>ML663563.1:1164033-1431774 GCA_007570785.1 Antilocapra americana | reverse complement strand
GAATAACAGAGATAGAAGACAGAATAAGTGAGGTAGAAGACAGAATGACAGAAATAAATGAAACAGAAAGGAAAAATGAAAAAAGAATTAAAAGAAATGAAGACAACCTTAGAGACCTCTGGGACAATATTAAACGCACCAATATTCGAATCATAGGAGTCCCAGAAGAAGAAGACAAAAAGAAAGACCATCAGAAAATTCTTGAAGAGATAATTGTAGAAAACTTCCCTAAATTGGGGAAGCAAGTAGCCACTCAGGTCCAAGAAACACAGAGAATCCCAAATAGAATGAACCCCAAGCGGGACACCCCAAGACACATATTAATCAAATTGGCAAATATCAAATACAAAGACCAAATATTAAAAGCAGCAAGGGAGAAGCAAAAGATAACTCACAAGGGGAATCCCATAAGGATAACAGCTGATCTCTCAACAGAAACGCTTCAGGCCAGAAGGGAATGGCAAAACATACTTAAAGTCATGGAAGAAAACAATCTACAACCCCGACTACTGTACCCAGCAAGGATCTCATTCAAATTTGAAGGAGAATTCAAAATTTTCTCAGACAAGCAGAAACCGAGAGAATTCAGCAACACCAAACCAGCCCTCCAACGAATGCTAAAGGATCTTTCCTAGATAGGAAACACCGATGGGATAGATAATCTGGAACCCAAAACAATAAAATAAATGGCAGCGGGATCATACTTATCAATAATTACCTTAAATGTAAACGGGCTGAATGCCCCAACCAAAAGACAAAGATTGGCCGATTGGATACAGAAACAAGACCCCTATATATGTTGTCTACAAGAGACCCACCTCAAACCTAGGGACACATATAGACTGAAAGTTAAAGGCTGGAAAAAGATATTCCATGTGAATAAAGACCAAAAGAAAGCAGGAGTGGCAATACTCATATCTGATAAAGTAGACTTTAAAATAAAGGCAGTGAAAAGAGATAAAGATGGACATTACATAATGATCAAAGGATCAATCGAGGAAGAAGAAATAACAATTATAAATATTTATGCACCTAACATAGGAGCTCCACAATATGTAAGGCAAATGCTAACAAATATGAAAGGGGAAATCAACAACAACACAATAATAGCAGGAGACTTTAATACACCACTCACACCAATGGATAGATCAACTAGACAGAAAAGTAACAAGGAAATTCAAACTTTAAATGAAACAATAGACCAACTAGACCTAATTGATATCTATAGGTCATTCCACCCCAAAACAAGGAATTTCACCTTTTTCTCAAGTGCACACGGGACCTTCTCCAGGATAGATCACATCCTGGGCCATAAATCTAACCTTGATAAATTCAAAAATATTGAAATCATCCCAAGCATCTTTTCTGACCACAATGCAGTGAGATTAGATATCAACTACAGGAGAAAACCTCTCAAAACTTCCAACATATGGAGGCTCAACAACACACTGCTGAATAACCAACAAATCGCAGAAGAAATTAAAAATGAAATTCAGTTATGCATGGAAACGAATGAAAATGAAAACACAACAGCTCAAAACCTATGGGACACTGTGAAAGCAATGCTAAGGGGAAAGTTCATAGCAATACAAGCTCACCTCAGGAAACAAGAGAAAAATCAAATAAATGACCTTACTATACACCTAAAGCAACTAGAAAGGGAAGAGATGCAGAAGCCCAGGTCTAGTAGAAGGAAAGAAATCTTAAAGATCAGGGCAGAAATTAATGCAAAGGAATCAAAAGTGACCATAGCAAAAATCAACCAAGCCAAAAGCTGGTTCTTTGAGAAGATAAATAAAATTGACAAACCATTAGCCAGACTCATCAAGAAACAAAGGGAGAAGAACCAAATCAACAGAATTAGAAATGAAAACGGAGAGATCACAACAGAAAACACAGAAATACAAAGGATCATGAGACTATTATCAGCAACTATATGCAAATAAACTGGACAATTTGGATGAAATGGACAAATTCCTAGAAAAGTACAACTTTCCAAGACTAAACCAGGAAGAGATAGATAATATTAATAGACCCATCAAAAGCACGGAAATTGAAACCGTAATCAGAAATCTTCCAAAAAACAAAAGCCCAGGACCAGATGGCTTCACAGCTGAATTCTACCAAAAATTTAGAGAAGAGCTAACACCTATTCTACTCAAACTCTTCCAGAAAATTGCAGACGAAGGTAAACTTCCAAACTCATTCTATGAGGCCTCCATCACCCTAATTCCAAAACCTGGCAAAGATGCCACAAAAAAAGAAAACTACAGGCCAATATCACTGATGAACTTAGATGCAAAAATCCTCAACAAAATTCTAGCAAATAGAATCCAACAACACATCAAAAAGATCATACATCATGATCAAGTAGGCTTTATCCCAGGGATGCAAGGATTCTTCAGTATTCGTAAATCGATCAATGTAATACACCACATTAACAAATTGAAAAATAAAAATCACATGATTATCTCAATAGATGCAGAGAAAGCCTTTGACAAAATTCAACATCCATTTATGATAAAAACCCTCCAAAAAGCAGGAATAGAAGGAACATACCTCAACATAATAAAAGCTATATATGACAAACCCACAGCAAACATTATCCTCAATGGTGAAAAACTGGAAGCATTCCCCCTGAAATCAGGGACAAGACAAGGGTGCCCACTCTCACCACTACTATTCAACATAGTTTTGGAAGTTTTGGCCACAGCAATCAGAGCAGATAAAGAAATCAAAGGAATACAGATTGGAAAAGAAGAAGTAAAACTCTCTCTGTTTGCTGATGACATGATCCTCTATATTGAAAACCCTAAAGACTCTACGAGAAAATTACTAGAGCTAATCAGTGAATATAGCAAAGTTTCAGGATACAAAATCAACACACAGAAATCCCTGGCATTCCTATACACTAACAGTGAGAAATCAGAAAGAGAAATTAAGGAAACAATTCCATTCACCATCGAAACAAAAAGAATAAAATACTTAGGAGTATTTCTACCTAAAGAATCAAAAGACTTGTATATAGAAAACTATAGAACACTGATGAAAGAAATCAAGGAGGACACAAACAGATGGAGAAATGTACCGTGCTCATGGATTGGAAGAATCAATATAGTGAAAATGAGTATACTACCTAAAGCAATCTATAGATTCAATGCAATTCCTATCAAGCTACCAGAGGTCTTCTTCAAAGAATTAGAACAAATAATTTCTCAATTTGTATGGAAATACAAAAAACCTCGTATAGCCAAAGCAATCTTGAGAAAGAAGAATGGAACTGGCGGAATCAACCTACCTGACTTTAGGCTATACTACAAATCCACAGTCATTAAGACAGTATGGTACTGGCACAAAGACAGAAACATAGATCAATGGAACAGAATAGAAAGCCCAGAGATAAATCCACGCATCTATGGACACCTTATCTTTGACAAAGGAGGCAAGAATATACAATGGAGAAAAGACAACCTCTTTAACAAGTGGTGCTGGGAAAACTGGACAGCCACTTGTAAAAGAATGAAACTAGATCACTTTCTAACACCATACACAAAGATAAACTCAAAATGGATCAAAGATCTAAGCATAAGACCAGAAACTATAAAACTCCTAGAGGATAACATAGGCAAAACACTCTGCTATAATCCAAAGCGGGATACTCCATGACCCACCTCCCAGAATATTGGAAATAAAAACACGAATAAACAAATGGGACCTAATTAAAATTAAAAGCTTTTGCACAACAAAGGAAACTATAAGCAAGGTGAAAAGACAGCCTTCAGAATGGGAGAAAATAATAGCCAATGAAGAAACAGACAAACAATTAATCTCAAAAATTTACAAACAACTCCTGCAGCTCCATTCTAGAAAAATAAACAACCCAATTAAAAAGTGGGCCAAAGAACTTAACAGACATTTCTCCAAAGAAGATATAAAAATGGCTAACAAACACATGAAAAGATGCTCAACATCACTCATTATCAGAGAAATGCAAATCAAAACTACAATGAGGTACCACTTTACACCAGTCAGAATGGCTGCCATCCAAAAGTCTACAAGCAATAAATGCTGGAGAGGATGTGGAGAAAAGGGAACCCTCTTACACTGTTGGTGGGAATGCAAACTAGTACAGCCACTATGGAAAACAGTGTGGAGGTTCCTTAAAAAGCTGCAAATAGACCTGCCATATGACCCGGCAATCCCACTGCTGGGCATATACACCGAGGAAACCAGAATTGAAAGAGCCACGTGCACCCCAATGTTCATCGCTGCATTGTTTACAATAGCCAGGACATGGAAGCAACCTAGATGCCCATCAACTGACGAATGGATAAGAAAGCTGTGGTATATATACACAATGGAATATTACTCAGCATTAAAAAAAAAATTCATTTGAAGCAATTCTACTCAGATGGACGAAACTGGAGCCCATTATCCAGAGTGAAGTAAGCCAGAAGCAAAAACAACAATACAGTATATTAACACATATATATGGAATTTAGAAAGACAGTAATGAGAACCCAACATGGGAGACAACAAAAGGAACGCAGATGTATAGAATAGACTTGTGGACTTTGTGGATGAGGGTAAGGGTGGGATGAGATGGGAGAAGGGCATTGAAGCATGTTAATTGTCATGTGTCTAATCAATTGCCAGCCCAGGATTGATGCTCGGGACTGGTGCAGCGAGATTTCCCGGGGGGGAGGGAGGAGGGAGGGGGGACCCGGAGGGGAAGCATATGTAAACCCATGGTGATATCATAACAATGTATGGTAAAAACAATTAAAAAAAAAAGAAAAGAGCTTTGAAATAAAATGAACATACATATATATATATATATATATATAGACTGAAATCATTCACCAATTAAGCATCCATTAATATCATACAGTATTCCTTTCACCATAAAATCCTTAGAGTCTTAGAAATTCATTGGAAAGTATATTCTATCATCCAGAATTGTTTCACACTCCATTTTACAAAGAATCATCTTCCACAAAATTTTTACATCATTTTCCACGTTTTCTTTTTAGTTTTTTATTCTTGTTGTTTGCTGTTTTATACAAACTTTGTATTTTATATTGTATGTGCTCTCTGTCCTCTTTATAGATCCACTTCGGCTGCCTGTATACTATTACTTCATCTCAAGGTTCTACTATACTCAACACAATTATGATATAGCTCCTTCACTAAAATAACTCTTCCTTTATTCATTTACTCTTCTGTGAAGGTTGTTATAAAACCAGGAGTTAAGTGTAAGCAATTGAGGATCACAGAATCTTGTGATTTTTAGTTTGCCACCCCATCCAGCCTCCCAATACCCTGTAAAAGCCCCTGCTGGTGAGTGCCCAGGCAGAGCTAGAAAATCACTTAAAGCCAGGGGCCAGCCTCAGCTGACACTTGGCCACAGGAGTCTGAACAAGTCAGTCCTGTGGTAGGATTTAGTTCTTTTTTACACCTGTTTCAGAAGTCTGCTGTTATCACATGCGCAGAAGTGCCTTGTAAACCGTAAGAAACTCCACCAATGCAAACGTGGACTGGGCGTTCCACGTCCCCTGGGCCTATGCTCTTTCTTCTGTCCAGAGTAACACAGAAGACAGAGCACAGGCTCTGGGACGCTAACTTGAATCTCTTGCACAGCATTGGACAAGTAGTACAACTCTCTTCACTTTTGGTTTCCTCATCAATCAGGGTTATAGTGCCCAGTTGAGGAGAGACTAGTATAAGAAATGTTTTTTTCTGATAATAGTTGTTATTGTTGTTCAATCACTCAGTCATGTCCTACTCTTTGCAACCCCATGGACTGCAGCATGCCAGGTTTCCCTGTCCTTCACTAGCTCCCGGAGTTTGCTCAAACTCATGTCTGTTGAGTCAGTGATACTATCCAACCATCTCATCCTCTGTCATCCCCTTCTCCTGCCCTCAATCTTTCCCAGCATCAGGGTCTTTTACAATAAGTTAGTTCTTCATAACAGGTGACCAAAGTATTAAGAGTTTCGGCTTCAGCATCAGTCCTTCCAATGAATATTCAGGGTTGATTTCCTTTAGGATTAACTGGTTTGATCTTGCTTTCCAAGGAACTCTCAAGAGTCTTCTCCAACAACACAGTTCAAATAGACTGATTCGATAAATGTTTTGGGTTTTTTTGTTGTTTGATTTTGCTTTTGTTTTATAACTGCTGGTAGTGGTCTCTGTAATAATTCAAAACAATCCTAAAGTCTGCTTTCACATGGTAGTCCCTCCACTAAGGGCAAGAAGCTACTATGACCCTCTCATCAAACAATTCCTCTTCTTAAATTGTATTGCCTTCTCAACCTTCCATCAAGATCTCTGAGTGCTTCCCTGTTCCAGTCTATCTATAGGGATTTCTCCAGCCTGTCTTCATTCTCTTACAAAGAGGCCCCTAAGGCTGCCTTCCAGTCAGGGATGGAAGTGTTTTTGCTTTCTGATGGTAATTACTTCTGCTGCATCTGTGTTTACTTTAGAACCTGTGGCTAAGGTAATTAGCTGACAGCTGGCTAAGCCTTAGATAATAATATGCCTAACATTTTAGGTATCTCTTTTCTAGAAATAATTTTTTTTACTTTATTTCACTTGCATAGTCAACAGATAGTAATGGCAGATCATCCCTATGTGGAACACAATTAAGATTCATTTGCATCTGGAATGAAACCTGCTTTTTTAAACGTGGTTGGGTTCAGAATGACTGCTTTTACACATAGGGGTGCTTTTTGAGTGTGGTGCTTTTTGATTTACTCACTAACTATTTATTGAGGACTTGCTATGTATAGACCCTGGGCTAGGGTGCTAAGAACACAACCACAAGTATAACATTACCCCTTTCCTCAAAGATTTTGAAATTTGAAGAAAGATGGACAAACAAACATGGGTCCGTGCCAAGTCCTGTGGGATGTAAAGAAGGGAGGAGCGAGCATTCAGGAGGAAACTCTGGAGCAGAGTCTTGAAAGGCAAATAGATGCATAAATACTTACTGGGCATCCTGGAGGATCCAACAGACAACTTCATTCTGGACTGAGGAGTAAAAACAAAGCTGTGAGGGTTTTATGGGCTCAACACAACATGATTAGTTGACAAATGGAAGGCAAGACTGGAGTAAAGTAAGCAAGGCATCTAAGGTGTGCAGTATTCAGGGAGGCACAGCAAGCTCAGGGTTGACTGGAAGCCTTCAGAAATGACACTCACTTGCACCACCCTGAAAGGGAATGCCTCCTTAAATTTGCACCCTGGGCACATCTCCCTTGCATCATCCCAACCCTGCAATTGTACAGGAGGCAGTGATCAAGACAATCCCCAAAAAAAGAAACATAAAATGGTTGTCTGAGGAGACCTTACAAATAGCTGTGAAAAGAAGACAAGCAAAAGGCAAAGGGGAAATGAAAGATATACCCATCTGAATGCAGAGTTCCAAAGACTAGCAAAGAGAGATAAGAAAGCCTTTCTTAGTGATCAATGAATGCAAAGAAACAGAGGAAAACAATAGAATGGGAAAGACTAGAGATCTCTTCAAGAAAATTAGAGATACCAAGGGAGCATTTCATGCAAAGATGGGCTCGATAAAGGACAGAAATGGTATGGACCTAACAGAAGCAGAAGATATTTTTTAAAAAGGTGGCAAGAATACACAGAACTATACAAGAAAGATCTTCATGACCCAGATAACCATGATGGTATAATCACTCACCTAGAGCTAGACATCCCAGAGTTCGAAGTCAGGTGGGCCTTAGGAAGCATCACTACGAACAAAGCTAGTGGAGGTGATGGAATTCCAGCTAAGCTATTTCAAGTCCTAAAAGATGATGCTGTTAACGTGCTACACTCAATATGCCAGCAAACTTGGAAAACTCAGAAGTGGCCACAAGACTGCAGAAGGTCTGTTTTCATTCCAATCCCAAAGAAAGGCAATGCCAAATAATGCTCAAACTACCACACAATTGCACTCATCCCACACGCTAGCAAAGTAATGCTCAAAATTCTCCAAGCCAGGCTTCAACAGTATATGAACCGTGAACTTCCAGATGTTCACCTAGCTTTAGAAAAGGCAAAAGAACCAAATATCAAATTGCCAATATCTGCTGAATAATAGAAAAAGCAAGAGAGTTCCAGAAAAGCATCTATTTCTGCTTTATTGACTATGACAAATCCTTTGTGTGAATTACAACAAACTTTGGAAAATTCCTCAAGAGATGGGAATACCAGACCACCTGACCTGCCTCCTGAAAATCTGTATGCACGTCAAGAAGCAACAATTAGAAATGGACGTGGAACAATAAATTGGTTCCAAATTGGGAAAGGAGTATATCAAGACTGTATACTGTCATGCTGCTTATTTAACTTATATGCAAGAGTACATCATGCAAAATATCAGACTAGATGAAGCACAAGCTGGAATCAAGATTGCTGGGAGAAATATAAATATCTTCAGATACACACATGACACCACTCTTATGGCAGAAAGCAAAGAGGAACAGAAGAGTCTCTTGATGAAAGTGAAAGAAAAAATGAAAATGTTGGCCTAAAACTCAACATTCAAAAAACCAAGATTATGGCATCTGGTCCCATCACTTCATGCAAAATAGATGGGGAAACAATGGAAATGGTGAAAGACTTTATTTTTTGGGGCTCCAAAATTACTGCAGATGGTGATTGCAGCCATGAAACTAAAAGACTCTTGCTTCTTGGAAGAAAAGCTATGACCAACCTAGACAGCATATTGAAAAGCAGAGACATTACTTTGCCAGCAAAGGTCTGTCTAGTCATAGCTATGGTTTTTTCCAGTAGTCATGTATGGATGTGAGTTGGGCCATAAAGAAAGCTGAGCACTGAAAAATTGATGCTTTTGAACTGTGGCATTGGAGAAGACTCTTGAGAGTCCCTTAGACCGCATGGAGATCAAACCAGTCAATCCTCAAGGAAATCAGTCCTGAACATTCATTGGAAGGACTGATGCTAAAACTGAAGCCCCAGTACTTTAGCCACATGATGCAAAGAACTGACTGATTGGAAAATACCCTGATGCTGGAGGATGCTCCTCTTCCCTGAAGGCAGGATTAGAAGGGGACAATAGAAGATGAGATTGTTGGATGGTATCACCAACTCAATGGACATGAGTTTGAACAGGCTCTAGCAGTTGGTGATAGACAGGGAAACCTTGTGTGCTGCAGTCCGTGGGGTCACAAATAGTCGGGCATGACTGAGCAACTCAACTGAACTGAACTGAACTGATAGCCAATTAACAATGTTGTGATAGTCTCAGGTGGACAGCAATAGCCATACATATACATGTATCCATTCTCCCCGAAACTCCCCTCCCATCCAAGTTGTCATAACATTAAGGAGAGTATCCTGTGCTATACAGTAGGACCTTGTTGTATATCCATTTAAAATATAGCAGTGTGTACATGTCGGCCCAAACTCCCTAATTATCCCATCACATCACTCTTCCCCCCTGGCAACCATAAGTTTGTTCTCTAAGCCTGTGACTCTGTTTCTGTCAAACAGTTCTTACACTTCCCCCAACAAAAGGTCTGTGCCTGATTTCCTCTAACCTAATGAGAGGAGCTCACTTTAAAGAAATGGAGCAAAAGAAAATTAAACTTTCAAACACTCATAATCCTAGTCATTTGATATCTGATAGTCTATAATTATCCAATATTTTCTTTACAACTGAAAAAGTTATTTGTATCTAGATAATTTAAATTATCTGTGGGGAGAAGGTGATTTGAGACTAAGACCTAAAATACAAAGTAATTAATGAGAGAGAATAGAAGGACATACCTGTGAAGCAGTTCCAAAAAATGGGGTGCAAGTAGGTGTCGATGAGTCTGCTGTTACACAATCCTGTATATTGAGACACAGGAATTACCTCAAGTCTGAGACAGGGTAAATGATAAAATCTTATAAGATTACTGAAAGAGTAGAAATCACACAATTAGGTAATTGCAGAGTAAGTCTGCATAATAGAAGATATGCAATGTTATAGGAGTACCACCTGATGGGTTAACAAATACAATATTTCATTTCTATTCTTCAGCTAATCCTACGTCATGGTTGCCTAATGACAGTCATGTGAGATTTCCACATGTTTTCCAGTTCACTCCACTGAACATCAATGATTTGTAAAGTGGAGTTATGATTTCAATTTGACAGTGTTCAAAATTTGTTGCTTAACTGCTTGTGTTCATTAGCATATTTATATATACATAAGATTTTTTTTCTAAAAGATTTTAATAGCTGTGGGACTGAATTGCATGTACCACCGTCACGCCTTCCCAATGCAGTCTCCACCTCTCCCCCCCATCCCCCACATCCTCAAAGCCTATCATGGCTCTAGACCTTCTGGCCTACGTCCCTGGGACCCTGCTTTCCAGTCATAGATTAAAATTCACTGGTGGAACTGGCACTGGCCTTGCTGACCATGGTACTCCAGCCCACACTCTGTGTCTGACACCTTATAGGTTCCTAATAAGTATATGCTGAACAGATCATGCAGTGATGGCTATATTATTATGTATTCGTGCATGAGGTGACAATGTGTGTCTGTCTATTTCTGACTCAGCAGGCCGGGTGATGCTTTACAACATATATAAGATCACGTTCCCCCTGATTAGAACTCTCCAAGGGCCTCACATTTCACTCAGAGCAAGAGCTTAGGTCCTCGCAGTGGCTTATGACACCCCTGGGTGATGATGCAGACCCCATAATCCCACTGGTCCCACCCTCTTTTCACTCTCCTCTCCAGTCACAATGACTTCCTTGCCACTATTTTTTTCTTTTCTGACATGCCAGGCATGCAGCCACTTGAGTGCCTTTGCTAGAATTCCTACCTTAAGTTTCTTAGCATTCACTGGCACACTCCTGCATCTCTCTGAGTCTTTTCTCAAACCCCACCCTGCCAGTGAGGCGTCCCCTACCACTGGCATTCCCCATATGTGCTCTTCCCTTCATCTTCATTGCTGTTTATCCTTCTAAAATACTATATAATTTACTTATTAATACTATTTTGTTTTATTAACCCCCTTTCCCTGTTAGAAGTTAAGCTCTTCAGGGCAGGGATTTCTGTCTGTTTGGTTTGGTGATCCATCCCATATGCCCAGAACCATGCCTGAACCATAAATGCTTGTTGAATTCATGATCCACAGATCACAGCCGAATAAGTGCTTCCAAATTTCATTTAGTATTTTAAATATTATGCACCTTTTTCTTGTCTTACTTTATTCCAATGACATTTGGTGATAGGTACTATTATTATTATCCTCAGTTTTTTAAAGAAATTGAACCTGAGAAGTTAAGTGGTTTGCCCTTTGAACCTTCGCTCATAGGTCAGTTCTTTATGCTTCTGAGAATCAGAACTGGAGGCCAGTTTATAACACACATCTTCAGCCCTTCCAACCAATCCTGCAAGCCCCTAGACAGTTCAGTTCAGTCACTCAGTTGTGTCCAACTCTTCACGACCCCATAGACTGCAGCACACCAGATTTCCCTGTCCATCACAAACTCCCAAAGCTTGCTCAAACTCATGTCAGTGGAGTCGGTGATGCCATCCAACCATTTCATCCTCTGCCATCCCCTTCTCCTCCTTCCCTCAATCTTTCCCAGAATTAGGATCTTTTCCAGTGAGTCAGTTCTTAGCATCAGATAGCCAAAGTATTGGAGTTTCAGCTTCAGCATCAGTGCTTCCAATGAATATTCAGAACTGATTTTCTTTAGGATGGACTGGGTGGATCTCCTTGCAAGCCCCTAATCCCCTATGTTAAATTCCTCTCTACTTAAAATACCTAAAATGACTTCTATTTCTATTCTGAACCTGATGGATAAGACTTCAAATCACATTATGAAAACCAGATTCTCTTCCTAGCACCATTCTATTCAACAAACTGTTTCCCAAGCTCTTATCTTTAGGTGACTACAAATGCAAATATGCAATAATGCATAATAACATTTTCTTGAGATTCATCTCATCTGCAGAAATGGGAAGCCCTAGCCCTTTTCAAATCCCTCATAATTCAGGAGAGCTCCAGGGACTATTTCCCATGTGCTTCCAAATACCATCTCCCATTAACCGCTGGATGCTTCCTCCTCCCTGTGACCACCCACAGTCATATGAAAGCAACCCCAATGTTCCCAACATGGGTTAAAAATTGATAAAGTGCCAGGGTAGAGCTGGGACATGCACAAGAAGTGGTTTCTCCTCCATTCCTCTCTCAGGAGGAGAAAATATCCCTCACTCCTCCTTATACTGCACTCCAGGCATAACACAGCACTAGAGAAGTATAGTAAAAATAGCCAAGAGTCATGGAGTGTTAAAAGGTTAGTCACTCAATCGTGTCTGATTCTTTGCGATCCCATGGACTGCAGTCTGCCAGACTCCTCTGTCCATGAAATTCTCCAAGAAAGAATACTGGCATTGATAGCCATTTCCTTCTCCAGGGGATCTTCCCAACCTAGGGATCTGACTCAGGTCTCTCTCACTGCAGATAAATTCTTTACTGTCTGAGCCACCAGGGAAGCCCCAAGAATTGTGGAATCATCTGCCAAATGATGGTTGTGAGATTTTAAAACATTTATTTAACCACTCTGAGCCTCAGAACCTTCATCAGTAAAATGAATAAAAACATTTACATACATTTAATTCTGATTAAAACTGCAAGAATATTCCCAGTCTACTAGGGAGGAAAGTTGATAACTACTATTACTATTGCTTTTGCTACTGCTACTACTACTATTATCATCATCCTCATGTTTCTCAGATATTTAAATAATACAGATCTCTGCTTTGTTACAACTTTTCTCAGTTTTAAACAGGTAAATGAGCAGCCCTGAGCAGTGCTGAATGACACAATCTGAGTAAAACACCCCTTGACATATTGAACATAGTTTCTCCACTGTCATTCTTCTTGGCCCAAACTTGAGAGTCTCCGTCCTCCTTTCCCAGTCCATGAGAAGCTTTCCAAGAGCCCCTTATGTTCAAGCACATCCCTCCATGACCCATAGCCTACTCCCTTCTTCCTTTAGGTATGTCAGAGATTGTTGAACTCACAGAAAACATACAAAGAGGTAATAGCCTCCTGATATCCAGCACCAACCACCTCTACTTTGTAGAGATGAGTAAGACATGTCTTGCTCTCAGGAAGCCTGTAACATTATTATAAAGAAGCAGAAAATAAATGTTAATTTACAAAGCTGAGCACATAGATGGATGGTATGGCAAGTACACAACAATAGTAAGAATGCAGGCTCTGCAGTCTAGAAGACTCCAGTTTACATCTTTCCTCTGCTACCTTCCAACACTAGGGTCACAAACAAGTGATGGAGACTTGTCGAGTCTCAGCTTTCCTTCCTGAAAAATCAGATAGCTATGAGGACAAAACAAAGTGACTGCGTAGGGCACTAGGCATGTAGTAATCACTAAATAAACAGAAGCTCTTATTATTTTCATTAGTTGAGTGGGTTCACCACATTTAAATGTGTGGGCCAGAAAACTAGAAAATGCTCATTGTTTCACAAATCTTTGTAGCTTTTCTCATTACATATTGGTATCCCACCCTCAAAAAGACATGTTATCTAGTGTGATGATAAATTAATTTTTCAATAGCTAATATTGAAATATATTGCACACTGACCAACACAAAACATTGATATGAGTTTATCATTGGTCAACATTTATACCTCAAGCAAATAAATTTATATATTAAATATAGGGCTTCTCTGGTGGCTCAGAGGGTAAAGCATCTGCCTGCAATGCAGGAGACTGGTTGGATCCCTGGGTCAGGAAGATTCCCTGGAGAAGGAAATGGCAACCCACTCTAGTACTCTTGCTTGGAGAATCCCATGGACAGATAAGCCTGGTAGGCTACAGCCCATGGGGTTGCAAAGAGTCGGACATGACTGAATATAGCCTAAGTAATTTAGTCTTCATTATTTTTCATGATAATACTATATTCCATAGGATTATATTTCTTTTCAATGTAATTGTACCTGATGCTTTTTTTTCTGTTATGTAGACTTTCATTGCCAATTCCCAATTTAGTTACTATAATTAACCCACTGCAATTTTCAGATTTTATCCATTTTCCTTCCTTTGCACAGACATCTGAGGGAGATGAGCTATTAATGGTTTCTGCCTATGAAACTCAGAATTAAATACCATCAGAGCAGAGAAGATGACTGGTGAAAGGGTAAAAGCCTTCTAACACAGTCTTGCCCACCTGCTTTTGATTAAAATGTTCAATTTCCCTGGTGGAACAGGGACCTAGCTTCTAAGACTGATACCAAGGCCCTGATTCAAAATAAATAGCAAGAAAATGCAGAAAGTACAGTTTGATAAACATTATCAGCTTTATGAGAATGAAGAAATATTCTGTCTTGGCAAGTCCTGTTCCCATCTTGGTCTCTTATCACCTAGACTCAAGATTTCTTGTCAAATTGAACTCCTTCCTTCCTCACCCTTGACTTTCAGTCAACAAATCCTGTTGCTTCCTCCTTTACCAACTTTCTCATTGCCTAATTATTTCTACAATTGTTACCTAAAGTCAAGTCATTGGTACTTTATGTCTGGATTATTCTTTGTTATAATTTTATTAATTTATTTTTATCTGTGCTGGATCTTTTATCATTGCTTTTCTCTTGTGGTGGTGATCAGGGGTACTCTCTAGTTGCAGTGCTCAGGCATCTCAGTACAGTGGCTTCTCTTGTTGCAGAGCATGATCTCTCATGGGTTCAGTAGTTGTGGCTCCCAGGCTCTAGAGCACAGACTCAATAGATGTAATGCATGGGCTTCCCTCACTTAGTAAAGAATCAGCCTGCAATGCAGGAGATCTGGGTTTGATTTCTGGGTTGGGAAGGCCCCCTGGATAAGGAAATGGCAGCCCCCTCCAGTGTTCTTGCCTGGAGAATCCCATGGACAGAGAAGCTTGGCAGGCTACAGTCCATGGGATTGCAAGAGTCAGACATGACTTAGCAACTAAAGAGAGAGATGGGCTTAGTTGCTCTGAGGTATATGGGATCTTCCTGGATCAGGGATCAAAACCAAGCCTCCTTGACTGAAAGGCAGATTCTTTACCATTTGAGCCACCAGGGAAGTCCCTGTCTGAATTGTTGCAACAGACTCACATGGGTCCTTCAATTTCTAATTTCTGCCCTATCCAATTCTTTGGACAACTTAACCTGCATGTGTGTGCTTAGTCGTTCAGTCATGTCCAACTCTTTGTGACCCCATGGACTATATCCCACCAGATTTCTCCATCAATGGGATGCTCCAGGCAAGAATACTGGAGTGGGTAGACATTCCCTTTTTAGGGGATCTTCTCAGTCCAGGGATCAAACACTCATCTTCTGCATTGCAAGTGAATTCTTTACCATCTGAGCCACCAGGGAAGCCCTTAACTTGAATAAAGTATTACTTTTATGTAGTGGAATGGGTCACATCCTTGATCAAAAATCATCAATGATACTTCAAAGACTGCATATACAGTAGGTGCTCAAATTTAAACTTATTTATTTTTAAATGCATAAATAAACATATATATATTCATAAGAAAGTTCTAGAAATAGTTCACTCACTTTTATATTGTGTATCTGCTATGTTTCTAAATCATGTGCTTTCTTTAATTGATAACAGATCTGTGTCAAAGAAAATGTTTCCTAAAACTGAGTATACTTACAAAGAATGCCTCAGAACCAACAAATTTTTCTAAGCATTTAAGAAATAAAAACAATACCAATGTTCATTAACTTTTCCAACTTATACTTTGAATTTGGAAGAACCATGACACCAAAACCTGACAAGGATGTACAAGAAAGTAAATTAAAGGCCATTCTCTTTCAACAACAAAAATATAAAAACCTTAAACAAAATGTTAGCAAATGAATCTAGCAATAAATAAAAATGATAATACATCATGACCAACTTGTGTTTCTTCCAAGAATGAAAGGTTGGGTTTTATATTAAGCAATCAATCAGTGTAATTCAGCACATTAACAGAGTATAGGAGAAAAATCATGTGATTATTCTCACAGATGCAGAGAAAGCACTTGACAAATTTAGCTTCTATTCATGACAAAAATGTTCAGCAAATTAGAAACAGAATATTTGTGATTTAATAAAAAGTAACTGCAAAGGACTTGCTTTGTAGTTTAATGTTGACACATGGAAGGCCTGTACAAGAATGAGAAAAACTTGATTGCTATCACCTCTTCTATTTAGTGTGGTAAGGAGGTCTTAGCAAGGTGTTAAGACAGGGAAAATGAAGGATTGAGAACTAAAAAGGTCAAAATATAAAGCCATCTGTTTACTGACAACATGATTCTATGCATAGAAAATTCAAGACTCTTCAGGTAAATTATTAGATTTAATAAATGAATTTACTAAGGTCACTGGAAACTAAAGCAATATCAAAAATTTATTTTACTTCTACATACAAGCAACAAATAACAATACAAAGAAAATTTTAAAGTAATATTATTTAAAATAGCATCAAATACCTATGAATAAACATAATCACAAATGTAATGTGCAAGACCTTTATACAAATAATTGTAAAACATTTTAGGAAAACCATAGAATATTTAAATAAATAGAGGGCTATGTCATGATTATGGATTGAAATACTCAATATTATCATAATGCTAATTCTCAAATGTATATATAGATTCAATCCAATCCAGATAAAAATTTTAGCAGATATATTTGTAGAAATTGACAAATTGATTCTAAAATTCATTTGGAAATGCCAAAGACATACCCAAAGCAATCTTCTTTCTTGAAAAAGAAAAACAAAGTCAGAAGCAGATACTCCCAGATATAAAGGCTTATTGTGAAGCTATAGTAATTAAAACTGTGCGACTGTCTATAGAAAGAGAAATAATGGAAAAGAATAGAGAGCCCGGAAACAGACCGCTGTATATATGGAACTTTATTAAAAATTTAGTGATGCACACCAGTGGAGAAAGAATAGATGATTAAATAAATGCACCAGGTCAAATTTACATCCATATGGGAAAATCTTGAATCTTGACCCTTTACCTCACACCATACCATTCCATATGAATTATAGACCTAAATATAAAAGGTAAAACAAAAAATCTGGAGGCAATTATATATATATATATAATAATATTTTCATGAAAATAATTTAGACAGAAACTTTTTAAAATCCCTCAGGAAAATGAAAATATATTAGTCATATAAGAAAAGATTAATAACTTGATCTCCATTAAAATTAGGAACTTTCGTTAAATGAGATATTATTTAGGAAGACAAAAATGAAAACCACTATATACCAGAATGGCTACAATTTTTAAGTCTTATACTATCAAGCGTTGGCAAAAATATATGGAGCTCTCATACATTGCTAGTAGGAGCATAAAATGGTACAAGCACTATGAAAATATTTTTGTACTACCTATTAAAACTAAACATATATGTGTACCCTATAACCTAGATATTCCATTTCTTTGTATATATTATATAGAAACTCTCATTCATGTGCGCAAGGAGGCAGTGTATAAAACAGTTACTTTATTATTGATGGTAATTCCAATGGCAGTTCTCCTGGAGATCAAGAACTTTAATTATAGAGTGATATATTCCAATTATATAACAGTAACCACTATACATTTTCGTAGTAGTATTGGAGCAGTAACCATGGCATTTACATGGCATGTAGAATTTATAATGAAGATTGACTAGTTTATCATTGAATAGCATTATGTTTTTTATTAAACTATGGTGATGTACAATAGTTACCTCTTAATGAGTCCATGTGATATGCCAAATGCTATGCTATATGTTTTATAAAGCTTATCTTCTTTAAACCTTACTGCAACTTTGGCATACAAGGATAGTGATCAACATTTTGTACAGGTAAGAAAAATGAAGCTAAGAACAAAGTAGTAGGTTGTCCAAAGTCAACACAGTTATGAAGTCATCTCTAAAACCAGTTAAATTGCCTCCTAACACATGTATCTATTAATTGAGATTGCATACAGAAGATGACTACACTAAATCAAATCATATTTAATCCAAAGTAAGCATCAGAGTGGAGTATATCACGAGACACACCAATGGACATAATTATGGTCCTTGTTTTAATTTAACAAATAATGAAAGGGGATACTAATTTATGGACGTTTACTTCAGTTTTCATAAACCTGAAGATAGAATACTGTATTTACCAGTGGCGTGCTGAATTACTTTTGACCAAAACAAAAAAAGAAGGTATACATATTTCGTCTTTTTGGTTTATTAAATATTGTAAAGCCTACATGTTAAAGACCACTGTTTACATGGTTCTGTCCCAGTAAAACATATGGTCCAGTTAACTGATTACCTAGGGAAAACAGGCTTAACCATCCTTGACACTTCTAGGACTTTCTGTCCGCATCTAATCCTCTTGTGGTGGCGGTGGTTTAGACGTTAGGACATGTCCGACTCTTGTGACCCCATGGACTGTAGCCTGCCAGGTTCTCCTATCCATGGGATTCTCCAGGCAAAATACTGGATTGGGGTGCCATTTCCCTCCCCCAGGGGATCTTCTCGACCCAGGGATCGAACCCGGATCTCCTGCATTGCAGACAGATTCTTTAACAACTTGGTGCTTCTAATAAATGAGCAAATCTGTCCTTAGTTCACTTTGCAGTGACTTAGATAATACACAATAAATTAATATGAGTAAATGAGCACTGATTCTACTAAAGGAAAGAACCTGTTATATGTATGATGCCTAATGTCCTAGTTTCTGCTTTTAAATTTTAAACAGACCTTAATTACCTTGCTGAACTAAGCTGCAAAGAGTCGAACAGGTGAAACAGTTTATGGAGTTAAAAATCTAAATGTTAAGTGAAACAGAGTGGACATCACTAGTCTTCTGGAAGGAGGGAAGCAGAATCATTACTTCAATGCCCTGGAGCCCATAAGATGAAAGAAAAGCTGAAGTGTCAACGATAATTGACTTAGTTTCACTTGGAATGGAGATGGTCGCTTGTTGACAGCTAATCGAAAAAGAGTGGTTTCAGACAAAATGTTGGTGAACATCCTCTGTATATTTAACTAGAATGGTTAGAATCAGGGGGTGCATTGTTATCTTGTTAAATAATACCTTTGAAGTAGAGCTAAAAATTAAGAAGGAAATACTTCAGTGAAAGTCATTGAAAGTTTTAAATTAGGTCAGACGTGTCTGGGCACTAGTGTTACTAACATTACGACACAATTCAGCCAGTGGTGAATGATGTGTGTTACAATTAAGGGACCCCTATTGGGGCAGAGTTGATACTCAACTTGTGGATTTTGTATGGAGCACCAGACTACCTGTCTCCCAAAGACATAGTTAACAATACTTATTTCCTATCCATGAATCTAAGCTTTAAAATTTATACTGCACACGAACAAATTAGTCCTCACATTGCCTCTGAACATCAGGTCAAATTTTTAAATCTTTTTCAGAGCAGAAATCTATATTTATGAGACATTTACAAGGCCACAGAAATGACAGGTGATGGAGTCTGGGATTAAAAATTTAAATTTCCAGTGCCTCCTCTCATATCCACAAGATTTCAAAGCTCTGTGATTTAAATTCTATGTGTAAAGATCAAATAATCTTGTCCTGTGTTTTCATTAATTCCTTCTTTATTTATACATACCTTTATGTATACATACCTTTCCCTATTCTAGTAAGGATTTAAAGTGACACGTTGAAATGCAATGACAAATGCATAAAATCTAAAGCAAGCAGTTGAAGATGAGAAACGGGGGAAAGAAAGAGAAAAGGTAAGATAAAGACAAAATTAAATTCACTTACACAATGTAAAACCCTTTGTGAGAGGTGGGGTAGAGATTTTGGAGTTTTGGTTTCTTTTGGCTAATGCAAAATAATGATCAGTGTCTATAAAATAAAAGCAAATATGATACCCATATGGAAGAAAAATATTACTGATACTAATACCTGAAAAATTATTTGCCTCCATCTGGATTCTGTGATATAATGAATTATCACCCTAACAATATCCTGCAACTAAATACAACACATTTCACAGGGCAGATTCTTGAAAGTCCCTCAATCTAAACAGAGGGAATACATTGGAGGTTTAGGGAATGATAAATAGAAATTTTCTTTATTTCTAAAAACACAGACTGCTGGTGTGTCTTTCCTGCTTGCTCAGAGATTATTACTTGTCAGAAAAGACCCTAAAACCGAAGCCATTGCTTGACTGAGACTGTCAGCTGGGCTGGCCCTGAAGCAACCACCTCTTATTATCAGTCATGTTTTTCCTTCCCTGAGGTTGTCAGAAACAAAGAGGGTCAACGCATCCTCACCTCTGCCAAAATTGTTTTCCCTGCCAGTCAGAGATAGGAAGGTCTAAAACTATAAATGTGGGCAGACATGTGGGTTTTTTTTTCTTTTTTCAGTTCAAATTTCTTAAAGGAAACTATTAGTCAGAAAAAATAGCAATTGAGGAACTATTTGAGGATGTTTCAGGACAAAACTTTATCACCAAGGCACCTAAATTAGAAGTATCATATTGCAAGTTTGGATGTTCTAATATTAATAGGAAATATTGACAAAGTATGAGCCACACGGGGATCAAAGTATCAGCTTTACTTGTGGGTTAAATAAGAACCCAGAAGCTGTCAATGCATAGGATTGTTGGGGAAACTGTGCTGATGAACATGGCTTGAATATGAGAGCAAAGGTAAGGTGTCATAATCTCTCTCTACTTAATTTAGAATGTTGAACCCAAATTATTGGCCTGAAGTGTTGGGACAATGAGCTGGTTCACTGAATGAAAACTAGAAATGAAAGGTGATTTCCCTGAGCGCAATCAGAAGGCATCCAAAAGGGTAAAGAAGACACAGGAGCAGTTTCTCTTAACCCCACCTGCTGATGAAAAGTGGTCCAAGGGATGTAATCTCTTACTAATCAGCTCTGCTGCTCTTAACTGCCTATAAAAAAGAAAGTTCAAAGAGTAGCAACAGAGGCCGGAAGTGATTACTCCAATATTCCTCAGTCACAGAAACAAATCACAAGCTCCATCATCCATGAAAATTAGAGGGCAGTTGAATAATGGTTCCCAGCCAAGTAAGGCCAGCTTCATGGACATGACCTGTGTAACCACACAGGGACTTGTGCTTAAAAGGGTTCTGTACTTGGTTTAATGCTCTGCTGTCACTGCCTTGAAATTCATACTAATTTTTGAACAAGGGTTCATATTTTCATTTTATATTGAACTCACAAATTGTGTAACTGGCCCAACAACAGACAAGTAAGATAACAATTACATTAAAGAAAGGGACAGTGAGCCAAGGGCAAAAATTGTCTAGATATGAGGGAAACTGACACCAGGATGGGTAGATGAGAGTAACCAAAGGAAGAGTAGCTAATATAATCTATTGTCGTGAGCAACAAAGTAGGGGGTGGGGGACTGGAAATGAGGAGGAGAGAAGTTCAGGGGAATGCTTTCTCACATCCAGTACGAGTTGTGTGAGGGTTATGGGAAGCAAACAACCACTCCTTGAAAGGGCTGCCAGAGAAGCAGCATCTCTACAGGAGAATGACTTGGTGTGTGTGTGTGTGTGTGTGTGTGTGTGTGTGTGTGTGTGTGTGTGTGTGTGTGTGTTCACATCCAGAGAGTGGGAAAGAGGGGGAAAAAAAGAATAATCCAGAAATTTTAGGCCAGAAAATGGTCATATAAAGTGAGGAGAGTGTAAAATGCTGATTATATCATCTTCACAAGAATTATAACTCTGGAAAAAGGTAGATTATTGGTCTTCCAGGTCTTCTGAGATGAGGCTTTGTTAAAATCCAAGCTGAAAGGTCTAGGAGAAACACTGGAAGTATCTGAGATTTCAGTTGAGGAAAAAGGACCTGATCCTTCTGATTTATGGGGAGAATTTTCCCTCTGCTATCTCCTATTGTGCTTCTTGGTAGCTATTATAAAAGCAAACCAGAAATTAATAAAATATGTGAGAGACTAAGAATGAGTGAGAAAAAGGATTTTTTAGTATATCAAAAATATTAAGAGATCCAATATTAAAAGATCTAAGGAAGATAAAAACAAGGTTAAAATGAATTCAAAACGTCAAAGTCACAAGTTTTAATATAATGTTAATTAGATAAGACTTCAAATAAAATATAAAGACCAATAAAATTAAAGATTAATACCTCTTGAAATAGTTTTATTTATTTGGTCATTGCTCAGAACTAACAAGTGGTTCACCTTGTCCTAAAGCAGTGTGCAAGTAATATTTATTCTTCTTCCCATCAAAGGTAATAAGCAATGTTTTGTGTTTAGATTGACTTCAGTGTCATATAAATAAAAGCAAGCAAAAAAATTAAAGACACAAAGAAATTAGGCAATAATATAACATGGTCAAGTAGTATATATTCTTGGAATGCAAGGATAGTTTAACATATTAAAATTAATCAGTGTAATACATGACATTAACAAAATGAAAGGGAAAGAAAAACAATGTCATCTCAAATGATGTGGGAAAAATTTTTACAAAATCCAATGCTTTCATTATAAAAATATTCAACAAACTAAGAATGGAAGGAATAGAAGAATATAATACAATAAAGGAATATATTTAAAACCTACAGTTAACATCATACTCAGTAATGAAAACTGAAAGCTTTTTCTCTAAGATCAGGAATAAACCTAGGATTCTTGTTTTCATCACTTGTACTCAGCATAATACTAGAAGTTCTACCCAAAGTCATTAGGCAAGAAGAAATAAAGGCATCCAAATTAAAAAGGAAAACAGCAAAATAATCTCTGTTCACAGATAATACGATCTTTTATGGAGAAAACCCTAAACACTCCATACACAAAAACCTGTTAGAACTAATAAACAAATTCAGCAACGTAGTAGTCAATACACAAAAGTCAGTTACATATCTATACACTAACAATGAACAATTTGAAAAGGAAATTAAGAAAATAATTTACAAGAGCATCACAAAGAATAAATTGCTTAGCAGTTAACCAAGGAAATGAAAGACTTGCCCAATGAAAGCTATAAATATTGCTGAAATTAGAGATATAAATTAATGACAAGACAGCTCATGCTCATGAATTGGAAAACAATATTGGGCTATAGAGCATAGGCTTAATAATTGTGGTGCACAGGCTTAGGTGCTCTTCAGCGTGTTGGATCTTCCCAAACCAAGGATCAAACCTATGTCTCCTGCACTGGCAGATTCTTTTACCACTGAGCCACCAGGGAAGACACAGAAATAGGTATTTTAAAAATAAACCTAACATATATGGGCCAATGATTTGGGGCAAGGTGCCAAGACCCATCTTTTCAAAAAATGGTGCTATGAAAACGAGTGCAAAAGAATGAAGATAAACTCTTACATAATACTACATACAAAAATGAACTCAAATAGAACAAAGACCTAAAAATAAGAGCTAAAACTAAAACACTCTTAGAAGAAAATATAGGGCAAACACCTCATGACACTGGGTTTGACAGTGGTTTCTTGGATGTGATACCAAAGGCATGTGCAACAAAAGTAAAACTAGACAAACTGAACGTCATGGATATTGACAGGTGCATCAAAAGGTACTATCCACAGTGTCAAAAGGCAACCCACGGAATGGGAGAAAATGCTTACAAAGCACATATCTGATAAGGGATTAATATTTAGAATATATGCTGCTGCTGCTAAGTCACTTCAGTCGTGTCCAACTCTGAGCGACCCCATAGACGGCAGCCCACCAGGCTCCTCTGTCCCTGGGGTTCTCCAGGCAAGAACACTGGAGTGTGTTGCCATTTCCTTCTCTGATTTAGAATATATAGAGAACTTCTAAAACTTAAGAAACAAAATCAACACAATAATGTAAAATAAATAAATATATATATTTTTTTAAAAATTTAAAAAAAAAAAAAGAGAAACTACTGGATTCAAAATGGGCAAAGGACTTGAACAGACATTTCTCCAAAACAAGATATTCAAATGATCAGGAGACATACAAAAGATGTTCATCATCACTAATCATTAGGGAAATGCAAATCAAAACTACAAAGAGATACCACTTCACACTAATTAGGATAGCTACCATAAAAAAATAAATAAATAACAAGTGTTGACAAGGTTGTGGAAAACTTGGGACCCTTGTGCACTGTAGGTGGAAATGTGAAAACATTACAACCACAGTGGATAATGGTACTGTGAGGCAGCTTCTCTTTGGGGTATATACTCAAAAGAATTAAAAGCAGAGTGTTAACAAGATTTTTGTACATTCATGTTCATAGCAACATTATTCACAATAGCTAAAATGTGGAAGCAGCCCAAGTATCCACTGATGGATAAATGGATAAGCAAAATGGGGCATATATGCACATGGTGGAATATTATTCTGCCTTAAAAAAGGAAATTCTAATATGTGCTATAACATAGATGAGTCTTAAAAACACTATGCTAAATGAAATGATCCAGTCACAAAGAAGACAAGTACTGTATGATTCCACTTGTATGAGGTACTTAACGTGGTCAAAAACAAAGAGACAAAAGGTACAATGGTAGTTGCCAGGGCCTTGTGGGAAAGAGACAAATGGAGTTATTGTTTCATGGACATAGATCTTTAGTTTTGCAAGATGAAGAGTTTTGAAGAGGATGGTGGTGACGGTTGCACAACAATATGTACGTACTTAATACCATTATACTCTTTAAATTGTTAAGATAATAGTGTTTATGTTATACGTGTTTTGTCACAGTAAAGAAAAAAATGAAAAATAATGCAAGATGCCCAGGTGAATTTGACTGGCAAGTGTGCAGTGAGTGGTTTTGTATTATGTCTCAAATATTGTATGTACTATACTTATACTTCAAAAGTTGCTAACATTTACTCAGACTTCGAGTTTTACTGGGTGTCCTGTATCTTACTGGAAGGGAGGGAAGAAGGAAGGACAGACAGATTAGCTAACACCTGGAAGTTTCCTGAGGATAATTTTATTACTGCTTCTCCTGCCCTTGGTCAGCTTTATCTGACTTAATATTAGAAACACATGTCAACAAGCTAATCACGATGTAAGATTTTACTTTCACATTAAAAATTATAATCTTCCCAATACAAATATAACTGAGATCTTTTTTATTTTTTTTAATTAAACATTTTTTTTTATTAGTTTTGCCAAACAATGACATGATATCACCATGGGTTTACATATGCTCCCCCTCCAGAACCCCCCTCCCTCCTCCCTCCCCCCGGGAAATCTCGTTGCACCAGTCCCAAGCATCAATCCTGGGCCGGCTATTGCTTAGACATATGATAATTAACATGTTTCAATGCCATTCTCCCATATCATCCCACCCTTTCCCTCATCCACAGAGGCCCTGAGTCTATTCTATACATCTGCATTCCTTTTGCTGTCTCGCATGCTGGGTTCTCGTTACCGTCTTTCTAAATTCCATATATATGCGTTAATATACTGTATTGTTGTTTTTGCTTCTGGCTTACTTCACTCTGGATAATGGGCTCCAGTTTCGTCCATCTGAGTAGAACTGATTCAAATGAATTTTTCCTTAATGCTGAGTAATATTCCATTGTGTATATGTACCACAGCTTTCTTATCCATTCATCATAACTGAGATCTTGATGGGTGGTTTTGGATACTTGGCTATTTCAAAAACAGGGAGAAGTGCGTGATCTTTATTCTAATTCAGGATACTGTAAATGAAGATAGTTTTTTAACCAGAGAAATTCTGTCATGGGAAGATGGAGAAATCTTGTGTCTGAGCTCTTTCATTCCTCTTAGCTCTTTTCTAGCCTCTGCAAATGCCTGTGAAACTTTATTTCTATTAATGGATTTGGATGTTAAGGCTATGAGCATCTTTAATACCATGGAAATAAACTATTACGTTACTTCGGAAATTATCTCCCAAATTTTTTCTCTCCTTCAGTGAAACTTTCCAAGCTATCTGTTTCACATATTAATATTTGCAGATAGCTGCTTTATATTTCAATGTATTGAGTAATTTTATTCTATGCCTCTCACTCTATTACCTTGATTTTGGTCTCAGTATTTTCCTGCAGCACAGATCCAGTTTATTGTTCACAATTTCTGCCAAGGTCATTTACTCTTAAAAGTTCACACAGGCACTTCCTCTAGACTGAAGACTTTAATCCTGACTCCTAAACTAATATAATATCTTTTTTCCTGTTACATCTCCAGCGTACATATGCTCCCTTTTTAAACATTTTTAAAATTTTGTTCTTTATCTTATTTCTTGAGAAATTCCTGTATATTTCTTAAGCCTTCTGATAAATTACTCACAATCAGTTCTTTCCTTCTCAATGTGAAGCAGGCACTCATCCAGACTCTTAACCTTTGGATAACCATGTCCAGTCAATTATTTTCACTTTATGACTAAGTGTCCAGTAACAGCAGACAGACAGATTTTATAACAGCCTATTTTTCAAATCTCAGATGAAATTCATGAGATTCCAAGTTTGTTTTTGATTCTTCAGAGTATGAGATGCCCTGTTTACATGGAGAGCAAACAGGTTTTGAATAGTGGCTTTTAGAATTTTTCTCAACTCAAAACCAGTAGAAATGACTTTCAAAATGAAAACAAGGAGGTTTTCCATTATCTGAACCATTTGTGCCTTTGTCCTTAACAACATTTTTGGCTACAAATGGCATCAAATATGCCTTTGAACACTCCCACTCCAATCTCAGATCAACTATGTTTAGTATCACTTCATTAGACTTTACAGTCAATACCACCATTACAGACCTGATTAAATGAACTCCACTGGGTTCTATAACATTAATTATAGCTGCACAACTCCTGCAGCCATTGGAGAACATTCATTATGTATGACTGCATCCACAGAAGGAAAAACCACTGACTATTTGGGTGATGTCTTTTCAGAAAAAGTCCATAGAATCTTTTTGATCAACAAAGGATATCCTGATTTATACAAATATAAACCTTTTGAAGAATGTATCAGATAATATAAACTTTGTCGGATCATTTTGCCCCTTAAATATGGCAATGGTAGAAATGTTTTCTAGTGCCAACGAGCCCATTTAAGGTTTAGCATCCTATGTTAGCTGTGCCCAATACAACAAATACAGTTTCTCCAGAATTTACAGTTATTCACTATTTATTAAGTAGCAGATATGTTTCCTACTCTGCGCTGGAGCTCTACAATATGCAAAGATGACGTTCTAACATCAAAAATTTATACAGGCTATCAACTATGTGCAAAAAAAAAAAAGCATGAAGCTAACAAAGTATCACATGAAATTTTTTAAAGTGCAGATTCAAGAATCAAAGAGTTAAACCCTAATTCTACTTTTAGTTCCTGTTACTTCCAACATAGCAACAGTTCATGTTTATGCCCACTTCTGAGGTGGTGGGCTCATGGAACGTGTAGTCAGGATGCCCAAGACTACTTGATTCTATATTAGTGACTGCTACATGATTACCTAATTCCTCCTGGATTTGGGGTTTTCTGCTTGTAGAAATGTTCTTGAATAGAGAAGAGGTTGGAAGCAAAGAAAGAAGGGACCAAAAATATTATGACTAAGATAAGCACACAATTAGAAAACAGTTCATTGAAAATATATTTGTGTTTATGCAATCCTTTAAACCTGTATCAGGCAGGCACAGCCTGTTCTTGGTTGACTCTCTGAGTTTACTTAATAGATTGTGATAAGATTCTTAACTGTAAAAATGCCATTTCTACTGCTAATATGGCTTCTCTTTTACTTTATCAATTATTCTTTTTCTTTAAATCTGTTTTCTAAATGCAGTGCCAAAAATATGACTCTAAGTAGGAGATCATTTTATCACCACAAGAAAAAAAAATGCAAATTGTTCTTTCTGTAGTTGAAGCCTTATATCTCTGACACATGACTCTGAAAGTCCTATGGTTTCTTAACCCAGAAGACACTGTCTTTCTGTTTTTCATGTCATGAAAAATCTTCTGATAATGGTATGGCTGTGACAACTCTTGGGCTGCAGCAACTGGCTTGAGGTCAGTAAAGGAAAGCATTAACCCTTTCCTGCTCATCTCACACAAGCCATACTAATTTTCATGGAATTGGCTCCTGGTGCCAGTTGCAACTTAAGTATAGTATTCAAGGAGGAATTCAAGGAATTTGAGGCATAATTCATGGAGAAGATGAAAAAGGCTCTTTTCTCTTTTTAGTAACACCATGGCAAAGGTTCTTTTCTTGACCAAGCCTTTAGTCAGGCCATTGAACCTTCTCCTAGGCCCATGTGGGTACTTTCTTGTAAACTCTAGTTTTTAGCAAGAATCCTACTGTCAGTTTAGCAAGAATCCCTCCTCCTCCTAATGTGATCACTCTCATATCTGATCAGGTTTCTCATCCTCCACTATCTTCCATGTATGTCTGATCATCCTAGCCCATCTTTAGTGAGAATCTTGTTATGGCAATAAATTCCCACTTGCACAGGCTGTGTGTGGAGTTGAGCCCAATCTCTCTCTCCCATTGGAGCATCCTACTGGAGGGGTCCCTACACTTAGAAACATAGTCTTAAATAAAGTCTGTCTTACCATCTTTAACAAGTGTCATGAATATTTTTTAACACTGGCCAAACAACAAAGGTGATTTCCTCTACACATCCCAGGCTCAGCTGAACAAATCACAAAGACGAGTTTCAGACACATTCTACTTCCACACCCTCATTTGGGCATATGACTTTTTCCCCTCAAGAGATTTCTCACACATTAAATACAGTGTCACTTTAAACAAATGTATTGAAATAGTCAGTCTCTTCAAAGAGGCATGTCTGCTTATGCTGCATTTTTCCCAACTGCAAAGAGCACCGTCTCTCTGCAGCCTCATTCTGAAGAGCTCTTCAGAAGTGCCCTTTTTAGAATGAGCTTCTGGTGTGTCATCATCAATACTTCTTCCTATGTGTCAGGCATCATCAAGTGTACTTGCCAGTGGAGAGTTTGCCAAAGCTGGTACTTCAAGGTGAGGGTGCAGCATACCCTGAGATTCACTATGAGGTGCAGTGACCACAGTCATCCATGACATCAAGTGGCCTAGAGGATCTGCAATGTTGGCAGCAATAGCTGCTGAGGGTAGCCCAGGAGACCCAGCGCTCCCTGGCAATCAGGCTGCTTCTGTGGGCTCTCATAGAGGGCCTATTTATCCAACACTGTGCTTTTTTTCAGTGACATCTGATTATATGTCAATCTAGTCAAGAAAAATGACAGTAAGATTATAAAGAGCAAACATTTGGCCCAGTGTTTTCTAAGTTTGCCTTATGAGAAGCTAATTAGTGGGGAGCCCATTAAGAATAGTCTTCCCTGATGGCTCAGTGGTAAAGAATCTGCCTGCAATACAGGAGACCCAGGTTCAATCGCTGAGTCAAGAAGATACCATGGAAAATGAAATGGCAACCGACTCCTAGAGTGGAGTGGAGGATTGGGGTGAAGTGGAATTCTCTTGCCTGGAGAATTCCATGGACAGAGGACCCTAGCAGGCTACAGTCCATGAAGTCGCAAAGAGTCAGACAAAACTGAGGGACTAACACTTTCACTTTCACTAAAGATACAGAATTCCAGGCCAAACCTGAGACCCACCGAATCAGAATCTACAAAGGAGAATCTGAGGATGGCTAATTTTTTTATCAAAAACTTTTGATAAAAGGTCACTGAACTTCAGTGAACTTCTGTGAAACTGAAGTTCAAGTAAGGATGAGAAAAACTATTTTAGCCAATCATTCACTGAAACACTGAATACTGAATAAAATCTAAGCTCCTTTAATCCAGCAGTCTAGACCCACTACAACTTGACATTAGCCTACTATTTACTCAAGGCAAAAAGCAGTTGTGATAAATGGAAATAAGCACTGGAATCAGAGCCATAGCTCATAAATCTCATCTTTTTATGGCTTTGAATTAATTACCTAGACTCACAGCATTTCTATTTGGTTGTCAGTAATGTAGTAATAGTAATTGTTACCTCAAAGTATTGTTATGAAGATTAAATTATATCACTTTAAAGCAATATTTATTAAATAATTACTTTGTGTCAAATTCTATGCTAAATGCTTTTTCTTCTTCTGTGCTAAATACATCATGAAAGTGAAAAATGAAAATGAAGTCACTCAGTCGTGTCCGACTCTTTGCGACCCCATGGACTGTAACTTGCCAGGCTCCCCCGTCCATGGGATTTTCCAGGCAAGAATTCCAGGCAAGAATACTGGAGTGGGTTGCCATTCCTTCTTCAAGAGATATTCCCCACTCAGGGATCGAACCCGGGTCTCCTGCATTGTAGACAGATGCTTTACTGTCTGAGCCACCAGCGAAGTCAGGTTGTTGGTCGGACAAATGAACTATAATAGATGGACAAGCAAGAGCTATTTAGGATAAAATGCATAAAATAACATTCAGTTATTATATGATACTGCATAGTTTTTAAAATAGTTCTGCTTTATTAAATCTATGCTGTAAACTCTTTACAGAAGAGAAGAAAGTTTGATGGAGGGGATGATTGCGGAATCCACTGGCACAGATTGTGCTTCCATTCTTGCAGAGTATCCATTCAGAGCATGGAAACCATCATTTACAAATCAGCTGGTTAGTGTTAGACTAGCTTCTGAGCACCAGCAGAAGTAACAAGCCCTCACAAGGAGACTAAGTAACCATATCAGGAAGCAACAGTCAGAAGAGTCTTGTTGTGGGGCATTTTATACATGAGGAGTTTCATTTAATTCCAGATACAACATATGAAGAGTTACTCTAACAGACTAGAAGATAAGGAGTATACAATTCATTTAGCAAGTACTACTGTATGTCTGGTAAATATTACTACTGCTCTATGTTATAGAAGATATATGTATTTTTCTCCAAAACACTCAGTCTTCAAGTACCTCAAGAAACTCCACTTTTGTGAGGGATTAAGACAAGTAAGCAGGTGACCACAGGACAGCACTGTTCTCTACACTGCGCTCTTAAGAAAGGAACTCTGCCCCTCTCCCTCCAAAATGGGAACTCTTGCTTTAGCTGGTCAGATTCTATGATACTTGGGGGGCATATTTTCTAGGAATACAGCTTTCAAATATGGGTAGAGTCACTTGTATGTCCTACTTTCCTCTCCCACCCAAGCAGATACAGAAGTATATTAACAAATGAACCAGAGGTGTTCCAAGTCATTGTTTCTTTCTTTGAGCACTTTTTCTCCTTCATATGACCTCAAGGATGGAGATATTAGCCAGGTCACATCTTAAGCCGGGCTTCCACAGTGAGTCAAAAGTAAAGATTTCATCTGCCTTGCAGGGGATGTGCAAGAGACACGGTTTCAATCCCTGGGTCAGGGAAGATCCCCTGGAGAAGGAAATGGCAACCTACTTCAGTATTCTTGCCTGGAAAGTTTCATGGACAGGGGATCCTGGCAGGCTACAGTCCATGGGGGTTGTGAAGAGTTAGACACGACTGAGCATGCATGCATGCATCTTCAGCCAGCTCAGCGCTGGCCTTGGAGACTAAAGCAGCATTGTATTTTGTACCTGGTTCCTGGTTCCCTGACACTGGGGGTAGGTGTTGGATGGATACTTCCTTGCCTCTGATGTTAATATCCTCTGAGTTCATTGGTAAGGAATCTAATGGACCTCATAGTCTGCTCTAGTTTGAAGTTACTTATGCATAACTAGCTTAGAAAAGGAGAGTTTTATATTTGGTCAATTGGATCTATTAGCTGTGCATTGGAGTTAAAAGTATAAGTATTAAAGAGGTCTATAAGAAAAAGGAAAAATTCACAGAGAAAGGCTACTCAGTACTATTTGGGAGGCAAGTGAGAAGCAATGAATGACAATTTCTAGGAGAAGAGAAGCCAGCCAGCCAAAGACTACCAAGGATGCTCCATGCAGAGTGATAAATACCACATACCAAGCCTAGGGTAGGATACAGTGGGAAAGAGGGCTTAATATTCCAGAGAAGATTCAAGGACTTGCACCTGGAATGAGGCATCTAGAAATAATGCTCCAAAACAAATGTCTAAAGGACTCAAAGATGTCTTATCTTTTTAAGAGAAAGTTTGAGTAGAGCTGTGATTATATTTTGAGAGTATCCTGTGGGTGGTATACTACGGTCTACTCTCATTTTCCAGATAATGGAATTAAAAGCAACAGGGAAATGACCAGACAGTGAACTTTGCCCAGTATAAAGAAGGCTCCTCCTACAGGAGCTGACTCACAGTGAGGGACTTCTTGCCCTTGGAGTTGCCCAGGAGGAGGTAGAGACATGCATGCACACGTGGAAAAGGACAGTCGTGTGTCAGGTGGGAGTTCAGCCTATGTGACCATGAGTCTTTCTAACTCATGATTCTATCACCAGCCAATTCTTGGGCACAATCCTACACGGAAATGAGATTCTCTTGTGTGCGCTCTCTCTTTAGCTTAAAGGACAGAATGAATATTGCATTTAAATACTGCAAACTTTTACTTATCAGGTTAGGACATGGTGAAAGGAATATAATATATTTCAAATAACAAAGTACACTTGAGCTAAAATTCTTCTACAAAATAGTTTCATTTTTTAAAAATATTCCGATGTCATTTCCAAACCTTGCAGGACATCACCTTTTTTTCCCCCTTACATGCATGATGGCACTTAAGACATTGTATTACAATTTACCTGATTACATTGCTTTCTCAAATAAACTATGAGCTCCTTTAAAGCAAGGACTTACATTTATCTTGGCATCTCCAGGTCCTTTACATTATAGAAAGGAGGTTCAAAATAAATTAATGAATCAATCTCTTCATTATTGCAAATTTTTCAAGTTGCTATATTCTTATGGAGCATTTACTACAAAACAAGATAACAGAGTTCAGTGTAATGGTATTGACACAAGTGTTCATTCTCTGTATCTTTATAAGCTAGTTTTCATTTTTCTTTCTGTTATAATTCAAAGGATAAAGCTCCTTGACACTGAAATCTTATTTCTGATCCACAGCTTGCCTGTCTCTTGTTTTTCATTGTTATTGTTGGTAGTTTGCTAAAGTTGACTTTTTTTTTAAGGTTTTCCTTGTTATGTCAGGTAGAATGAAATTACTAGCCCAATTAAGAGTGGGTATATATGTGATAGTGTGCTAGGCATGCCTAAATGCTTCAATAACCTCTCCCTGCACTCTGATAAGTTCTCTGAAGGATGATCAGCACTGTTCATTTGGTGATGCTATCTGACAGTTGATTGACTAGGTCATTTACACTTTCTTATCTGGTTGTTTGTTTGCATACTCTGAAAGCTTAGCCAGGATCAAAGTATCTGAGTCAAGTTCCTTTAATAATTTAAAATGTTCAATTTTCTTCCAGCTTACTCCTCATGTGGGAGTTATATCTTTTCCCCCTAATGATATAATGCAGTTTTCACAGGAGGTGAATAATCGCAGGCTTCCTTCACATCTCTGCAGTCACATATCTTATTAGAATTCTCATTATCCATAAGAAGCAATGAATTTTCTAAATACATTTGCCTCTGCTTTCTGGTGGGTTGGTACTGGGACTTGCCATATTACATTTGAGTCTTGGCTCTAGTTTCCCTCCTTATAGATTTCAGTTCAGTTCAATTCAGTCGCTCAGTCATGTCCAACTCTTTGCGACCCCATGAACCGCAGCACTCCAGGACTCCCTGTCTATCACCAATTCCAGCAGTCCACCCAAACTCATGTCCATTGAGTTGGTGATGCCATCCAGCCATCTCATCCTCTGTCATCCCCTTCTCCTCCTGCCCCCAATCCTTCCCGGCATTAGGGTCTTTTCCAGTGACTCAACTCTTCGCATGAGGTGGCCAAAGTACTGGAGTTTCAGCTTCAACATCAGTCTTTCCAATGAACACCCAGGACTGATCTCCTTTAGGATGGAATGGTTGGATCTCCTTGCAGGCCATGGGACTCTCAAGAGTCTTCTCCAACATCACAGTTCAAAAATATCAATTCTTCAGCACTCAGTTTTCTTCACCATCCAACTCTTACAACCATACATGACCACTGGAAAAACCATAGCCTTGACTAGCTGGACCTTTGTTGGCAAAGTAATGTCTCTGCTTTTAAATGTGCTGTCTAGGTTGGTCATAACTTTCCTTCCAAGTAGTAAGTGTCTTTTAATTTCATGGCTGCAGTCACCATCTACAGTGATTTTGGAGCCCAAAAATATAAAGTCTGACACTGTTTCCCCATCAATTCCCATGAAGTAATGGGACCAGGTGCCATGATCTTAGTTTTCTGAATGTTGAGCTTTAAGCCAACTTCTTCACTCTTCTCTTTCACTTTCATCAAGAGGTTTTTTAGTTCCTCTTCACTTTCTGCCATAAGGGTGGTGTCATATGCATGTCTGAGGTTATTGATATTTCTCCCAGCAATCTTGATTTCAGCTTGTGCCTCTTCCAGCCCAGCGTTTCTCATGATGTACTCTGCATATAAGTTAAATAAGCAGGGTAACAATATACAGCCTTGATGTACTCCTTTTCCTATTTGGAACCAGTTTGTTGTTCCATGTCCAGTTCTAACTGTTGCTTCCTGACCTGCATACAGGTTTCTCAAGAGACAGGTCAGATGGTCTGGTATTCCCATCTCTTGAAGAATTTTCCACAGTTTATTGGGATCCACACAGTCAAAAGCTTTGGCATAGTCAATAAAGCAGAAATAGATGTTTTTCTAGAACTCTCTTGCTTTTTCAATGATCCAGCAGATGTCGGCAATTTGATCTCTGGTTCCTCTGCCTTTTCTAAAACCATCTTGAGCATCAGGAAGTTCACGGTTCATGTACTGTTGAAGCCTGGCTTGGAGAACTTTGAGCATTACTTTATTAGCATGTGAGATGAGGGCAATTGTGCTGTAGTTTGAGCATTCTTTGGCATTGCCTTTCTTTGGGATAGGAATGAAAACTGACCTTTTCCAGTCCTGTGGCCATTGCTGAGTTTTCCGTATTTGCTGGCATATTGAGTGCAGCACTTTCACAGCATCATCTTTCAGGATTTTAAATAGCTCAACTGGAATTCCACTAGCTTTGTTTGTAGTGATGCTTCCTAAGGCCCACTTGACTTCACTTTCCAGGATGTCTGGCTCTAGGTGAGTGATCACACCATTGTGATTATCTAGGTCATGAAGATCTTTTTTCTACAGTTTTTCTGTGTATTCTTGCCACCTCTTCTTAATATCTCCTGCTTCTGTTAGGTCCATACCATTTCTGTCCTTTATCGAGCCCATCTTTGCATGAAATGTTCCCTTGATATCTCTAATTTTCTTGAAGAGATCTCTAGTCTTTCCCATTCTGTTGTTTTCCTCTATTTCTTTGCATTGATCACTGAGGAAGGCTTTCTTATAGATTTAAATAGTATTAATAATATTAGGTTATCTCTATATGCTGAGCACTGTGTCAAATGATGGAATAACACATGGCAGCAATAATAAATTCTTATGCCCCCAAAGCATGAAACTAGATCCATAGAACTAAGCTCACATGGAATAAAAAATTCAGAGGCAAATAGAGCCAAATTAACATATTAAACAGCTCCTTTTCTGTGTATCAGACATAGCTTCCTGAGTTTACAGAGTTTTCAGATGTAGGCAGGCAAAGCCAGAGAAGGGGATTACAGAGCACAGAACTTCGTAAGAAGTCCTATTGCAGGACTAACCACCTGTCCAGGTGAAGCAAACTGATCATGATGCGATCGACAACAATAAAAACCCCAGGTTATCACTGCTAGAGAGAAGGTGAGTGGTCACCAGAATGAGCCACTTCATGAGAGATGATAAGTTTTTACAGTGGAATCAGGAAAGATTGCCAAAGAGATAGCATCCCCTTCAGGAGACTCCCTTCTGCATCCCCCCCCAACTTTTTTTGTCATGTGTTTAGTGCTTAACATATACCAAACACCAAACTCAGCCATCATCCTACCATCTCTGATTTAATCCACACAAAAATTATTTTGAAGGGAACCTTCCTACACTGTCAATGGGAATGTAAATTTGTGCAGCCATGATGGAAAACAGTATAGAGGTTCCATAAAAAATTAAAAATAGAGTTATCAAATGATCCAGCAATCCCACTTCTGAGAATATATCCAGAAAATACAAAACTATAATTCAAAAAAAAAACCTCAATGTTTATGGAAGCACTATTTACAGAAGCCAAGACATGGAAGCAACTTAAGTGTCCATCTACAGATGAATGGATAAAGAAGTTGTGGTAGATATATACAGTGGAATACTACTCAGTCATAAAAAAGAGTGAAATAATGCCATCTACAGCAACTTGGATGGACCTAGAGATTATCATACTAAGTGAAGTAAGTCAGACAGAGAAAGACAAATATCATATGATATCATTTATATGTGGACTCTAAAAAAATTATGCAAATCAACTTATTTACAAAACAGAATAGACTCATAGACATTGAAAATGAATTTATAATTACCAAAGGAGAAAGAGGAGGAGGGACAAATTAGAAGTTTGAGATGAACAGCTACACACTACTATATATAAAATAAGCAGCAAGTCCTACTACACAGCACAGGGAACTATATTCAATATCTCATAATAACCCATAAAGGAAAAGAATATGAAAAAGAATATATATATTTTTTAAATTTCAGATTTAAAAACTGCTGCTGCTGCTGCTGCCAAGTCACTTCAGTCATGTTCGACTATGTGAAACCCCATAGACAGCAGCCCACCAGGCTCCCCCATCCCTGGGATTCTCCAGGCAAGAACACTGGAATAGGTTGCAATTTCCTTCTCAAATGCTATGTAAGTGAAAAGGAAGGGAAAGTGAAGTCACTCAGTCATGTCCAACTCTTCACGACCCCATGGACTTCAGCCTACCAGGCTCCTCTGTCCATGGGATTTTCCAGGCAAGAGTACTGGAGTGGGGTGCCATTGTCTTCTCCAAATTTAAAGACTACATATATGTATATCTATATATGTATGCATATATATATATATATATATATATTCTTTCTAAAGTTCATATATATATATATATATATGAGCTTCCCAGATGGTGCTAGTGGTGAAGAATCTGCCTGCCAGTACAGGAGATGCAGCTTCCATCCCTGGGTCAGGAAGATCCCCTGGTGTAAGAAATGGCACCCCACTCCAGCATCCTTGCCTGAAAAATTCCATAGGTAGAGGAGCCTGGCAGGCTATAGGCCACAGGGCTATAGAGTTGGACACAACTGAGCAGCTGAGCACACAGATGCACACATATGTCTGTGTGTGTGTGTGTGTGTGTGTGTGTGCACTCAGTAGAGTCCAAGTCTTTGTGACCACATGGACTGTAGCCAGCCAGGCTCCTCTGTTCATGGAATTTTCCAGGCAAGGATACCAAAGTGGGTCACCATTTCCTTCTCCAGGAGATCTTCTTGATCCAGGGATTGAAGCCACATCTGTTGCATCTCCTGTATTGGCAGGCAGATTCTTTATCACTAGCGCCATCTGGGAAGCCTGTATATGTGTGTGTGTGTGTATATATATATATATATATATATATATATATATATATATATGTACGTATGTGTAGTTGAATCACTTTGCTGTGCACCTGAAACACTGTAAATTAACTATACTTCAATCTTTTTATTTTATTATTATTTTTTAAAATTTTCTTTAGTTTATTGTGTTGGTTTTGCCATACATTGACATCAATCTGCCATGGGTATACATATGCTCCCCCTCCAGAACCCCCCTCCCGCCTCCCTCCCGATTCCCTCCCCCTGGGACATCTCGGTGCACCAGCCCCGAGCATCAGCCCTGGGCTGGCGATTGATTTCACATATGATAATTAACATGTTTCAATGCCATTCTCCCATAACATCCCACCCTTTCCCTCATTCACAGAATCCACTAGTCTGTTCTATACATCTGCGTTTCTTTTGCTGTCTCGCATGCAGGGTTCTCGTTACCATCTTTCTAAATTCCATATATATGCGTTAGTATACTGTATTGTTGTTTTTCCTTCTGGCTTACTTCACTCTGGATAATAGGCTCCAGTTTCGTCCACCTGAGTAGAACTGATTCAAATGAATTTTTTTTAATGCTGAGTAATATTCCATTGTGTATATGTACCACAGCTTTCTTATCCATTGGTCAGTTGATGGGCATGTAGGTTGCTTCCATGTCCTGGCTATTGTAAACAATGCAGGGATGAACATTGGGGTACACGTGTCTCTTTCAATTCTGATTTCCTCGGTGTGTATGCCCAGCAGTGGGATTGCTGGGTCATATGGCAGGTCTATTTGCAGTTTTTTAAGGAATCTCCACACTGTTTTCCATAGTGGCTATACTAGTTTGCATTCCCACCAACAGTGTAAGAGGGTTCCCTTTTCTCCACATCCTCTCCAGCATTTATTGCTTGTAGATTTTTGGTTTGCAGCCATTCTGACTGGTGTAAAGTGGTACCTCATTGTGGTTTTGATTTGCATTTCTCTGATAATGAGTGATGTTGAGCATCTTTTCATGTGTTTGTTAGCCATTTTTATATCTTCTTTGGAGAAATGTCTGTTAAGTTCTTTGGCCCACTTTTTGATTGGGTCGTTTATTTTTCTCGAATGGAGCTGCAGGAGTTGCTTGTATATATTTGAGATTAATTGTTTGTCCATTGCTTCATTGGCTATTATTTTCTCCCATTCTGAAGGTTGTCTTTTCACCTTGCTTATAGTTTCCTTTGTTGTGCAGAAGCTTTTAATTTTAATTAGAATTTGTTTATTCGTGCTTTTATTTCTGATATTCCGGGAGGTGGGTCATAGAGGATCCTGCTTTCGTTTATGTCGGAGAGTGTTTTGCCTATGTTATCCTCTAGGAGTTTTATAGTTTCTGGTCTTATGATTAGATCTTTGATCCATTTTGAGTTTATTTTTTTGTATGGTGTTAGAAAGATGCAGATAGAAGATGGCAATCTTTTTAAAAAACCATTTTGAGGAAGATATTTATGTCCCTATTTTATAGATGGGGAAACAGGAGCTGAGAGTGAGAGGTAAAGTAACTCACCCAGCAGGAGAGCTAGCATATAAATCCAGATCTCCTCTTTCCAAACTCCATGCTTTTCACTACTACACCAGGCTTTTAGACAAGTAAACCAGTTAGCATTCTGCAGAGCATATTTAAGAGAACTATTTCTTTAGAACCCAGTTTTCAAGTATTTTGGCTGAACTTTGAGCTTTTTGAGATATGATGACTAAGAACTTAGTAATTATAGACTCAACCTAAAACAGAGAGAGGTGTAGATCTGAGCTGCATGAGGCTGAATTCTCTTCATTATAATCAAGGTTCTAATGCTCAGAGTTAGAAATTCCAGGTAAGCAGCACATCTTCCTAAAGCCATCTTAGAAAGGTTTGTTTCTGCCTGGGCACAAAACAGTATAGCAAAACACATTCTCCTGAAATTCAATATTCAAGGTTTCAAAAAAGAAAAAAAAAGGTCTGACTGCAGGAAAGAAGGCTAAGCAGCTTCTATTTGTCCATCACTCTGCCATGCAGATATCCTACTTTATTCCATGGACTTCAACTCTCCTTTAGCCCTATGATGCTTGTCAAGGCTTTGAAACTTGAGATTTATAACTCTAAACCTTGAGCACTTTTGCCCTGGGAGAATTTTCTCTTCCATTTTATCATCCTTCTTCTTATAAGCAGTGGTGATGTATTTGTGTAGAAGCATGGTTCAAGTGATCAGGATATCCATAAACACAGATGCTATAAGAAACATCGATGTGATCCATTTTTATAAAAATTAGCCCTTCATGAAAATAGCTGTGAGATTTTTTGTAATACATAATACTTACAAAGCCAAAGTCCCACATAAAATCATGGTAGAGTTTAGTTCTCATTACATAAAATATTTACTATTCTTGGTTGCAGCTGACTCTGACTTTCTCCTGGTCCCTTGGAGGTTCCTCTGTCACCTGCTCCAGGGCTGTCATAGGTATCTCCTTCTCAAGGGAGATGTGGGGCTCTAGAACTTGGCCAGCATTGCAGCAATAATCTTTATAACCATACTATGTTCGATGATCAACCGGTGACTACCAATTTCCCGAATATGTCACTGAAAGTTTCTTGACACTTTCAGTTTTCTTCTCTTTAAAGTGAAAGCCAAAAATGTTAACCAATGCTCCTAATCTGAAACGTAAAGGGATGACTGCTTCTCGTATGGGGTCAGCTTTTTTGTTCTGCAGTTCAAGTACTGAGTCATAGACATCCATTCATTCAATCATGTCTGTTCATACAGCTCCTGCCATGTGGGGTGCTGTTTCTGGTGCTGAAAATGTAACAGAGAACAAAACCGAGCCTCTATCCATGAGGCGATTACTTTCTAGTAAAGGGACTAAAGAACACACATACCTTGTCAGATGATGATGCATACTATGAGGGAAAAATTAAGCAGGATAAGAAGACTAGGTAGTAGGAAAGAGGGATGCGTTGCTTTAAATAGGTGATCATAGAGACTTCATTGATAATGTAATATTGGAGCAGAGAACATGAAGCACAGAAGGAGCATGGCTAATGACTAAGAGGAAGAGCAAGCAGATCAGAATGGTCAAAGGAGTGAGCAGAAGCCCACATGGTGGCAGGAGAGCTCCAGTAGGAAGAGGGGCTCTTGCCAGTCCTATATGATTGCAGAAATATTTAGAGAAAAGCAGTACAAATTTTGCTGACTTTTAAAGTTGAATTTGAATTGTAAGTAAAATTTGGTGACCAATCTGTGAGGAAGAAAAGACCTCAAATGTTTAGATAATGTCTGAGAGTCAAGAAGTAAAGAGCTACATGGTACCTTTAGAGAAAAATCGATTAAGTTATAAATATCTTGATTAACAACCATTTATTAAGCATCTATTATGTGTCAGGTCCTGAGCCAACTGACAAAAACAAACAAACAAAAAATACAGTATTTACCATGCTGCTTTCTTATAGGGTCTAGAGCTTCCTACCTGGAAAGTGTAAAATTCATCAGGACTGATCTTTTACCTTCTAAGGAAGAGAATATATAATGAGCTATGTGATATAACAAAACCAAATAAGATTTTTAGATAACTTTGGTTTTAAACCCATCTCTGAGATAAATGCATAAAGTACTCAGTGAATGACAGACATATAACAGGTTCTCAACCCATAATAGTACTTTTCTTATTATTGTTTTAAGCAAGAGTGAAACATTTCCCATTCCAAATGAATGGTATATCAACTGGAATATATCAAATTAGAAATGGGCACACAAAGACTTTTATTAAACACTTCTTTCCAATTTTCACAATTTGAAAATTACCTCAGAAGAAAATCATGTGTATTTCAGATATCTATTGCTGCAAAGGAAACAACTCTAACACTTGGTGTTTTTAAATAATAATTTATTATCTCTCAGCTTCTGTGTGCTGTGTGGAGTTGATTGGGGCAGTTCTCACTTGGAATCTTTTGTACAGGTACAATCGGAGGGCAGCTGAAACTGGAGTCATCTGAAAGCTGGACGGGGAGGAAACTCAAGATGCTCACTCACAGGCTTGGCAACTGCTGCTGAATAGCAGGTTGGAACTCAGCTATAGCTGCCAACCACAGCTCCTACCTGTAGCCCCAGCATGTGAATTCTGAAAGGGAGTTCCCCAAGAGTGAGTGTTTTAAGATGTCCAAGAAGAAGCTGAAAGTCTGCTAATGAGTGAGCTTCAGAAGTCCTTGTCACTTCTGCTACATTCTATTGGTCTCCAAAGTTACCAAGTCCAGCCCACATCGAGGAGAGGGGATCCATCTCACGGTGTGTGAAGCAGGAAGCACATACAGGGAGAGAAGGAAGAGTGATAGCTGACATCTTGGAAGCCACATCTCACAGCACAGTATGTGGAAATTGCAGTCTGAGCTGGTTTTCTTTATCATGGAACATTCTTGAATACCACCTTTACATAAAACTTTTGCTTTAATGACAGAGACCTTAGAATTTATGTATAAAATCTTTGTCCAGAGTGTCCAACCAGAAGATAAGATGGTTGGATAGCATCACCAACACAATGAACATGAGCTTGAGCAAACTCCAGGAGATAGTGAAGGACAGAGAAGCCTGGTGTGCTACAGTCCATGGGGTTGCAAAGAGTCAGACATGACTTAGTGACTGAACAACAACAAAAATAACAAGGGTGTCCTATGGAGAGTTAACTGTTCAGTTAATATTACTAACTGATTGACCAGTCCTCCAAACCAAACTTCCAATTGTCCACAAGGAAATGTTGGATCTACAAGGAAATGTGAGAATTTTTAAATTCTCACACTCTGCTAGAATTTTTGTTCACCCAGGCTGTATCTCTTAACAGAGGCAGCAGAAAAGAATAAAAATAATTATATCCATTTGTCAATAGCTTTATTCATTGGAAAGCATTTTCACAGTCATAAATTCACTTGATTTTTGCAACTATCCACATGAAGTAAACAGAAAAAGCAATATTACCAATGTGTTCACAGGGGAATTAAAATCTCAGAGAAGCACTCACCCAACATATATTGGAGGAGCTACACCTTGAAAACTTCAGAAACTAAATTGAACAACCTTGCTACAAAGTCACACTATTTTCCCAGCAGATATCTTGGAAGAGGGTTGATTACCTTCCAAGGCATCAATAATAGTAATAACAAGCATTAATTAGATGCTCATGTGCCAAGCTACCAAGCATTTTGTGTGGATAACTCATCTAATTCTCACAACCACCCCCATGAGATAGGAGTAACTTTATCCCTGCTGTGTATCAGAGAAGCTAAATTCATGCCCCTAGAAAGTGGCAAAGCCAGCATTTTAATCCAGTCATTCTGGGTTAGTGCCTGTACTCTTAACGATCACATCATGTCAAAACACTGTTGCAATACCTCAAAACATGTCTAACATCTCCTAAATTTGCTATGAAAATGATATCTCAGAATTATTCAAACCTTTCTCAACTTGTACCTATGTCTTATGGTAAGACATGCTAAAAGTTTGACCCTACTTATGAAAACTAGAAATTAGTTTGGTTCTCATGTGGGGAGAAAATGAGTTTTGTTTCAAGGCCATATGTGCCCTTGACCTTGAGTAGCTATCTCATAAATGTAGACTGTTCTTCACAAGGGGAAGTTTAAATGAGAGAATGGAGAGGTCAACGCAGCTCTGTCTTTAGCAGTCACTTAGCATCTCTCAGAAAAATTTTATTCATATAAAAATATAAACTTGGATAAGATGCTCTTGGAGGCCTCTTCCAACCTTAGGGTGTGAATATGCCCCATAGCGTCACAAGGCATACAGTGGCCAACTGTGAGAGCACTTTTGTATAATCGAATATAGAATTTCCTCTGTAAGTAGATGGTATACTGCTCATATACTGGCAGAAAAAGCAATGCTTAAAGTTCTGGAGAATAGTAACATTTTTGCTAGCACCATTTTATATTAGGTCTCTAATAGATTACAAATATGTTTGTGGACAAAGAAAAATAACTAAGAAAATAGCTCTGGTTGGCATGATACAATGGGGAAGTTTTCTCTTCCATGGTTTAAAAGGACGTGTGATGTAATGACAGGATTGAGCTGACAGTCAAAAACTCTCAATCAGGGCTCCATTCACAAAGCCTGTGACCTTGGACAGGTCACTCTCAGGCTTGCTTCTTCATCTGTAAAATAAGCCTAACGTGAGGTGATCTTACAATCCCATTCAGTTTTAAATTCTACATTTCAACTTGTGCTGATGGTCTGAATTTGAAGATAAGAATATAAATGAGAAAGCACACATTTTCTTTGTAATTTATATGCTATTTTGTGCTGCAGAGTTGTGAATACATTTGACATAAGGTGAAATGAATAGATATTAGTGTTAGTACATAAAGCCTTTCCTATTTCCTGGGAATGGAGAAGGTGGGGAAGAGGACAAATCAAAACATTTTCTAACCTGTTACTTTAAAAGATTTTGACCTTCTTTTTCATAAAAAAAGGAAAAATATATAGCAATGTAGACTCTAAAAATGAACAGTCTGCCTCAGTTTTTAGTTTAGACAATACTTTGGTATTGTTCAAAGGCAAACTTGCTTGGTAGCGAAGATATTCTTAGGTCTAATGATGTTTTAATTTTAAGTGATTTATTTAAAATATGGCTCCTTGGATGAAGTTTTGCAATCTGTCCACGCAGAGATAAAGAGTCATATCCTAAGTTAGTTCATTTTCATTATTATTACCCATGACAAGTGCACAAAGTGATGTGCAGTGAAAGGAGGTGGACCAGCAGATACCTCCTATGGCATCAAGGCTGGTTTTCTCTGAGGTCCCCTTGTATTCTGCTGACATATTTCAATTTTTCAGTCATTCTCCCTTAGGGTCACAAAGTCATTTTGTTGCTAAAAACCTTGACAGTCTTCTTCTACTTCTGAAATGTTGGGATTATGTTCACATCATTTTCCTGGTCAGGAATCTTTGTGCTCTTCAGCTCTCCTTTGATTTTTGTTTCTTTTCGACAAATCCTGAACCTAATTACTTGGGTCTTACATGGAAACCACATAGTCCTAAGTGGTATCTAATATCTCTCTATTATAATTATACAATAAAGGTGAAATGATAGAATGGGTGTTATTAAAACAAGTATGTAAAATATATGGTTCTTAATTTTATATCTATGTGTTAGTCATTCCCACACCTAAACTACCATAAAAATTTCAAGTTTGAAAAGTAAGTGAGTTAATTAATTCACTAGCTCATGTTTTAGAAGTTAGTAATAAGGACTCTACATACAGTTTAATCATTATGTAGAGCCTAAGTGATTCCGTCTTAAAAAAGGAGCCACCATCTTGTAATAAAGGGCAGCACCCAAGTTCTTGGAAAAACCACAGAATAGTCCAGACCTCACCCCATGTCACCACCCTAGACACAACCAATCACCACGCACAAGGGAAGCATGGAAAATACACCAATCAGGGGGCTGTTTGTGGTTAAATACACCTATCAGGAACTAACGCATGAAAAGTCCACCAATCGCTGTTTTACAAGTTTCAAGAACCCCTCACTCCACCCCACAAACTATAAAAATGCCTATCTGCTGTTACTTGGGGCTCTCCTACCTAAGCCGCTGCATTGGTGCGGGTGGAAGCCCCTGCTTGAGCTTGAATAAAAGACCCTCGTGTGTTTGCAGTGGAATCAGCTTCTGAGGTGGTCTTTGGGGGATCTATAATCTGGGCACAACAATTATCCTCCTAGAAGTCTAAAATAAAAGAAAGATGGTAACGATAACCCTGTATGTGAGATAGCAAAAGAGACGCAGATCTATAGAACAGTCTTTTAGGCTCTATGGGAGAGGACAAGGGTGGGATGATATGGGAGAACGGCATTGAAACATGTAAATTATCATATGTGAAATGAATCACCAGCCCAGATTTGATGCATGATACAGGGTGCTCAGGACTGGTACACCGGTTTGACCCAGAGGGATGCAATTGGGAGGGAGGTGGAAGGGGGGTTCTGGAAGGGGAACACATGTATACCCATGGTGGATTCATGTCAATGTATGGCAAAACCAACATGATAATGTAAAGGAAAAGAAAAAAAAAAAAACTAGTGGCTCAAATTTATGACTAAATGGAAGAAGATGAAAAGAAGTGTTATTTGGCCTTGTAAAAAAAAATTAATCCTGAATACAGGATGCCATATTTTGTATTAGGTATTTATGATTTAAATCTTAAGTTTCATTTCTGATTTATAATCTAGTTTGCCTGTATTTTGTCTCTCCAAACATAATATAAACTCCTTGAAGGTAGAAAATACAATTTTTAGTATCCTTCCAAATTGAAAGTATCTAGAACAACTTTTTTCTTAGTGGAAACTTAGCAAATATTTATTTTAATTAGAGAATAAGAACTCTGCATTAAATTTAAGCTAAAAATGAGGCAGATTTCCTTCAAGGCTGTTTTTAATATCAAAGTTCGGCACTATTCCTTCCCTAAGCCCTATTATTGTTTTTCAACAAGTACATGTACAAGTCAAGATATCACTCTGTCAAAATACCTTGCATTAACAATTTTTAGAATTAAATCTTGCCTTGGGGAAAAAAACCAATATTTGGGGGATCCTTAAGAATCTGTCAATAAAAAGAAATACTGTGTTTTTCACATTGTGTTTCAAAAATATCAGAACATATTTCTTTAACTGCTGTGCCTACTCAGAACTTTGAGGCTCATCTCCCTCTATTGTTACAGTGTTGAGTATACCCCAATAATTTGACAGGCAGGAAGGTATGTGGAATTAACAGTGAAAATGAGGCTTGTGTGCATGTGTACAAACTCGCTTGGGTTGTATCCAATTGTGTGCGATTGGATGGACTGTAGCCCGCCAGGTTCCTCTGTCCATGGAATTCTCCAGGCAAGAATACTGGAGTGAGTTGACTTGCCCTCCTCCAGGGGGTCTCCCTAACCCCATGTCATTGGCAAGTGGATTCTTTACCACTAGTGCCACCTGGGAAGCCTGAAAATGGGATTGAACTTAATACAAAAGTCAAAGCAAGCAGTGAAAATGAATGTAGACAGCAAAATCCAGAAAGTAAATTCTGAAATGAGAGTTTCTGATAAAAGAGGAATCAAATCACAGAAGCTGGAAAGCCGGAAGTCAAACCAAGAATGGCCCATCATGGTAGCAACAAATAAAAATGACTAGGTCAAAACCAAGGAATAATGAAATCCATGAGTGTACAAATTCAGGGACACTCCTGGAGCCCTCACAGACCTGATGGATGATGCACCATGAGTGTCAAGCATATAGGAATGACAATACTTCATAACTGGCAAATTAAGTTCAGTAGCTCAGTTGTGTCCGACTCTTTATGACCCATGGACTGCAGCACGCCAGGCATCCCTGTTCATCACCAACACCCAAAGTTTACTCAAACTCATGTCCATTGAGTCGGTGATGCCATCCAACCATCTCATCCTCTGTCATACCCTTCTCCTCCCACCTTCAATCTTTCCCAGCATCAGGGTGTTTTCAAGTGAGTCAATTTTTACATCAGGTGGCCGAAGTATTGGAGCTTCAGCATCAGTCCATCCAATGAACATTCAGGACTGATTTTCTTTAGGATGGACTGGTTGGATCTCTGTGCAGTCCAAGGGACTCTCAAGAGTCTTCTCCAACACCACAGTTCAAAATCATCAATTCTTCGGCTCTTAGCTTTCTTTAGGGTCCAACTCTCACATACATACATGACTATCGGGAAAACCATAGCTTTAACTAGACAGACCTTTGTCAGCAAAGTAATGTCTCTGCTTTTTAATATGCTATCTAGGTTGGTCATAACTTTTCTTCCAAGGAGCAAGTGTCTTTTAATATCACGGCTGCAGTCACCATATGCAGTGATTTTGGAGCCCAAGAAAATGAAGTCTCTCACTGCTTCCATTGTTTCCCCATCTAATTGCCATGAAATGATGGTACCGGATGCCATGATCTTAGCTTTCTGAATGTTGAATTTTAACCCAACTTTATCACTCTCCTCTTTTAGTTTCATTAAGAAGCTCTTTAGTGCTTCTTCGATTTCTGCCATAAGGGTGGTGTCATCTGAATATCTGAGGTGATTGGTATTTCTCCCAGCAATCTTGATTTCAGCTTGTGCTTCATCCACTCCAGCATTTCTCATGATGAACTCTGCATATAAGTTAAATAAGCAGGGTGACAATATACAACCTTGACATATACTCCTTTCCCTATTTGGAACCAGTCTGTTGTTTCATGTCCAGTTCTAACTGTTGCTTCTTGACCTGCATACAGATTTCAGAGGAGGCAGGTTAGGGTCAGGTGGTCTGGTATTCCCATTTCTTGAAGAATTTTCCACAGTTTGTTGTGATCCACACAGTCAAAGGCTTTGGCATAGTCAATAAAGCAGAAATAGATGTTTTTCTGGAACTCTCTTGCTTATTTGGGATTGGAATGAAAATGAACCTTTTCCAGTCTTGTGGCCACTGCTGAGTTTTCCAAATTTGCTGGCATATTGAGTACAGCACTTTCACAGCATCATCTTTCAGAATTTGAAATAGCGCAACTGGAATTCCATCACCTCTACTAGCTTTGTTTGTAGTAATGCTTCCTAAGACCCACTTGACCTCACATTCCAGGATGTCAAGCTGTAGGTGACTGATCATACTATCTGTATTGTGAAGATCTTTTTTGTACAGTTCTGTGTATTCTTGTCACTTCTTCTTAATATCTTCTGCTTCTGTTAGGTCCCTACCATTTCTGTACTTTATTATGCCCATCTTTGCATGAAATGTTCCCTTGGTATCTCTAATTTTCTTGAAGAGATCTCTAGTTTTTCCCATTCTATTATTTTCCTCTATTTTTTTTTGCATTGATCACTGAGGAAGGCTTTCTTATCTCTCCTCGCTATTCTTTGGAACTCTACAATCAAATGGGTATATCTTTCCTTTTCTCCTTTGCCTTTCATTTCTCTTCTTTCTACAGCTATTTGTAAGCCTCCTCAGACAACCATTTTGCTTTTTTTACATTTCTTTTCCTTAGGGATGGTCTTGATCCCTGCCTCCTCTCCAATGCCACAAACCTTCATCCATAGTTCTTCAGGCACTCTGTCTATCATATCTAATCCCTTGAATTGATTTCTCACTTTCCCTGTATGATCATAAGGCATTTGATCTAGGTCATACCTGAATGGTCTACTGGTTTTCCCTACTTTCTTCAATTTAAGTCTGAATTTGGCAATAAGGAGTTCATGATCTGAGCCACAGTCAACTCCCTGTCTTGTTTTTGTTGACTGTATAGAGCTGTTCCACCTTTGGTTGCAAAGAATATAATCAATCTGATTTCAATATTGAGCATCTGGTGACGTCCATGTGTAGAGTCTTCTCTTGTGTTGTTTGAAGAGGGTAATTGCTATCACTATTGAGTTCTCTTGGCAAAACTCTGTTAGTCTTTGCCCTGCTTCACTCTTTACTCCAAGGCTAAATTTGCCTTGTTACTCCAGGTATTTCTGACTTCCTATTTTTGCATTCTAGTCCACTATAATGAAAAGGCCATCTTTTGGGGGTGTTAGTCCTAGAAGGTCTTGTAGGTCTTCATAGAACAGTTCAACTTCAGCTTCTTTAGCATTACTGGTCAGGACATAGACTTGGATTACTGTGATATTGAATAGTTTGCCTTGGAAACAAACAGAGATCATTCTATCATTTTGAGATTGCATCCAAGTATTGCATTTCAGACTCTTCTATTGACTATGATGACTACTCCATTTCTTAAGGGATTCTTGCCCACAGTAGTAGATACAAAGTTCATCTGAGTTAAGTTCACCCATTACAGTCCATTTTAGTTTGCTGATTTCTGAAACATCAACATTCACCCTTGTCATCTCTTATTTGACCACTTTCAATTTGCCTTGATTCATAGACCTAACATTGCAGGGTCCTATTCAATATTGCCCCTTACAGCATCAGACTTTACTTCCATCATCAGTCATATCCACAGATCTCTCATAAAAATCCCAGTTCCCTCTACTGGTGTCTGTTCACTGAGGAGTCTCTAGTGTCTTTGTGTAAGCAACTTTCTGGTTTTGAGATCTGAAAACAAAATAAAGCTTACTTTCAAGGGCCCTTGTCCTTTCAAGTATGGCTTTGGCTCAAAAATCAATTTCAAAAGTCTAGAGTGTACTTGAAGACCTTTTCCCTTCCCCATAAACGCATTTATTTAAATACCATATCTATCTTCCATGATAATGCAAAAACTTTCACCAAGTTTTGACACTTAATTTATCAGAAAATTTTTCCTTCATTAAGAATATGGCTTTCCATAGGCATCTTTACCCACCAGCAATTAGGGAAACTTAAGATTTATGAATCAAAGCTGAAGAAGATGTGAAATATGAATCAGTGGTTTGAATTTTACTAGTCCAGGAACCCAGATAAATATTCATTGGCTAAACTAGGAAATGTTCACTTTTTATCCATTGAGACAAAAAATGCACACAAAAAAAGAAAAAATTCACCACTAATAGAACTGCTTTTCACTTAAGCTCCTAAGATCTATAACTTTCCTGGCTGATTTATCAGTATGCTTGAAAATCATTATTTTAAAAGAAAACTTTTCTGAAACCATCCTTAGTAGTGTCTTATATTTTCCAAAAAATTCAATTCAAATAATTAGTATTTTCCATGTATATCTTAGCCAGTTTTTAGTACTAAACTTTCCAATTTAAATAACTCACTTATTTTGGGAGGCTTTTCAGGAATGTATACCACATATGTGCTGTATATGCTCAGCTGTGTCTGACTCTTTGTGACCCCATGGACTGTAACCCTCCAGGTTCATCTGTCCATGGGATTTTCCAGGTGAGACTATTGGAGTAGGTTGCCATTTTCTACTCCAGTTGGGATCTTCCCAACTCAGGAATCAAGCCTGCATCTCTTGCATCTCCTGCATTGGCAGGCAGGTTCTTTATCAGAGATTCTCAAGCCCATACACCAGGTATAAGCAAACATCTATAAAAATTTACATGTATCTGTGATGGGTAATTTTGTTTACAAGAATTTTACTTTCGTAGAAATATAAATTCAAGCATTTGCTGCTCTTTCTGATTTGAGAATTTTGCATAACCAACCTGAAATTTTTAAAAGTAAAAGGAAGTTTATTATATTTTTCATGCCTCTAAATCAGTGCATCGTGCATGGATAGACCTAGTCTAGTAGGAATATACTTACAATTGAAGCTTAAACAATTTAAGAAGCAGACACAAATCCTTGTACAGCCTATATGATGGTGGAGGTGAAATGGTTAAAAGAATGAACACTGAATCTGTGGGATTTGGGTGAGATGGAGCAATTTAATGACTTTACAATGGAAGTATCCTGACATCTATTTCTCTGCCAGTGGGTGATTTGTTTTTATTTCAGATGCCAAATAGAAAGTTACTCTTCCCACCAAAAACTGCAGGATAAAACTCCTCAAAAATCAGAGTCCAGGGACCATATACATATGAAACACATAAGGTCAGAATTCTGACCCCCAGGTATGAAAAAGTAGAGTACATCATCAAGCAAATGTCTAGCAAGCCAGTGCCTGTGTAATAAAACCCCATCCACTCTAAGAGGGAAATGAAATGTCCTTAGCAATACCAGGGATAGAGTCAGTTTTTAGCAGAGGCAAGAGCCTATATGAAAACCCCAAGTCAGCAGAGTTAGTATTCAAATTGATCACCATAATGAATTAGAATGTCAATTTTCCTCCTCAGAACTTAAAGACTGTGATGTTTTCATCTGGACATCCTTTATAATACTTACAGATATCTATAGGAGATATTCAATACAGGCATAATTTTTTCAGATGGATGCTGTTATCAATTATCTTTTTCCAAGTTAATGCAATTCTTTTAGCTACTAAGTTACAACATAGTCTAGGATTTTCTTGTCAACTTGATCTTTGTAGAGAAAAACAGATTCCATATATGCTCTGTCAGGTGTGTAGGTATCAATGCCCTGGCTAACCTGGATCAACTTTAATAGAATAAGCTTGTGGGCATTTCCACTCTCAATTTTATTATTGGTTCATTTAACTAATGACTGCTGCTTTTCTTAAAAATGCTAATATAGTGTATACTATTAATTGATAATGAAAAATGATACATTTTAATTGTGTCCATTTGTTTTTCTCCAGGAATAATTAGTAATAACTTTACTGTGTATTAATATGCTATTAATAATTAACAAGAAAAAAAGAGGCCTTCATTATCATAAACACGACCAGTTTATTCTTTTATTTACCTTCCATAGTTCAAAGACTGGGGCACCACCATAAAAGCAAGTAAGAAGCTGGCCATGTGTGCATGTGTGTACATGCACGTGAAATAGTTAAAAGAACGTGCACACATAAGCACGTTTTTTTTTTCTATATAGCTGAAGGTATTGGCCTACATCACAGAGTCAAAATTACAGAAAAAGAACATCTTTATTTTGAGGTACGAAGCAGATACATTAGTTGTGATATTTGACATGATGTGGAATCAATCAACGAGTTGAAGGCTTGCTGGGCCCCTGAGAGTTGTACACAATATGATAGCTCATAAATAATGCATGAAAAGAAAAATTTGGATATCTGAAAGTAAATAGTCTCAGGACTCAGAAAGCCCACTCTGAAAAGCCAATGTCGGTATGTGGAGAATTCAGCCTGTCATTTGCAGCCTGCAAATAAAGAGTCTGAGCATTCCACTAATAATCATTTTTGCCTTGGATTTGCTTCCCTTGTAGCTCAGATGGTAAAGAGTCTGCCTGCAGTGCAGGAAACCCAGGTTCAATCCCTGGGTTGGGAAGATCCCCTGGAGAAGGAAATGGAAACCCACTCTAATATTCTTGCCTGGAAAATCCCATGGGCTGAGGAACCTGGCAGACTGTAGTCCATGAAGTCACAGAGTCAGACATGACTGAGCAATTTCTCTCACTTTCCCAAAGAGGCTATTAACTGGGACAAGCATAAGTTGTGATATCAAACTGTTTTCTAAGGAAAGTTTTTCCCTTTTCTTGGATGAATGCCAGTGTGTCTGTTAAAGGAAGGATTAATTAAGTGGGTTTTTTCATTACTGTCATCTAATGCTGCTGCTACCTGCTTCAGCTTTGAACTTTTCAAGAAGGAACTGACACAAAGTTATTAGAAGTTTTTCTCAGATGTTAAAAATTTGTCATATAAATCAAGAAATAGGCAAGTGCCTAAATTCAATATTAATCAAAGATGCTAAGCCTTTAGAAGCTTATTTTTATGTGACTTTCATGAATCCATTAATCAAAAGTACGTGAAGAAATGGCCGGGTTTTGCGTTTCAAAGATCCACCAGATATTTATTTTTAGAGCAATGAGACCATCTGTAACCTTTGAAACTGTTATAAGCCAAACAGAGGGGGCTTTGGAATTTCTATAAAGGAAGGTCTCAGGCACCAGTCTGTTGGAATAGAACTCTAGAAATTCTTTTGATGATACATTGCATAGCAAGCACATTCTTTTTCCTTGGCTTGTATATTGATTTGGTTTGGTTAAAAGAAGACTGAGATTATGAGAAACTTGAAATTGCTTTCCCTTTGGCATCTCCACTAAGCATCCTGGTTCATTCCGAGCAGTGCATCACACCTTATATCTAAGTCTCAGAGACGGCAGATCTTCATATTAAGGCATAAACCATGTAAACCACATCAGATACAAGGCAGTGAGAAGTCAAGAGGAAGGTTGCTAGTGCTAGGCCATCTGGTTTTAGTCATGACTCCAGCATTTTATGGGGCTGGGTGACAATAGACAGGTTAATTGACCTCCTTGTCACTCAATTTTCTTATGTATACTATGAGGGAAAACTTACAATAGTTTCCTTATTGGATTATTGTGTAGATAGAGTGAATGCCTAATAAAAAGATAAGCACATAGAAAGGTTATTTAGTATTTTCAAACTTTATAAGAAGGAGTCTAAGGCTGAGGCTTCAAGTTCCCAACAGAACAAAACCCAGAGGGTCCAGGTGGTGCTGTGTGAGAAGCATTTTGTCCTAATGGAATGATTTTTCATGTTAATCTTTTCAACAAAAGAAAACAAATAGCCACTAAGGAATCCCTCATAAAACAGGCTAAAATCCAATGCCCATTATACATGGTGAGCAGATAAGAGAGACTACATCTTGTCTAATCTTATAAACCTAATATACAATGGAAACTAATCACTTATGTTGGACTAAGAGCAACAGAATCAATGGGTTCTAATTTACTTTCTGCCATGTATATTCACATGTGTGTAAGTGACCTATGCATTTGAAATGCCAGAGAGGGTAACAACATTCAGTAAAAATTGGGTAGATCCATTGAGAGACACCTACTGAGCATGACACATGAAGGATCAGAGACGTAAGTCTGTGAGGATGGCAGTGAGAAGAGACAGAGGCAAGATAAGTGGAAGAAAAGCCAGGAACTCAAGCTATGGCCAGATGCCTCAGAGCATCGAAATGGGGTTCCTTTAGGAAAGGGAAACAAGATTCACAGATAGAAAAAGGAAAGGAAAGGATAGCTGAGGACAGAAGCCAGGCAATCTTGATTACAGTTTGGAAAGGAGCCTCATCTGGAAAATCTGAGTTTTTAAGATATATATTCAGATTTTGGTGATTTCCAGAGTAGTATTGATTCCTAGATAAGAAATATAGCACAGAAAAGATATGTCCCAGGGCATCTGAGAGTCTTCCCCAAAGGGCAATTGTGTTCCATTCACATATTGGCACATGCATTCACAAACAATGGGTAAAACAACTCTTGTGGGTTAACATCTAGAAACAGCTTTTAATCTCATTTGTAGCACCTGGAAACAATTCTCAAGTCTGTATACTCTCAAACATCATGCTTTTGTTTCTCCTAAATTATACCTCTGACTACGTTCTTCATCTTTTAGCGAGTCTAAATTTCCCCTTATTTTGATCTGATTCTTAAATTATTTTACATGCTCCTAAAAGCTGGTAAGGAAAAATGGGTACTTGTTGCTCTTAGAGTTCTAGCAATTTCCCACAGATAAACTTTCTCAAATATGACTGAATCACAATTATCAGATAAATTGTGACTCAGTCCTTGATTCCCAAATGCTCTCTGTGTAGTAAAATCTATTTTTATCAATTGAGCAGTATTGTCTTTATTATTTATTGAGCACCATCTACACAGAGCTATAAAACTGAATGAAGATGTCATAGTTCTGCCTTGTGGTTTTATAATCTACTCATAAAAAGTGAATGATCCAGCTGAGTGAAAACTTTGATGTACCTACTTAGGGTCATTCATGATTTCCCCTTGGGTCATGCAGATAACCAAAATCAGACACCTAACTGTTTTTGAGAATATTTATTCTGTTGCTTATAGTGCTCTCATCCAAATAGCTCAGTTCTTAGTTCTCATAGCCCCAAGGAAAATAAAAAACATAAGCTATCTAATAAACCATTTTCTTTATAAGAAAAATAGAAAGGCAGGAGTCAACAATCACAGGGCAATGGCTGCCTATTCATATTCATGAAAACACAGGGGAAGCAGGGTCCTGCATGGAAATCCACACTTTTCACAATAACCTAGGTGCACACTCAACTTTACCTCCAGTTCTGATGATAATACGTGCAGATATCAGCTGCAGTGGAAACTGCAGGTACTCCTTACAGTCACTCTGAGATAGAGATGCTTTGGGCAAGGATGATGTCAGAAATCGGAGAAGCCAATGGCAACCCACTCCAGTACTGTTGCCTGGAAAATCCCATGGACAGGGGAGCCTGGCAGGCTGCAGTCCATGGAGTCACGAAGAGTCGGATATGGCTGAGTGACTTCACTTTCACTTTTCACTTTCATGCACTGAAGAAGGAAATGGCAACCCACTCTACTGTTCTTGCCTGGAGAATCCCTGGGATGGTGGAGCCTGGTGGGCTGCCATCTATGGGGTCTCACAGAGTCGGACACGAATGAAGCAACTTAGCAACAGCAGCAGATGTCAGAAATAAAAATACAGGTTCAACACAGAACACACGGAACCAGTTTTCAGCAACATGATGATTTACTTGGCAGGAAATACTTGTAGGAAACAGGAAACCACAAAAGAAAGACACAGGCCCAAGAAAAAGACAAATATAAATCAGCAGAAGAATGAAGCTTATCCACTAACAAAGTGCTTTCACATACATGAACCTCATGTCATCCTCATAATATATTATAAGTGGTACATAATCAGGCTTTTGAGGTATCACTCTCAAGAGTATTTAAACATAAAAGTTTTAATTTTCCAACTTCCACTTTCAGCCATGTTAACTGTGCTGACTCATCATTCAATATTATCTTGGGAAGACCTCACTTTTTTAAGGATTTTATTTTTTTTTTTAGAGCAGCTTTAGGTTTGTAGGAAAATTACACAGAAAGAACAGAGTCCCCCTATTCCCCACACAGTTTCTTTCATTATTAACATCTTGCATTAATATGGTACATTTGTTTCTATTGGATCCACTGTTACTCAGTTATTTACATGAGCTTCTCTCAACCTTGTCTTTACCTTTTATTTGTCATAGTCTTTCCCCCTAGAGGCATAATGGTTGTTCACAAGATCCCAAAAACCTACAGCGAAGAAGAAGGGCTCTAGAACAGGGCTGCCTGGCTCTGTGTTCCAGCTCAGCCTCTTTCTACCACATGACCTCACTCAAGTTGTCTAAACTCTCTTTGTTCTGAAAATAAACTCCTACCTACCTTACAGAATGGTTGTAACAAAGGAGTACATGTAAAAGACTCAGAACAGTGCCTGGCACATAGTAAACTCAGTAAGAATTGGACTTATTATTATCATTACTATGTTTATTACTCTCACACTCTTATTTCTTAAGCTCTCTCCCTGTCGAACTGACCTCAAGCTCAAGTACCACGGTCTTAATAACAAAATGAGAAAAAAGTTCACAAATGGCAAAGGCCCAGAATCCATGTCAGAATGGACCTGAGATTTTGAGTTAAACTTAATCCTACAGGAGCTGGGAGGTTGTTGGGAGAAAGGCCAGGAGGAGCCACAGGATCTGGCCAGGCAGAGCAGCCCTCCTGGGCTCTCATACACACAGTAAAGCGGAGCAGTCATCAGCCATGTCCCACCCCATGCCCAACCCAAGGCCATTGCCCTGTCCCCATAATTTGCTGGAGGTGCAGGGTTCTCTGAAAACAAAAGCATTGGGGGTAACTTGGGTCTTCTGGAGGCCTGGTCTGACTGAGGGTCTCTCATCAGCCCTCTGCATTTTTCAAAATCCAAGACAAGAAGACAAGAATTTGGTACTGCTAAAGCCCCAAAAGAAGGAGCACTGACAAGACAAGCAGTCTCCCTTCACACAGTGCCCAGGATCACCTTCACAATCATCTAGTGCAGAGGTGTGGGCAGTGAGGGATGGCAAAGCAGGAGATCAAGGTAAACAGCAAAAAAGATTAGCACTTTGCTAATCCATTTTGAACTTGGGTAATAGGTGCATTGAAATTTGTTTCACTCTTTTCTCCATGATTTTTTATGCCTAAAAATATAATAAAAAGCAAAAAAAATAAAGCCAAAGATTTTTTTTCCCTAATAGTTCATTAAAAATTGAAGGGGAGATTTCTTATATTTTATCTGAATTCCTGGTGGACAGCAGAGCCTCCTGCAGAGAGTGGGACCCAGTCTATAGACATTGATTGAATTAATATTGGAGAGTTAAATGTCAGATACAGGATCAATAAACAGAGAGACAGAGGGAGAGAAATGAAGACAAATGTGCACAAATGCTCTAGTGAGCACACACACACACACACACACACACACTCACACACACAGGGACCAGGGATAAACAGTGATAAAAAACACAGATCCTGCCTTCATGCTGCTGCTGCATATCTTTGTCTCTTTTTTTCCATCTTTGATGTATTTTTATTATTATTGGTGGAGGATAGTTGCTTTGGACTTCCCTAGTGGCTCAGATGGCAAAGAACCCACCTGCAATGCAGGAGACCCAGGTTCGATCCCTGGGTAGGAAAGATTTCCACCACCATCCCCCTCTCCCCCTGAGAAGGGAATTGCTACCCAATACAATATTTTTGACTAAAGAATCTGTGGACAGAGGAGCCTGGCAGGCTACAGTCCACGAGGTCATAAAGAGTAGGACACACTAAGCAACTAAGTGCACACACACACACACACACACACACACACACACACACCCAATTGCTTTACAGTGTTGTGTTGGTTGCCACCATACAACAATGCAAATCGGCCATAACTGTATCTATATGGCCCCCTCTTCTTGAGCCTCCCTGCCAACCACCCCCCATCCCACCCCTTTAGGCTTTTGTCTCTTGATCCTGTCAACCATTTGCCTATGGGAGTAGAAGTTTGTAGCAGAGTAGAATCTGTGGGGGGAAGAAAGCAGTTATATGAACAAGCTCCAGGTGTGAAATCATCTAGTAAGTTTCCCGCATACAAGATAAAAAAAAAAAAGATTGGAATTCAGATATGGCCGGGTTCCCAGTCCTATATGTTGTTTATTAGACTTTCCTTCCCCTGCTAACACTGATCAAACCCTTCCATCCATCACCTCCAGCATCTCTTCAGGCCTTCTTTGGAGAAGAGATGCGTAACTCTGGGAAAGGATCATAGGACAGCTAGTGAGTCTCCAGGACAGACTTGGATTCAAATATCTTAAGACAAACTATGTTTAACTAAAGGCTTGTCTGAAAGAGCTGCTATGGGAGTTTATTCATTTAACATTTCTGAAGGTTTTGAAACACAAGGGGAATTTAAGTACAGAGCCCGGTCTTTACCAACACAAGCAAGTTACAGATTTATGATTTGCTTGTTTGTTTTGATGTGCATTGGGAACAAGGTCGCTCTTGAGGTCTAATTTATGTCTCTGCTCTTTTACACTAGAGAAGACAATCATAAAACACATTTCTGCATAAAAGTTAGTGTCAAATCAAAAGAACAGCTCCACAGCAAGGGCATTCATTTCCAGGTGAAAATATACACGAGATGCCTCAGATGTGAGCAGTAACAAAAACAAACAAACAAACAAAAGGATAAGGATTACCCAGAGGAAGATGGGAGGTTGCCTCTACCTTGCAAATAAATATCAAGTAGAAGGATAATGAAACTGTATTTAAAGATAAACAACAAATAAGAGGACTGAACAGTACTTTTGACAAAATATGTAGGAAAGAGGCAACATATGAGAGTAGCAGCTATTTTAAGTATCTGGCGCCATGCCAGGATCTGCCTGCTAAGCGTTTGTATGCATCTTATTTAATCCTCAGGAGCACTCCATGAGGCGTTGTGTTGTTCAGTTCAGTTCTTAGGTCTATGTTACCATTGAAAATATCTCTTTGGCAGTGTTAAGCATCCATCTTAAGATAGCACACAGTAGGTGGCAGAGCTGAAATTCAAGCCCAGACCATAGAATTCCAAAGTCCCTGGTTTTAAGCATTATATAACTAACCCTGGCTCTTGTGCCCTAAGGTACATTAATCAGGAAAATAAAGGGTGAAAAATCATCTTAAAAGGAAAGGCATAATGGCTTCAAGGTAGAGGAGAAAGAGGGAACAGAATTCCCAGGAAATGTTGGGGAGTATGGGGACAAGACTTCTGGGCTGGCTAGAAGAGGCAGGCTGCTGCCAGCACAACAAGCTCAACCAGGATCCAGGGGAGAATGCTCCATGCAGGAAGAGCTGAAACTAAAGACTGAGCCAGGGCTGTGGTGAGGAAGTGGGGTGGAGCCAGAAGTCTTTGCCTGAAGACTTCTGGAAGATTGTGTCAGATGTTCGTAAAGACAAGACAGGGTTTTAAATGCTGAAAATCCACTCAGTCTTCCACACTTTCCAATAAATAACTGCCACATAAATAAATGGTGTCCCTGGGATGCTTCTATGTAATCTCCTTCCCCAAGGATCACATAAGGTTTGTCCCTTAGATTTTTTTCTCTCCTCACCTTCACTGCCACTTAAATACCCCAGAGAGGAAAAGAAAGAGAAGGGTTCATATAAAGAGAGAAATTTGGGGATCATCATCCAGATGGGATGCTGGAGCATTGGATGAAGCTAGAGTTAAATTGTGGCTGAAGTCTCCAATTTAAATAGTGGAGAATTAGCCCATCACTTGAGGGGACCTTGGGTGTTAGGGTCTTTACCTCAAAACCAGGCAACTTTCTGAAGGGCAATAATTATAACAGAAAGAACTTTCTTAGCAGGTGGATTACTCAGAAGTCTCTAGAACCTCCTCATTCTGGTCCAGTAACCAATGGACATCTGCAGTCTGAAAATTTACCATGTCATCATTCCACCTGTATTAGTCTCCTAAGGCTGATGTCACAAATTACAACATAGTTGCTATTCTGAAGACCAGATGTCAAAAATCAACATTTCAGCAGGCCACAATTCCTCTGAAGCCTCTGGAGAAGAATCCCTTCTTTTCTCTTCCAGCCTCTGGTGGCTCCTGGCATTCCTTTACTTGTGGCAATGTCACTCCAGTCTTTACCTCCATCTTCACATGGCCACCCTCTCATGTGTGTCTCTGAGTCCTCTTCTCAAGTCATTGGATTTAGGGTCTACCCTAAATCCAGAATAATTTCACCTCAAGGTCCTTAACCAATGACATCTTCAATAGTACTATTTTCAAATAAATTTCTGAGGTTTTGGATAGACATAAATTCAATATGCTACATCACCTAATTGTACCACTCATTGCAACTGTGGATAAAATTTGAATTTGTCCACCAACCAGTTTCCTTGGAGATCAATCTACATTTTTTTCTGGCTGAGCTAATGACTGGTATCTTACCAGTTCAAGCTTATAACAGAATACCATAGACAGGGAAGCTAGAAGTCTGAGATCAAGGTCCAGCATGGTCAAGCACTGGTAAAGACTCTCTTCCAGACTGTAGACAACTGGTGGTATTGTGACCTCACATGGTAGAGAAGGCAAGAAAGCTCCCTGGCATCTCTTCTGTAAGGATACTAATCCTATTCATGAGGACTCCATCCTCATGACCTAACCCTTTCCAAATCCCTACCTCCTAATATCATCATCCTGAGGGTTAAGATTTCAGCATATGAATTTGTGGCTAATACAAACATTCAGTCCATAACAATTGGTACAAAAATAATTCTAGTAAGTATAAACCACTGTGGGAACATTCACAATGCAGTCTTTTTCTCATTATCTCTTTTTAATAAGACTATGCAAAAAACGAAGTCACTCAGGGGAGGCTGTATGAGGACATAGCAGCATTTAAACCCTTCAGTCCCCGGGCAGGCCCAAGCTTCTTTGCCAGGCGACCCTGAGTTAGGTAGCTGGAACTTGTGGGGAATAAGAGTATTTCTTCAAAAGACCTTCTCCACTTAGGTGAGAAAGATCTTCAACACATGCCACAAGCAAATCTTATTCTCCACTTGGGTCTTAGAAATCTTCAGGCACTCATAGTAATGGAGAAGACTAATGCCATTAGAAGAGATTCATGTTCAACTCTGCAGTTTGTTTTTGGACATAAAACTATCAAAAACATTTTCTCTGATCCTTTTATTATTGTCATAAAATATTTTAATAAAGCTTTTTATCCCAGAGGTATAAAGTGTAAGGCTAAAATAATAAATTTGATTTGATAAAAATTAAAGATTTTTGTTCAACAAAAAATGTCACAGACCAAGTTAACAGAGATATGACAAATTTGGAAAAAACTATTAGCAATGTCTGAAACCGACATGAGATTCCTGCAGTCAACAAGGAGAAGACCATAATTCCAACAGAGTATAGGCAAAAAAAAGAAATATTCAATTTATAGAAGATGAAATATAAAAAGTCCACATGTAAAGAGAAACCATTTGTGGAAAATACATTCATTTTAAAATGTCTGGTGGTCCAGTGGTTAGGACTTAGTGCTTTAACTGCTGAGGGCCTAGGGTTCAATCCCTGATCTGGGAACTAAGATCCCTCAAGCTACATAGCACAGCTGAAAAAAAAAAAAGTTGTTAAAAAATGTAAGTTAAAGCTATAATGGGATATCACTTTAGAGCCATTGGACCAGCAAAAAGGAGAGAGGTAGATAATGCCAAGCTGGCAGAAACATGAGGATAGAATGTAGGAGCCCTTATCACTGCTGGTGGGGAGAAAGACTGCAGAACCATCCTGGGGAGGAAGGGACTGCTGTTAGTTAAGTTCAATATAAAATTTTGCACATATGTATTATTAATTCCTCATGGCCATAAGGGGACAAGCACCAGGATGCTCACCATAACACCATTCCTGGAGTGGGATGTCAATAGCAATCTGGCGTCCAACACTGAGGAGGGAGTGAACGCAATGTAGTGGGTGTGTCCCTAAGGAGGACTGTGCAGCAATTAAAGTTAGGTATTAGATGTTCACTCAGTCATACAGTAGATCATAGTATGCAGAGGAAAAAAAATTAAAATAATAATATTAGCGAGATTATTTGTAACACAATACAGTGCCGATTAGAAATTTATACACACAAAATAACTTATATTTTATAAAATATAGAAGCAAAAGGATCACAGAAAACACAAATATAGCTGTATATAGAAGACTGGGCAGGGTCTTAGGAATAGGAAATAGGCATATAAGTGAATAAACAACATCAGAGAGTTCCTTGTCCTCATAAAAGGATCTAATACAGAGAGCTCTGGAAGCCAGAAATTTATCACAATGGAGTAGTTTGAAAATCTGATCAGAAAGGGCAGTGAGATGGAAGGAAAAAGAGCAATCACTTCCTTTTAAATCCATCACTTTCAGGTTATTGACTGTAACACCAATCAAGTCAGGACCAGTAAGCACTGACAGCCTCAATGTTTCTGAAAATTAAAGTTAAAGAACCATTTCTTCCCACTTGCTCATTGATTCAACCATTACGAAGTATCTATTATGTGCCATGAGGACACTCCTGTTCAGGCTCCCACTTTGCAGAGTAAGAAATTCTTTCTCCTTTGCTACCTGACCAAAAGCTGCCTGACCGCCTCTTCTACTGCAGCACTCTGAAACTTGTGCCCAAAGCAGAAATCTGGGGAGGAAACTACCTGAATAGCTTTCCTTCTCCCTGCTTCTCCTCAGCACAGCCCAGTGTATCATGTCTCCTAAAAGGATTTCCCTGGTGGTTCAGATGGTAAAGAATTTGCCTGTGATGTGAGAGACCAGGTTCGATCTCTGGATAAGGAAGATTCCCCTGGAAAAGGGAATGGCTACCCATTCCAGTATTCTTGCCCAGAAAATTCCACAAACAGAGGAACCTGGCAGACTATAGTCCATGGGGTCACAGTGTTGGACACGATTGAGTGAAAAAATGCTTTTTTCACTTTGCAAGAGGCTCTCAAAAATACTCTGTGTATCTCCTGACTTTTTAAACATAGCAGAATCTTCGCTCCCGTGGTGCTGGGAGAACATGTGTTAAGATACAAGATAAAGCAGTCACCCCATATGCCCTTCTCTTTCCCCTTTTCCAAACAGTTTATGAAAAGGATAGTTTAGAAAACAGATGCACATCATGATCGAGCAGGAGGGAAGAACCTTTCCCTCCTTTCTGGTTCACAGTGGTGTGCCTCCCACCTCAAAGGCTCCTAGATCTGTGGATAAACTTTTGCCTGTTTAAGAGTTTATGAAACTTCTAACTCAGGAAAGAAAATTCGATTAAGACTTAAATCTTCTTAGACAGACCTACTCAGTCAGCCCTGCTTAATGGAGTTCATTATCTGTTGTTCAGTTCTGTGCAGGATTCCTTTTTCCTTTGAGAAACAGAAATTGAGTGTAGTAATTAGAATTGAGAGCAGAGTTAAGAAATGTAGATGTATGCTTAAAGTGAAATATTGCATTGTGCTGGTCAGTGGTACATGAATTATTCAAGATGTAGAAATGAATATTATATAAGCTAGCCCAAAAAAGCATATGTAAGATTAGTTTTAGGAATGGGTATTTTAAGCCAAATTCAAAGCTCTTCCTAATTCCCTCAGTAGAAATTGAGTTCTATATAAGAATCCGATTCTTGATAAGTTATGTTTTGTGTGCCTCTCTAGATTTCCAATGGCAGCCCACTCCAGTGCTCTTGCCTGGAAAATCCCATGGATGGAGGAGCCTGGCAGGCTGCAGTCCATGGGGTCACTGGGAGTCGGGCACGACTGAGCGACTTCACTTTCACTTTTCACTTTCATGCATTGGAGAAGGAAATGGCAACCCACTCTAGTGTCCTTGCCTGGAGAATCCCAGGGATGGGGGAGCCTGGTGGGCTGCCTTCTATGGGGTCGCACAGAGTCGGACACAACTGAAGCGACTTAGCAGCAACGGCTAGATTTCCAATTATATATTTTTTATAATCGTTGGTGGGAAACTGAAGGACAAAGATGAGCTTCCTTCTCTTCTAGTTTTAAGTCATGACTTGGGAAGACAAAGGTAGCAACCGAATATGAAGAACTAATCTGGTATATGAGAATGAGGGCATCGAGATCAGATTATTGGGTCACCTCTACACTGAGGGGGCAGAAGTGGGGAAAGGAGCCACAGAGAAAGAGCCAAGATGTGCAAGAATTAGAAGAGTATATCATCTCATGTGTCAAGCAATTGCATGGGGCAGAAAGTCAAAGGCTCAGAGAGCTATCTGGAGAAGGCAGTGGCACCCCACTCCACTACTCTTGCCTGGAAAATCCCATGGACGGAGGAGCCTGGTAGGCTGCAATCCATGGGGTCGCTAAGAATCGGACACGACTGAGCAACTTCACTTTCACTTTTCACTTTCACGCGTTGGAGAAGGAAATGGCAACCCACTCCAGTGTTCTTGCCTGGAGAATCCCAGGGACAACAGAGCCTGGTGGGCTGCCATCTATGGGGTCGCACAGAGTTGGACACAACTGAGGTGACACAGTGCACAGCAGAGCACTATCAGGGAATGAAAAATAAGAAAATTACACTAAATTCAACAGCTTGGAGGTCACTTTAAGAAAATGGCTTCTGTAGAGTAAGTGGTGGGGCCTAAAGAGACAAAGAATAAAGTGTAGAGTAGGCAGCTGATCATTCACGACTGTTAGTACTATAACTTCATCTCTCAGAAGTAGAGGGGTAATGGTGATCATAACATTGTGTTGGCAAAAAAGTGCTTTTGGGTTTTTCCATAAGATGTTACAGAAAAACCGGACTAACCTTTTGGCCAGCCCAACAGTAGCCATGATTTACTGGGCACTAGCTACATGCCAATAACTGTGCTAGTTGATACTTATTGTATCCATAACTTTTCTTTTTTAAAAAAACTGAGATATAGTTGATGTACAATATTGTTTCAAGCATACAACATAGCAATTCACAATTTTTAAAGGTTATACTGAATTTGTAGTTTTGACAAAATGTTGGTTATATTCCCTGTGTTATACAATGTATCCGTGAAGCTTTATTTATACCTAAGAGTTTGTACCTCTTAATTCTCAACCCTATATTTTCCCTGCCCTCTTCCCTCTCCAAACTAGTAGCCACTAGTTTGTTCTCTGTATTTGTAAGACTTTCTTTTTTGTTATATTCCATAGTTTGTTGTAGTTTTCTTATGATTTTATTTTATTTATTTTTAGCTGTGCTGGGTCTTCACTGCCATTCACGGGCTTTCTCTAGTTTTGGCGAGAGGGGGCTACTCTCTCCGTATGGCACAGGCTTCTCGTTGTGGTGGCTTCTCTTGTTGCAGAGCACAGGCTCTAGAGCATGTGGGCTTCAACTGTTGAGGCGCATGGGCTCAGTAGTTGCAGCTTGCAAGCTCTAGAGCTTGGGCTCAGCAGTTGTGGTACACAGGCTTAGTTGTCCCACCGCATTGTGGGACCATCCTGGATCAGGGATCGAGCTCATGTCTCCTACATTGGCAGGAGGATTCTTTACCACTGAGCCACCAGGGAAGCCCTGCTGTAGCCTTTAGATTCTACACGTAAGTGATATCATGAAATACATGTCTTTATTTCACTTAGGAGAACACTCTCCAAGTCGATCCATGTTGTTGCAAATGGCGAATTTTCATTCTTTTTATGGCTGAGTCATATTTCATTGTAAATATGTACCACATCTTCTTTATCTGTTCATGTGTCAGTGGACATTTGGTTTGCTCCCATATCTTGGCAATTATAAATAATGCTGCTATGAACATTAGAGTGCATGTATCTTTTCAAACTAGTGTTTTCAATTTTGGGGGGATATATACCCAGGAGTGGAATTGCTGGGTCATAAAGTAGTTCTATTTTTAGTTGCTTGAGAAACCTCCACACTTTTCTCCACAGTGGCTGTGCAGTGTGCATTCCCACCAGTAGTGTATGAGGGTTCTCCTTGCCATCATTTGTTTTCTGTGATCTTTTTGATGATAGCTATTCTTACAGGTGTGGGGTGATTCCTCAGTGTGGTTTTGACTTTCATTTCCCTATAATTAGCAATATTGAGCATCTTTCCATGTACCTGTTGACCATCTGCATGTTTTCTTTGGAGAAATGTCTGTCCAGGTCTCCCGCCCATTTCTAATTGGGCTGCTTGGATTTTAATGTCAGTTGTATGGGCTGTTTATATATTTTGAATATTAATCTCTTTTCAGTCACATCATTTCCAAATATTTTCTCCCATTCAATAGGTTGTCTTTTTGTTTTGTTGTTAGTTTCCTTTCCTGTGGAAAGGCTTTTAAGTTTAATTAGGTTTCATTTGCTTATCTTTGCTTTAATTTCCTTTGCTTTAGGAGACAGATTTAAAAGAACAATGGAATATTACTCAGCAATTAAAAAGAATTCATTTGAATCAGTTCTACTCAGGTGGACAGAACTGGAGCCTATTATACAGAGTGAAGTAAGCCAGAAGGAAAAACAAAAATACAATATACTAACGCATATATATGGAATTTAGAAAGATGGTAACGATAACCCTGTATGCGAGACAGCAAAAGAAACGCAGATGTATAGAACAGTCTTGTGGACTCTATGGAAGAGGGCAAGGGTGGGATGATATGGGAGAACGGCATTGAAACATGTAAATTATCATATGTGAAATCAATTGCCAGCCCAGATTTGATGCTCAGGGCTGGTGCACCAGGATGACCCAGAGAGAGGGAATCAGGAGGGAGGAGGGAGGGGGGTTCTGGAAGGGGAACATATGTATACCCATGGCAGATTCATGTCAATGTATGGCAAAACCAACACAATAAAGTAAAGAAAATTTAAAAATATATATATTGCTATAATTTATATCAATGAGTGTCTGCCTATGTTTTCTGGTAGGAGTTTAATGGTTTTCAGTCTCACATTTAGATCTTCAATCCACTTTTTAATTTTTGTATATGGTGTTAGGGTATTATATACAAATTAATTTTAAAAGTATCTATTAAGAAATTCTACCTCCAAAATGTACTCGTTTCATCTACTCTCATCATCTCCAGTGTGGTCACACCAGTGTAAATTCCTGCTTCCCTTGCCCCAACTACTCCAAAAGCCTCCTCTGCCTCTACCCTGTCTCTACAGCACATTATCAATGACAGCAGACAAAAATGGTCAAATGCAATCCGATTAAATAAAAACCCTGCAATGACTTTCAGTTTCATTTACATAAGGTCCAAATTCCTCCAAAGACCTGTGTGCTCTGGCCCCCACTTTTCTCTCTAACCCCATATCCTAATCATCTCTCCTTCATTCCTGTTGCTCTAGACACATTGGCTTCTATGAATCCTTGAATAGAACAGAAATCCTTTACTTCATTCTTGAAGGTAAAAATGTTAAAAGTCAAGGTAAATAAGCAGAAGTGAGCTGCATGAGTGATGCTAAGAAGGCCACAATTCAGAAGACCTAGTTTTAAAAAAAGAAAAAGCACTCAGTTACCTAAGGTAATATTCAAACATAGTGGGTAAGAAGTCAGCTCCTGATATTGAGTATTCTGGATTCAAACCCTGCCTCTACCACTCATTGGCCACTGGTGTTGGCAACCTACTTAACCTCTCTAAACCTGATTCTTCATCATGAAATGTATCATATAGTAGAACTCCTACAGAGAAAATAATAGAAGGTGTCTCTTATATAACTGAGAATATTCAGTGAGAGAATGCAAGTAAAGCACTTTGTGTATATGCTGTGCAATAAATATCAGCCATTAAAATGCATTCAATAAATATTTATTTAGCACAGTATTAAGCTCTGTGCCAAGCTCTGGGAAAATAATCATTGTCCTCATGAAGCTTTTTTACTCACTTTTTAAGTGGGGAAGGAATTTTTTTAATATGTGCAACAGAAAAAGTAATAATTTCATTATCAAGTCCCTGATGCAGGAAGGTGTCACAATGTTCATAAATGTTGACAAAATGCTGAACTCAGTTTTATTTATCAAGAAGCCTATTTGATCTTTCAAAGGATAGAAAATTGATTGAGGTTATTTGATATTCAAGACTCATTCATCTTTTGAAAACTACTAGGTGACAGGCACACGTTACAAAGGGGACCTAGGAAAAAGAGCTCCTGTAAAGGAGCTCACAATCAAGGAGGAAAAGCAAAAAATAAACAGATATAATGCAATGTGTTCAGTACTATAATAGAAGAAACAAAAGGTGTTATTGGAGTCCTGAAGAGCGAACTTAAGCTGAGGCTTGGAAGGCTCAAGAAGGGCTCTTCACCAAGTGAACACAGTGAGCGGATAGGTGTTCTCAGCAGAGGGACATATGACAAGAATGCAATGGATTCGTATGTGTGAGAGATGATCTGAATATTTAACAATTAGTATGGTGGGCACCAACCAACTGACACTAGCATTAAACAGCCAACACGGCTGCCCCAGTGTTACTGAGCCCTGTGTCAGAGGTGATGAGGTTGGTGGGAAGGGATAATATTGGAAAGGAGGAAACCGTCCAATCTACCAAAAATCTGATCTCTGGAAATTAACTTGCTAAAAGTTAAGGCACTGAAAATCAATTCACCAAAACTCAACTTTCCAAGTACTCAACTCACCAAAGTATCAGGACACTATTCAAGTATTCAGGGATTTAGTTTTTCCAAGACTTTGCCAGCTGGGACACATATCATTTTTGCATGTGTTTTATATTTCAGATGTTCAATATTCAATGTGACTGGAATGGTTTTCAACTTTTCTCTTCTCTATTTCTGTTGCTGAGTCTAAGCTCACTCTGCTCACCACACGACAGGCCAATAAGTGGCAGAGAGGTGTTGAGGCAAGGAAAACAACTTTATTTAGAAAGCTAGCAGAATGAGAAAATGGCAGACTGATGTCTCAAAATAAATGTCTTCTAGGGGTCTGGATGCCAGTTTCTTTTATAGAACACAGAAGGGGAGGAGGTGAGGAAGTAAAGTTGAAAAGCCATTAATCTTGCAAATATCTTCTGGATTGGCCAATCTCAGGGAGGAGATGTGTTAGTATTCAGACAGAGGGGTAGGGTTCCCTGAGGCAGTATTCTTTTAGTGAATAAAAGAAATGGGAAGCAAAATTAAACTAAAAGAAACAAATTCTCCCCTATAACATTTTTTTAGATTTTTACAGATTCATGTCTTACCTCCACCGCTGTCCTTGCCTTTGTCTTTGCAGAGGACTGTCCTAGACCCAGCTTATTGTATTTCTTTGACAGTTTCGACTTGATTATTCAGTAAATTGCCTTTGGCAAATAGTCCTAGAGTCACAAAGTTAATAAAACAGAAATCAGATCATAACAGGCTTTGAGAGACAACACACATAATGGTTACAAATCCATTTTTCTGGAGCTCCCATTCAGAGTTCAAATTCAAGTTTGGCCATCTACCAGCAGTGTGACTTTGAGCATTTAAACCTCACTTGCCTCCTCTTCATCCATAAAATAGAGATAATAATAGAATTTAACTCAGAGGTTTATTATAATGAATGAATGTGAATGAAATGCTTAAAACAGTGTCTGGCACACAGTGAACAATCAATCAATGACAGTCATTAATAGCACACTGTGCTAAGGAGGGTTAATCTATGCTAAAGATGAGAGGGAGGCAGTGAAAGACTTCACAGTTGAGAGAACAGATTAGAAATAGTGGAGGATGGAAGCTGTTGCACTAGTCCAGTAAAGAGTGATGAAAACATGAGCTAACTTTTGTCAGTGAGGAAGAAGTGAGATAACATTAGGAGGACACTAGGTTGCCTTGAATGAGGTCAGATTTCTAGGTTCACAGAAAGGATGAGAATTTAGTTGATGGGTCTGTACTGTCAAACTGATGCTGGTCATCGTAAAGAAAACATATAAAATGATAGAAGTGCCAGAAGAAGAAAGGCAAGCAAATAGCATCCAGTTTTCAAAATAAGAAATTCTATTTCTACAGCACAGAGACCCAAATAGATTGTTAATGCAATAGGTTGTATTAGGACAAGTCAGGCCAAATGAATTTTCTTTCCTTTCCTTGGTAATGATTAAAAGAGAAATGGTTTTGGGAAAATCTCAGCCTTATTGTCTTTATTTTGACTGTATTGAACAAGATGGAACACTTTACCCTGTGAAGAAATGAAAACATGGGCTTGATTCATCACTTGTTAAATCGCCTAAATAGTTCGTTAGTACTGTCACCTCCAAACTACCCCTGTCATACAATTTCCTCATTAAGTATCTTTCAGGATGCCATCTGCATCTATTTGTTACTAATACAAGCTACAAAATAAAAAGTTTTAAAGCATTAAAGGCAAAATCATATTTTTCATACAATTTCACATAATTTTATAATTTAATGAAAAAATCTACTTTCCCTTATTTGAAATAGGAAAGATCTGCTGGTACCAAATACTCTTAGTTTCTCTTTGTTTTGATTTCCCCTTCATTCCCAAAAGATACTCTCACTGGATATAGAGTTCAGGATTGACAGCTATTTTATTCTCAGCCTCTGAAATATGTTATGCCGCTTCCTTTTAACCTCCATGGTTTCTGAGAGATTCTAAGTCATTCAAATTGCTTTTCCCCTGTAGGTAAGATGTCACCTCTCTCATCTGTTTTTAGTGTTTAGAAGTTTGACTAGAATGTGTTCTGGTGTGGAATTTTTGGAGGATCATCTTATTTTACAGTTTACTCAGCTTCTTGAATCTATAGGTTTATGTCTTTTGTCATACTTGCAACATTTCCATTTGTTATTTCTTTCAGTATTTTTTCAGCTTGTTCTCTTTCCATGACTCTGATTATATGAATGTTGAATCTTTTGTTACAGTTCAACAGATTTTCAAAGCTATGTTTATTCTTTTTAAGTCTATTTCCCTCTGTTGTTGAGGTTGTCAGTTAGTTCACTCTGGTTATTTATCTCACTTTACCTTAAAGCTCACTGACTCTTTTCTTTGCTCCATTTTGCTTTGATTCATCACAGTCTTTTACTCAAATTATTTTATTTTTGGTTCCAGAATTTTTATTTGGTTCTTCTTTATGTTTTCTATTTCTTTCCTGAGACTTTTTAGGTTTCAAGGGTGTTCATAACTGCTGAATGATGCATTTTTAGAATGGCTACTTTAAAATCTTTGTCAAATAAATCTAGTATCTCTGTCATATTGGTGTTAGCATCTATTTCTTGTCCTTTTTTATTCAGTTGGAGGTCTTCCTTGCTCTTAGTGATCATAATGAGTGGTTTTAGATTGAAACCTGGGCCTTTCACATATTATATAAGTCTTTGAATCTTAGTTAGCCTCCTGTTTTTCTGACTTTCTGTGACACCTTCCCCCTAGGGAAAGGGGATAGAATGAGCTGCCTCATTACTACCAGGTGAAGAGGGAAGTCCAGGTTCCCCACTTGGTTTTCATTGACACCTAAGGAGTAAGAGTGGTCTTTGTTGCTGCTGGTGAAGGTTGAGAGTTCTGGCTCCTTACTGGGTGCTCAGTGATACCTCATTGGTGATCATAAGCAGGGCGCTTCCTTACTGCTTTCCTTCTGACCTCCACTGACACCAGGAGAAGATGAGTAAGTGGCCTCATTATTGACGGGCAATGGTCATCCTCTTATGTCAGTCACACCAGTGGACAGGCCCAGTGGACATCCTCTTATGTCACACCAATGGGGAGTGGAAATAACACTCACTACTCCCAGGTGGGGCAGAAGTCCCAGATCCCTACTCAGCCTCCTCTGAAACTATCTGACAGGGAAATTTTGTGCCTTGTTCCAACATGAAAGTGGAAGTTTATGGTCCCCACTCAGTCTTTGTTGGCATGGGTGGAGGCAGGCTCACAGTTTTTTTGGTGGAGTACAACAGTTATTGTCTAAAGGTATTTTTATCTTGCTAGGCTATTCCTTTCCTGGTCTTTTGGCTTGAGAGTACAGGTTTTTGTTGGGAGCATATTTTTTGTCAACGCTCATTGACCATTCCAGGTGACCATTTCTCCAGCTCCAAGTCTGGAATACATGAGGCTAAAAGAAAACCCAAGTAACTCACCACTGTGTCCTTCCTTGAATCCCAAGGCCTCTAATCTGTCTGCCTTCTTTTCTAAACTTTTCTTTATTCTGTATATAGTATTTAGGGGGGTTTGGTGAACTTAATAATAAAAATAGGGAAAAGTACATCTACTTCATCTTCTCAGAAGTGGATGTCTCCCTAAGTAAGACTGTTTAGGACTTCCCTGGTGGTCTAGTGGTTAAGAATCCACCTGCCAATGCAAGGAACACGGGTGTGATCCCTGGTCTGGGAAGATCCCATGTGCCACGGAGCAACTAAGCCCATGTGCCACAACTTCTGAAGCCCATGTGCCCTAGAGCTCATGCCCTGCAACAAGAGCAGGCACTGCAAGGAGAAGCACATGCACGGCAAGTAGTAGCCCCCACTTGTTGCAACTAGAGAAAGTTCACACACAGCAACAAAGACCCAGAGTAGCCAAAAGCTGAAAAACATTTTTAAAATTATTTAATGAGAACAATGTGGATGTGAGAATTAATCAATTCATGATATTTTACTTCCCAATATGACAGTCACACAGCTCATGTAAGGAGTAGAAGTGCCATGACCTTGGTCTATGCACAAAATAGTAGTAATACAACACTCAATCCACCATCACTTTGCAGAAATATTTTAGGTCACTTAATATTTTCTTCCCACATTTTATGAACTGTGCTTTTGAGTCTAGTAAGTAGGTAGAAGAATACTATACAGTGATATTATACTTGAAAATGGTCTATATTGAAATACAGAAAGCCATGAAAATTGAAGAGATAGTGAATATGCTTGATGATGGAATAAGAATATCTAAAAGTGTCTAAAAAATACAATGATGAACAGAACCTATCAAGAAGAAATGTGACAAGCAAAGATATGAAAATCTCAATATAAGATTAAAAATTTATTCCACAAGGGAAATACAGGATGAAGGTAACCTGACCAACAGGGAAGACAGCCTTCTCTCCATTCTCTCCTTCCTTCACATAGAAAGTACCTAGAGATATGGCAAGGACAAGCTCAATTCAAAGCAGCTGCAAAGCAAGCTGCTTAAAGGATGGCAGAGTGGCTTGTACAAAACAGACACAAAACAAATGTTTGAATGAGTTATACTGAAGGAGACAGTGCAACATTAGTCTGCAACAAAAATATTGCATCACACAGGTACAAGGAAAGTGATCATTCCACAAGGGTCTGCATTAGTCAATTATATCTGAAATATCATATGTAGTCTTGTACAACATGTTAGAAATTAAAAGCATGTTCTTGTTTTACTTCTCGAGTTATAAAAGCAATACATTCCCATTGTAAGCAATTTGGAAGATACAAGAAGAAAAGAAATCAGCCATCAATAACCACTGTAAATTACTTCCAGGTGCTGCACTTTCTAATCTCATTAATTCTATATATTTTATGAATGCTTACAATATGACTGATTCAACAGGAATCATGTTAGATACCTGTGATACAGGGGTAACCAAGAAGCATAGTCCTTGACCTTAGGAGGGAAGGGCATGAGAAGACTATCATGTGAGCCAGCAGTCTGTAAAGGAAGGCAATGACAATCACAGGTACAGTAATCCCATTATTTGAGAAATAAAGGAAGGAAATAAGTCTGTTTAGTTGACACAATACTAGGGAGAAATCTTTTAAATGATTTGTAGTATTTAAAGGAACTAAATTAGTAAGAGAGACTAGGTTTGATTATATTTTCTTAGAAGACAAAGCTAAAATCTATATATGGAATTTGCAAAGGGGAAAATTTTGCCTCAGCTTATATTAGAAAGAATTTTCTAGTAGTTGGACTGGGCCAAAACTGTTAGAGGCCTCTTTAGAAGTGGTAAATTCTCCATCCTGAAAGTGGCAAGGCTGGATGGCAATCACTAAGAATTCCAGAGAGACAGTTCACGCAAAGCAGAGATCAGGCATCTGTCTTCTGTCAAAAGAAAACTCAGAGGCCAAGCGGCGATGACTTACAAAGGAATCAGTTGCAGGCACTTTGGAAAAACACCACAATATAGACTGACCCTGATTTTGCTTGTTTGTCTGTTTCATCTCAGGGTGTGAATTATTTTCTTTTTCTTAGCCCAAGACATGAAGTACAAGGTAAGATTGCATTCTAATTTCAAATCATTCTGAGATTCCAAAATGATATGGCGGAATTGGGACTACCAAATTATAGTGCTTCATGCATGACCAGAGGTAAACAAGAAGATGACCTAAAGTTAAGACTGGCAACACGTAGACTGTTGGAATGTAGGCAGGATATCTGGACCAACAGGAACCATATTATGCTCATAAGACAGTAATCATGAAGGAAAAGCCAAAAGAATTTCACAACCTGCTGAATCAACACTGAGATCTATCTACCTCCAGTTTTTTTTTTTAATTTTTAAAACAAATGGTTAAGTGTTTAAAGCTCTGTAAATGAGTTACTTGCAGCTGAAATTGTTAACTTGTTAACATATGAAAATCAAATGCTCTAGCATAAGTGAGAGAAAAACCCACTTATGTAGTAGGATGTATTTTTGAGGTGATAATGTGTATTTTGTCCTCTCTTATCTTCCTTCCATCCCCTGCTATTTTTCTAGCAGGTAGCAGGCTTTGCACTTCACTACCATAGGAGATTTACAGAGCAGAAAGCCAAGGTTCCTCTTGGCTACTCTTTGTTTTTAGAAGAGCCCACCATTATTGATTCCCTGGTGGCTCAGATGGTAAAGCATCTGCCCACAATGCAGGAGACCCAGGTTTGATCCCTGGGTTGGGAAGATCCGCTGGAGAAGGAAATGGCAACCCACTCCAGTACTCTAGCCTAGAAAATTCCATGGATGAAGGAGTCTGGTCGGCTACTGTCAATGGGGTCACAAAGAATCAGACATGACTGAGTGACTTCACTTTCACTTTATTTTCACCATCATTGATGACACCACCCTTATGGCAGAAAGCAAAGAAGAACTAAAGAGCCTCTTTATGAAAGTGAAAGAGGAGAGTGAAAAAGTTGGCTTAAAATTTCAACATTCAGAAAACGAAGATCATGGCATCTGGTCCCATCACTTCATGGCAAATAGATGGGGAAACAATGGAAACAGTGAGAGACCTTATTTCTGTGGGTTCCCAAATCACTGCAGATGGTGATTGAATCCATAAAATTAAAAGACGCTTGCTCCTTGGAAGAAAAGCTATGACCAGCCTAGACAGTATATTAAAAAGCAGAAACATTGCTTCTGATGAAGTCGTCTAATCAAAGTTATGGTTTTTCCAGTAGTCATGTATGGATGTGAGAGTTGGACCATAAAGAAGGCTGAGCATCAAAGAGTTGATGCTTTTGAGGTGTGGTGTTGGAGAAGACTCTTGAAAGACACTTGGACTGCAAGGAGATCAAACCAGTCCATCCTAAAGGAAATCAGTTCTGAACATTCATTGGAAGGACTGATGCTGAAGCTGAAACTCCAATATTTTGGCCACCTGATGCAAAGAACTAACTCATTGCAAATGACCCTGATGCTGGGAAAGATTGAAGGCAGGAGGAGAAGGGGACAACCAAGGATGAGATGGTTGGATGGCATCACCAACTGGATGGACATGAGTTTGAGCAAGCTCTGGGAGTTGGTGATGGACAGGGAGGCCTGGCATGCTGCAGTCCATAGGGTTGGAAAGAGTCAGACATGACTGAGTGACTGAACTGAACTGAACATCATTGAAAGATTGTGTCAGGTGAGCAGAAGGAGGATGGAGGGGGAGACCATGATTCTGAGAGTATGAGGGAGATATCAGAGTGAGTTCACCTGAAAGCAGAAGGATATCAGTGTTGGTACATTCTGAGACTCCCTTGTTCATGAGAAACAAGCAAGATCTTGGAAGGAAGACTCCTAAGCTGCCAATTTCCAACCTCCCAAGGATTCTCAGCTCCAACCATGGTCCTGAAGCAGCAGTCACTGGACCTGAAGAAACCATATGACATGAGACCGCAAGTGCCCTTTAGTGACACACACACAGAATGTTTCCAACAATTTCATAGGATATACATCCCTTGAAAGGTTCTTGGACCTTATCCTTAAGGAATTTGTCTCTTCATTTCTCGTACTTTTAGATCTCTCTCACACCCTCTCTCTCTCTATGTCAGTCTCTGTCTCTCTGCATATCTTTATGTGTGTGTGGTTTTTAATCCATCTGTATTCACAAATTCAATGCATGCTTGGCTTCCTGTCTTCATAAAAGTTTTTTTCTTCCCAAATAAGATGACATGCATGAACAACGTCCAGTACAAGAAATGTCTAGGATGCCCATGTGGCTGACCCTCTTGGCCTTTTGTATAGACAAGAAGCCCAACTAAAGTTTACTGCATGTGGCAATTCTAAACCATGACTACGAATTCTTGAGTATTGCTTCTATCAAAGAGTGAAGTCTACATTTTCAGGGCAGGTTAGTTGACTAGCTATATTTCCTTGAATCAGGGAAGGCTGGTTGACTACTTTCTTTAATAAAATACAAGGGAAGCAGTGCTCTATGTCCTCTGAAGCTAGGTCACACAGGGCCATGTAACCTCTGCCTTGAGCTGTGGAACACCTGCTCTTGCAAGCCCAAGCTGCTTTCTAACAGTATGGTTAGTATGACCACCTGAGGTCACCATGCTCTGAGGAAGTTCAAGTCGCACAAAGAGCCATATACACTGATTCCAGCTGATAGCCTCAGCTAAGTGTAGTATCTGAGGCACCCCAGCCCTGGGACCAAATATGTGAGTAAAGACCCCGGGTAATTCAGACCATCAGCTATTGAAGCCACGCCCAATCGTTAGAGCCTTATCATCCGAGTCCCAGACATTTGAAAGCAGAAATAAGTCATCTCCACTATTTTCGGTCCTCACCCACAGGATGAGTGCACATAATAAAACAGTTGTTGTTTTGTACCACAAACTTTGGAATAGTTTTGGGTAACTGCAAAACAGCTCTTGACAGAGACTGGAAGAGAAGAGGATATCACAACAAAACAGACAGAATGTCTTGAACATTATCTTTAAAAGCCAGGCAGATTTTAAGCTGAGAAGACAGTAAGATGAACTGATAATACGATCTTTTAAAGCAACATATGATGAAAAATGAGAATCCTCATGTTAAGCTCAATGGGGTTCAATTATGAGGCTAATTCAATCAGTTCAGTCACTCAGTCTGTGTCTGACTGTTTGTGACCCCATGGACTGCAGCATGCCAGGCCTCCCTGTCCATCACCAATTCCCAGAGCTTGCTCAAACTCGTGTCCATCCAACCACCTCATCCTTGGTCATCCCCTTCTCCTTCTGCCTTCAATCTTTCCCAGCATCAGGGTCTTTTCCAGGGAGTCAGTTCTTTGCATCAGGTGGCCAAAGTATTGGAGTTTCAGCTTCAGCATCAGTCCTTCCAATGAATATTCAGGACTGACTGATTTCCTTTAGGACTGACTGGTTTGATCTCCTTGCAGTCCAAGGGACTTTCGAGAGTCTTCTCCAACACCACAGTTCAAAAGCATCAATTCTTCAGTGCTCAGTTTTCTTTATGGTCCAACTCTAACATTCATACATGACTACTGGAAAAACCATAACTTTGACTATGAGGCTAATTGCATGCCAATAAAAGAATGGGGAATTGGAAATGGAAGAGTGTGCCTTAGGACAAGAGTTATTGGATGAAGAGAGATATAATGTGGAATAAAGGAAATAAAAATCTCACAGGTTTTCATCAAGTTTAGGAACTTTGCCAGCAGTTTCTAACCTTGTGAAGGTTAACTTCCTAGTTAATATCTTTATGCAACTTAAGTGATGAAACTCAGTTAAATGGCCTATTTTTTATAACATGCTCACAATGATTCTTTATGTCTAGCACTCCCAACTACCCAGTGTAAATTAAATTTTATTTTATTAAAGGGGGAATCCTTCAATTATACTTGCAGATACTTTGAAGCTTGTCAAAATTACGGTAACTGATATAAGCACAAGGTTTCAATGAACCATAATAGAAAATGGTATTGAAAAAGAAAGTTTATAATGTTATTCTGCTCCTGATGGAAAGTTGTTGTCTTGTTTTGTTTTTCACTATGGCCTTCTCTAATGGATAAAAGGAAAACTTTCTAGTACTCCAAGCTCCTCCAAGTGACAGTATTATCTATGTCTATTTGCTAGCTAAAAAGAGTCTAAGGGTGACTTTTCTTTTTTTTTTTTTTAATTGGTTCTGCCATACAATGACATGAAACCGCCATGGGTCTACATATGCTCCCCCTCCAGAACGAATCCCCCCCACACACACACCCCCCAACCACCCCCACCCCCACCCCCCCGCTCCGGGAAACCTGGACGCACCAGCCCCGAGCATCAACCCCGGGCCGGCGATTGATTTCATCCATGATAATTAACATGTTTCAATGCCATTCTCCCATATCATCCCACCCCTGCCCTCATCCACAGAGTCCACGAGTCTGCTCTATACGTCTGCGTTTCTTTTGCTGTCTCGAAGGCAGGGTTCTCGCCGCCATCTTTCTAAACACCACGTATATGGGTTAGTATACTGTATTGTTGTCTTTCCTTCTGGCTTACTTCATTCTGGATAACAGGCTCCAGTTCCGTCCACCTGAATAGAAATGATTCAAATGAATTTTTTTTTAATGCTGAGTAATATTCCATTGTGCATACGTACCACAGCCTTCTCATCCATTCATCAGTTGATGGGCATCTAGGTTGCCTCCATGTCCTGGCCACTGCAAACAATGCAGCGATGAACATTGGGGTACACGTATCTCTTTCAATTCTGGTTTCCTCGGTGTGTGTGCCCAGCAGTGGGATTGCTTGGTCATATGACAGTGCTATTTTCAGTTTTTTGAGGAATCTCCTCACTGTTCTCCCTAGTGGCTGTGCTGGTTTGCATTCCCACCAACAGTGTAGGAGGGTTCCCTTTTCTCCACATCCTCTCCAGCATTTATTGCTTGTAGACTTTTGGATGGCAGCCATTCTGACTGGTGTAAAGTGGTACCTGAGGGTGACATTTCTCATTGTTGCTTTGAATCAACTAAAAATTTTTATATTTTGTCATTCAGTGGGATTCAGAAAAAAAGTCCCAAAAGTGATATTTATACTTCCAGAACAGTTTATTTTCCCATAAAATGATAGAATACATTCTTAGTTCAGCCATGAAGTGGGTTCTTAGTGAGTAATCTATCTCACTCTCACTATGACTCGAAAAACCCAGTTACCACAATGTTTGATATGGATCTGGGTCAGCTCGGTAGTTACAACTGAGCTTAAAGTTCTAGTCAATATACAACTGCTCAGTTGTGTTTGACCCTTTGCGACCCCATGGACTGTAGACCCCAGGTGCCTCTGTCCATGGCATTCTCCAGCCAAGAATACTGGAGTGGGTTGCCATTCCCTCCTCTAGGGGATCTTTGTGACCCAGGCATCGAACCCGGGTTCGATCACGGGTCTCCTGCATTGCAGGCAGATTCTTCACCCAGTGAGCCACCAGTGAAGCCCTCCTCAAATAAACTCTGATCATTCTAAGGGTGGGGTTAAACCTTTATTTCTTACTTAATCACTTTTAAAATATATCACATGCTTACCTAGAGGATGAGAAAAGACTAAAGACAGACATTAAAATGATCACAGCTACCCCTGCTCTAGCCACAGTCCACTCACTCTTTTCATCGTTTTTCAGTTCAGTTCAGTCACTCAGTCGTGTCTGACTCTTTGAGACCCCATGGACTACAGCACACCAGGCCTCCCTGTCCATCCCCGACTCCCAGAGCTTACCTAAACTCATGTCCATTGAGTCGGTGATGCCACCTAGTGTCAAAATCTCTTCATTAACTTCCCCAAGAAGTGGGTGTCACTCAGCATCGCCAAATAAAATACAAATATATTTGCATTTTACTGATACTAATAGAATTATTCATTGTTTCTCTGCATTCAAGTTTAACTGGGGCATCCTGTATTTTTATTTCCTAAGTTTAGCAACCCTATGTCTAAGAACTAGAAGTACTGTTCTCCTTTCTGATGAACCACTTCCAGGCCTCCAGGGAAAATCTAGGGTTTGACACCGATACTGTTACCACAGAGCTATATGAGAAGTTCAAACAAGGAAAATCTATATTACACATTTACAAACTTTCAGTGTCTGGGCTTCATGTAGGCAGTGGTGTTTCCTGAGTTTCCTGTGCCTCAGTTTAACTCCTCCCACTGATGCTCATGGGTACACAAGATGATAAATAGAAGCTCCTCTGACTTTCTCCTCCAAGATGGAACAGATCTGGTCAAGAAGCAGGAAGAAAAACCCCTCCTCTATGATCCAGCACAATGGCCCTACTGCAATCACCAGACAGGCTCTGTGAGGCTATTAACACCATCATCTACCTCTTTTTTTTTTCTTTTTTTTGACCAAGAACCTTGCAGGATCTTAATTCCCTCAAGCAGGAGTGAACCCAGAGCAATTACAGTGAAGGTGCCAAGTCCTAACCACTAGATTGCCAGAGAAGTTGCCATTGTCTATGTTAAGGAGTGTTTCCACTTGCTAGACCACAGTACCATGTAATTGAATATCTTCATAAATAGAATCTTGCCTATTCTGAAATTAAAAAGGGACAGTTTGTGTTACTGGAAGATTCCAAATCTCTCCTTGCTATAGTTTCTCCCACGCTAGGTAGATAATACCTCCCATCCATACTGGATCATCATCCCTTACCTTGATCTTCCAAATGCCCGTCACTAGCTCAGATCCACCTCTTTGGTTAGTTCGGCTCTGTATTATACTCGTTGCAGTTAGAAGAAAGAATTAACAGTCCTATAGTCTAAAACTCAGGCAGATCCCCTGGAGGAGGACATGGCAACCCACTCCAGCATTCTTGCCCGGAGAATGCCATGGACAGAGAAGCCTGGTGGGCTACAGTCCATAGGGTTGCACAGAGTCGGACACGACTGAAGCAATTAAGCAGCAGCAGTCTAAACCTCATATTTATAAATGGGACTGCTGAAGCCCGGATGTGACACATTGAGGCCAGAGAGATAATTAATAGCCAACACTGGACAAGGTCCCCAGTTTTCCAATCATTCCATGTTCTTTCCAACATCACCTCTCTCAACAACTCTGCTTTATCAACTAAGAAAGAGTTCATCACATCACATCCCAGGAAAATAATTCCTACTATGCAGTCTATTAAGTAAGCAGGCCTTTCTACTTAAGTAGAGTTTTAACTGATTTCCATTTCCAGTGCAATGGGTTGAAGATCCCACTTACAATCAGAATAGTTAATCAGTGGCTGGACTGTGTGGTAGCCATAGAGGTGCCCCAACACAAATCTCCCTTTAAGAGAACTTTCTAGGAAGGACATGGCTCCCTGAAAACCTCCAACTCTCACACTTCAGTGTCCACCCAGGGGAAACATTTGCACCAAGACTGCATTTTCCTAAGGCTGTTCTCAGAAAACAACTGAAATTGGTGGGGGAGTTCCTATCCAACATGGGATTATTCTAAAGCAAAGTTAAGTAAAAAATCTTAAGTATTTTTTTTTCTCTAAAGTGATAATAAGTATTTTAGATTTTATATTTTTCCTGCCCTTCATTCTCTCTTGCAACTACTCAACTCTGTCATTTTATCATGAAAAACAGCCAAGGGTGATATGTAAATGACAGGATGTGACCGTATTCCAATAAAGTTTTCTTTACAAAACCAGGCAGCAGGCTAGATCTGTCCCATGGCCATGGTTTACCAACTCCTGCTCTAAAGGATTTATTTTTTTACTTTTTGGTGGAGTTTTTCTTTCTTTTTTTTTTTACTTTTCCTTTTTTTTTTTTTTACTTTATTATGTTGGTTTTGCCATACATTGACATGAATCCGCCATGGGCATACCTATGCTCCCCCTCCAGAAACCCCCTCCCTCCTCCCTCCCGATTCCCTCTCCCTGGGTCAGTCAGGGATTCCCCACTGACTGGCTGGAAGTTTCTCAGCACTATGCTATGGTCTGTAGCTCTTCCTACCCAGTCTTTCCAAGGCCACAGGCATCAGACCTGTTCATTCCTGCTTTCCTTGCCTACACCTTCTCCCTCCTCCTTTATTCTTCACAGAGGGAAAAAGTGTGATGTGATGGAAATTACAATCCGGCCTCAGAAGATCCGAGATGAGCTCTTGCTTTGGTATTTTCTGGCCCTATGGACTTCAGCTCCCACAGCTCATCTCAGAAATGCGTGAATCCTGCTCTGTGTCCCTGAAAGGATTGTTGACAGAGCATGTGAAAAAACAAATCGCTATCATTCAAGACACTGCCCACGTTTGACACCACGTTTGAAATCTCTACACTTCTTTTTATCCTTAGTCATGTCCATAGCATTTCATTGAGAAGTTAAGGTGTTGTTTAAGAGGAAATAAAAGATTATTGCATGTAAAGGGATAACAAAGCTTATGCATAGTTCAAATAAGCGGTTCTGACTAAAGCAAGAGGGTGATGCAGCCAACACTGCAAACCTGATCCCATCACTGACCAGTTAATTTGAACTGACAATAAATGAGGCATCTCTCACCTACATTAACAGCCCTGCCTCTAAAGGGAACAGACACACCATCACCATTACAGCATTAAATACTCAAAATTCATATCTTGTTTACTGATAAACAAGAGTGTCATCTTGTAATCCTGAGCACAGCCCCACCACTGCCTGGCTAAAGCCACGGATTTCTCATTGGCCCCTCTTGACTCAAATGGATTGGTATTCATTCTTCAAATACCAAAGGAGGCAAGAAAAATAACTGAAAATCTCCTCCAGTTTGTATTTTATTAGAGCAGGGAGGCACAGAAGGCAACAGCCAGAGCAGTCCTGAACCTGTGTGAGTTTCAAAAGTCAACCATGGTGTATTGGAGGTTACATAAAATAACTCTTTTGTCAAGATAATGGACTGAGCATAACAAGCTCAAGAACTCAGTGTGCAAAAAGATCATGTGAAAGGAGGAAGGCAAGAGGATGGGGAAACGCTTTTAGGGAAGCTTATTGAAACTTATGGATACTAAAGAAAAAAGAGAGAGTGAAGGGATAGATTATGAGTTTGGGATTAATATATACATATATTTTTATGTATTAATATAAAATAAACAAAAAGGAACTGCTGTATAACACAGAGAAGTATACTCAATATTTTATAATAACTTATAAGGGAAAATAATCTGGAAAACAATACATATATATTTATAACTGAATCACTTTGCTGTACACCTGAAACTTACACATTTTAAAGCAATTATACTTCAATATTTAAAAAAACATTTTTTTAAAGAGTACTTGTTGAACTGCAAGAAGTTAGCATAAGCTCAAAGAGTCACAAAGTACACCTATTTATTCATCCAAAAATATTTACCGAACACTTACTATGCGCCAAGCACTGCTCTAGATACAAGGATTTGGCAATGTCAAGAAAGGTGGTATGGGCTTCCCAGGTGTTGCTAGGTAAAAGACTTTGCCTGCCAATTCAGGAGATTCAAGAGATGCAGGTTTGATCCCTGAGTTGGGAAGATCTCCTGGAGGTAGGCATAGCAACCCGCTCTAGTATCCTTGCATGGTGAATCCCATGGACAGAGGAGCCTGGGAAGCTGCAGTCTATTGATCACAAAGAGTCAGACATGACTAGAGCAACTTAGCACGCATGCAAGACAAGTGGCTCAGTGGTAAGGAATCTGTCTGCCAACGCAAGAGATGCAGAGATGTGGTAACACCCCTGGGTTGGGAAGATCTGGAGGAGGAAATGGCAACCCATTGCAGTATTCTTGCCTGCAGAATTCTATGGACAGAAGAGCCTTGTGGGCTACAGTCTATGAGGTCACAAGGAGTCAGACATGACTGAGTGACTGAGCACACACAAGGCAGATAAGAGTCTGCTTACATTTTATCATGAAAACGTAACCCCAAAGAGCAATACATACTTCAAAATTACTTTCAGAGATGATAAATGCTATGCAGCAAATAAACCAAGATAAAACATATAGAGGAGAGATAATAAAGTGAGGGAAAGCCTCTTGGAAGAGGTCACATTTGAGCCTAGACACAAATGATGCAAAGGGGCCAGCCACAGGATGACAGGGGAAGGAGTTTAAATGTAGAGGAAGAAGCAAGTGCAAAGGCCCTGAAGCAAGGACAAGCTCAGATCATGCCAGGAACAGAGAAAAAGGCCAGTGTATCTGAAGTTTAGTGAACTAGGGGAAGAGGAGGGTGAAATCAGTTCACAGAGGCAAGCGGGGGCAAATAAAGGCTTCAAGTCCATGACAAGGAGCTCAGAATTTATTCCAGGTGAAATGAGAAGCCATTGGAGGCTTTTAATCATCTGATTAATAGGTGGAGACAAGCAGATCAACCAATATGATTCCTTCTTTTTTTTATTATTTTTTTTTCCTCCCTTTTATTGTTTTTGTCATACAATGCCATGATATCACCGTGGGTTTACATATGCTCCCCCTCCAGAAACCCCTCCCTCCCCCCTCCCTCCTCCCTCCCCCCCCGGGAAATCTTGATGCACCAGCCCCGAGAATCAATCCTGGGCTGGCGTTTGATTAGACATATGATAATTAACATGTTTCAATGCCATTCTCCCATATCATCCCACCCTTTCCCTCATTCACAGAGTCCACGAGTCTATTCTATACATCTGCGTTCCTTTTGCTGTCTCGCATGTTGGGTTCTCGTTACTGTCTTTCTAAATTCCATATATATGTGTTAATATACTGTATTGTTGTTTTTGCTTCTGGCTTACTTCACTCTGGATAATGGGCTCCAGTTCGGTCCATCTGAGTAGAATTGATTCAAATGAATTTTTTTTTAATGCTGAGTAATATTCCATTGTGTATATGTACCACAGCTTTCTTATCCATTCGTCAGTTGATGGGCATCTAGGTTGCTTCCATGTCCTGGCTATTGTAAACAAAGCAGTGATGAACATTGGGGTACAGGTGGCTCTTTCAATTCTGGTTTCCTCAGTGTATATGCCCAGCAGTGGGATTGCTGGGTCATATGGCAGGACTATTTGCAGCTTTTTAAGGAACCTCCACACTGTTTTCCATATTCCTTCTTCAAGACAGAGACCTTGTCTTGCTTACCCCTTTATCTCCTTGGGACCTGGTCAGTGCTGAACGCGTGGTGTGATCTCACTGATGCACTGAATTGAGAAAAACAATTTATGTCCATCTTGCACTAATCCTTATATATTCTGAGCACTTCAAGAGGTATACTTGTTTCTTGTTTTTTATTCTTTTCTTTTTGTAATTTCCGTGACTGGAAAAATATCTTTTCAGAAATATTTGTGTATGAATGGATGAAGTAGATATGGAAATTATGCAGAAAAGTACAGTTGCTGGGCAGATAGACTGCATCCTGGAAACAGCTGTGACTTCCAGGATCTACTCTGACTAGGGAAATGCTTTTTAGAGTGAAAGGGAGCTACTGTTAATAATTGTATTAGAATGAAATGTGAAGGGGGACTATCTTAGGGCATGTCAGAACACTTGGTCACACTGAATATAGGTTTTAATAAATCTTTCCAAATCATCAGTTTTATCCACTATTCATTGGTTCCATAATCAACAAGAAAACTTCTGATGGCCAATTTCTTTTTATTTGCCTTATTTTTAAACCAAGCTATGAAGGGTAATTAGAATATCTAAATTAGTTCTCTAGTTAAACATTGGATTAAAAACGTAGCTTGGTATAACTTCTTTCTTGAAAAATCAATGCACTTTTTCCTCCCCAAACTATACTTTATTGGTATATTGACCCAATCACAAAGTCCATATTCAAAACCACGATATACTATTCTTTATAAAGCTTTCGTATTCTCCACCTTTGGAATCAAGCTGTCACTCATTTCTGGGATTTTCTTCTTTTTAAATAAACATCTGACCTAGTATTTTCAGCAACACATTGTTGCCTGTAGTTTGTTTATCTTTCCTTTGACAAAGCCAGTGGTACACTATAGCACTTTACTATCCTTTGCTTTCAAACATGAGTGATTTTCCTTCAGTTTTGTCAGTTGCAGGAATAAGAAAATAGGCTTTGTCTAAACAAGTTCTCTAATAGAGTAATCCTGGTAGGCCGGCTTCCTATAATCATATTCATTTGTTTTAAGTTTACTTTTCAGCCAATTTGCCAAAAAGCTTTGGCTTGTCAGAACAGAGCCTGGACAGAAGGAAACGCTATAAAATGGAAAAAATAAAATGATAGAGTCGAAGTTTCCTATTTGAGTTTGCAGTTTCCTCTATATTATTCTGAAAATTGGCACAGATCAAAGCACAGCCCGAAGAATGGGGCAAGCGAGAGAGTGTATCTACCTCAAGCGGCATCTCCAATGCTTGTTAAATTGCATTCTAATGTCATAAGTTCAGCTTCACACAGTAATGTGAGTGCCCAGAAATCCAGCGCTCCCCAGAGGAGCTTGGGAAAAGCCATGGTTCTCCTCTAGTTACACCCAGCAGGAGAGGCTTGCTACTCTCTAAATCAGTTCTGCAGAAATGGAAACCAACCACTTTCTGAAAGTCACGGCAGGCTTTCTGTGCCAAACATGCCAAGATGAGCCCTGTTTATGGCATTTGGAAGAGATGATCCCTCCACCTGAAACATTCATCCCTCAAGTCTTCCCATGACTGACTCTCCTCTCTCTTCATTCAGCTGAGATTTCACCTCCATAGAGAAGCCTTTCTCAGCAGTGGCCCCACTCATTACCCTGGCTTTCTCTTTTGGCAGTGTGGGTTCACTTACGTGCCCATGCATTTACTATCTGCCCCACATGTTCACCCACTCTCAACTAAGTCTCCTGAGGATAGGAACTTTGTCTATCTTATTCATTGTTATAACCCCAATGTCTGGGACGGTGCCTGGCACAATGTAGTACACAGTAAAATTTAGCTAAGTGATGAATGAATGCCCTCCAGTGCCCTGAGAATCTCTGCAATAAGCATCCCAGATTCCCCCCTCCAGAGCACCTACTCGGGCAACCATTACTCCAGTACTGAATCCTTTACATGTCTCTAAACCACTACTCAAGGCCACAGGCCACATCTGATTTTCTAATGTCACATTATGCTTGGGTGTTCGAGTAACTCCTTCCCTTTCAATATTGTCAGTTTCATGTAAACCCAAACCACTTCTAATTCATCTGTGTACTCCCTGCACTGTGCAACAAAGCCAATCACAGAAGTTCTGTGTGTGCATGCTCAGTTGCTTGTCCTGTCCAACTCTTGGTGACCCTATGGTCTATAGCCCACCAGGCTCCTCTAGCCATGGGATTCTCCAGGCAAGAATACTGGAATAAGTTGCCATGCCCTTTCCCAGGGGATCTTCCCAACCCAGGGATCAAACTTGGGTCTTCTTCTGCATCTGTTTATGGAATCATAATTGTATTCCTTTTAACCTCTTTTTCAGTGTGATAGATAGTAATAATTTCAAAAGAAATATTCTTTTCTCATTCCATAACAGCCCAATATCTTCTTTTTGTCTAGATTTATTGAGATATCATTGACATATAACACTGTGTAAGTTTAAGGTGTATAACATATTGATTTGATTATCATATATTGCAATATTATCATACATTATTATTATATATTGCAATATTAATATTGCAATAATATTATAGTGATACTGTAGTATTATTAATAGCTAACACTTCCACCATTATCTTCCAATAGGAAAAATCAAAAAGAGGCATTATAGAATAAGAAATTTTTAAAAACTGTATATTTCTTGAGAATCTAAGTTAATCATAATAAATATTAATGAACTAATTTGTCAGTTGACAAGAAGAGAGGCTGTGTTTTGTAAGAGTTACTCTTAATGCATAAGAATATGGCAAGTTGGAAAGTAAAAGGAAAGTATGTATCAGACAAATGCATAGCTATATTAACACCAGACACAACTTTAGGACAAAAAATTTTAAATGATGAGAATATTTATTTGTAATGATAAAAATTCAATTCATAAGAAAGATAAGAATATTCTAAATTTTATGCACCTAAAAATAGCCTGAAATATATAAAGCAAAATTGACAAAATAATAGGATTACATTTTAAAATTCATCATCATAGAGACTTTAAACATATCCTTCAATTATTAATAAGTCAAAGAGATAAAAATTCAAAAATATAGAATATTTGAACACAGATAATAAGCTTGACCCAAATGACATATTTCAAGTTCTGATCTCAAGATTCAAGCAATAGACATTATTCTAAAGCACACATGAACATTTACAACAATTAATACTAGGCCAAGAATCAATGAATTTCAAAATATCAATATTATATAAAGTATATTTTCTGACCACACAGCTAAGTTAAAAATTAATAACAGAGTGTAATAACACAGTGGGGCTTTTAAAATATACTTTAAATAATTTCATGGATTCAAGAAGAAAACATAATGGGAATTTTAAAATTTTAAATTTGATAATAATGAAAATGCTACATAGTAAACCTTGTAGATGGAGAAGGGCATGACAAGCCTCTCCAGTATTCTTGCCTGGCAAATTGCATGGACAGAGGAGCCTGTCAGGCTGCAGTCCATAGGATCACAAAGACTTGGACACAACTGAAGTGACCTAGCACACACACAAATCTTGCGGGATACAGTCAAAGTAGTAGCTTTGTTCACATGTTATAAAAGATTGGCTTGTAATCTAGATGTCCAGTTAGGAAGTTACTAAAAGAACAGTAAAACCAATTAAAGAAAGAGAAGGGAAAGTGATAATAGCAGAAATTCATGAAATAAAAATATTTATAACTGAAGTAATTGTTAACAACAAAAGATTGCTCTTTGAAAAGACTAACAAGATAGAGAAACTCAGGCGAAAGTGAGCAAGAGAAAAGAGACGTATAAACAACAGTACTAGAATGGAATAAATGAGATAAAAGTGTAAATGCAGAAGACACTTTAAAAGAAAATAAAGAATTCTGTAAACAATTTAATGCCCATAAACTTGAAATCTTGCAAAAGTGGAAAAATTGGTAGCAAAACATACAGTAATCATTCTGGCTTAAGAAAAAATTGAATTTTCCTATAATTGTTAAGAAAACTGAAGCAGTAGTTTGAAATCCTTCCACAAGGAAAACACTAAACCTAAATGATTTAAAAAAAAAATACAACCAATTTCCAAGAAACTAAACATATCAGTCTTAAATAAAGTCTCCCAGAAAACGGGAAAAGAAGGAATACTCCCCAGGTCATTTCATTAGTTGAATATAACATTGGTATCAAAACCTGACAATGCTATATTTAAAATGAATAAACAACAAGGATCTACTGTATAGCACAGGAAACTGTTCAGTGTTATATGGCAGCCTGGATGGGAGGGAATTTGGGGGAGAATGGGTACAAGTATATGTATGACTGAGTCCTTTTACTGTCCACATGAAAATATCACAACATTGTTAATCAGCTATATTCCAATACAAAATTAAAAGTTCAATTTTAAAAAAATCAGAGAACAGAAAAGAAAAGTTACAAGTCAATATAACTCAAGAAAATAAATAAAAAATATCCTAAATAAAACAACAAAGAATAATCTAAGGATGCAAAAAGGCAGGAGATCTAAATAGACATTTCTCCAAAGAAGATATACAGATGGTCAATAGGTACATGAAAAGAGGCTCATCATGGCTAATTATTAGAGAAATGCAAATCAAAACTACAATGAAGTACCACTTCACACTGGTCAGAATGGCCATCATTAAAAAGTCTACAAATAGTAGATGCTGGAGAGGAAGTGAAGAAAAGTAAACCACCGTTACTGTTGGTGGGAATGTAAATTGCTGCAGCCACTATGGATAAGAGTAAGGAGATTCTTTAGAAGACTAAAATTAGAGCTGCCATATGACCCAGTAATTCCATTCCTGGGCATGTATCTGGAGAAAATTATAATTTGGAAAGATACATGCACCCCAGTGTTCACAGCAGCACTATTTACAATAGCCAAGACATGGAAACAACCTAAATGTCCATGAATGAATGGATGGATAAAGAAGATGTGGTGTATACACATAAAATGAAATAATACTCAGCCATAAAAAAAGAACAAAGTAATGCCATTTGCAGCAACATGGATGGACCTAGAGATTACCGTACTAAGTGAAGTAAGACAGAAAGAGAAAGACAAATACCATATGATATCACCTACATGTGCAATCTAAAGTATGGCACAAATGAACTCATTTATGAAAAAGAAATGAACTCACAGTCATAGAAAACAAATATATGTTTACAAAAGAAGTAAGTGGGGAATGGATGACTTAGAAATTTTGGATTAGCAGGTATGAACTACTATATATAAAATACATAAACAGCAAGCACCTACTGCATAGCACAAGGAATTATATTCAATATCCTTTAATAAACCACAAAGGAAAAGAATATAAAAAAGAATATGTATACATATATATAATTGAATCACTTTTCTGTATACAAGAAACTAATAGAACATTGTAAATCAACTATACTTCAATTTAAAAATACATTCGGATAAATATGAGCGTTTAGCAAGGTAGCTAGCCTTTATTAGAACAATATACAGAAATCAATAAATTTTTTACATACTGGCCACACTTTAATAATACCATTTCCAAAATCAATAAAAACTCTTAAAATTCCTAGGACTAAATCTAGAAAAAGATGCATAAGATTTATATTTTTATTAAAAATATTAAAAAAAGAATATCTAAGAAATTGAGAAATATGCTATGTTCATGAGTAATAAGACAATAAAAAAGATGCCAAATTGCCCTATAGAACCAAATAAAACCTCAATATATGAATATTGGAAAACCAATTCAAATTTTTTTCTTTTTTTTAATTTATTTATTTTAATTGGAGGCTAATTACTTTACAATATTGCAATGGTTTTTGCCATACATTGACATGAATACACGAATCAGCCATGGGTGTACATGTGTCCCCAATCCTGAACCCCCCTCCCACATCCCTCCGCATCCCATCCCTCAGGGTCATCCCAGTGCACCAGCCCTGGGCACCCTGACCATGCATCAAACCTGGACTGGCGATCTGTTTCACGTATGAAAATATACATGATTCAATGCTATTCTCTCTAATCATCCCACTCTCTTCTTCTCCCACAGAGTCCAAAACTCCGTTCTTTACATCTGTGTCTCCTTTGCTGTCTTGCATATAGGGTCATTGTTACCTTCTTTATAAATTCCATATATATGTTTTAATATACTGTATTGGTGTTTTTCTTTCTGTCTTACTTCACTCTGCATAATAGGCTCCAGTTTCATCCACCTCATTAGAACTGATTCAAATACATTCTTTTTAATAGCTTAGTAATATTCCATTGTGTATATGTACCACAACTTTCTTATCCATTTGTCTGCTGATGGACATCTAGGTTGCTTCCATGTCCTAGCTATTGTAAACAGTGCTGCAATGAACATTGGGGTACACGTGTCTTTTTCAATTCTGGTTTCCTTGGTTTATATGCCCAGTAGTGGGATATGGCAGTTCTATTTCCAGTTTTTTAAAGAATTTCCACACTGTTCTCCATTGTGGCTGTACTAGTTTGCATTCCCACCAACAGTATATGAGGGTTTCCTTTTCTCTGCACCCTCTTCAGCATTTATTGTTTGTAAACTTTTTGATAGCAGACATTTTGACCTGTGTGAGATGGTACCTCATTGTGGTTTTGATTTGCATTTCTCTGATAATGAGTGATGTTGAGCATCTTTTCATGTGTTTGTTAGCCATCTGTATGTCTTCTTTGGAGAAATGTCTGTTTAGTTCTTCGGTCCACTTTTTGATTGGGTTGTTTATTTTTCTGGAATTGAGCTGCAGGAGCTGCTTGTACATTTTTGAGATTAATTCTTTGTTAGTTGCTTCATTTGCTATTATTTTCTTCCATTCTGAAGGCTGTCTTTTCAGCTTGCTTATAGTTTCCTTTGGTGTGCAAAAGCTTTTAAGTTTAATTAGGTCCCACTTGCTTATTTTTGCTTTTATTTCCATTACTCTGGGAGGTGGGTCATAGAGAATCTTGCTGTGATTTATGTCAGAGAGTGTTTTGCCTATGTTTTCCCCTAGGAGTTTTATAGTTTCTGGTCTTACATTTAGATATTTAATCCATTTTGAGTTTATTTTTGTGTATGGTGTTAGAAAGTGTTCTAGTTTCATTCTTTGACCAGTTTTCCCAGCACCACTTGTTAAAGAGATTGTCTTCTCTCCATTCTATATTCTTGCCTCCTTTGTCAAAGATAAGGTGTCCGTACGTGCATGGATTTATCTCTGGGCTTTCTATTTTATTCCATTGATCTATATTTCTGTCTTTGTGCCAGTACCATACTGTCTTGATGACTGTAGCTTTGTAGTATAGTCTGAAGTCAGGCAACTTGATTCTTCCAGTTCCATTCTTCTTTCTCAAGATTGCTTTGGCTATTCGAGGTTTTTTGTATTTCCATACAAATTGTGAAATTATTTGTTCTAGTTCTCTGAAAAATACTGTTGGTAGCTTGACAGGGATTGCACTGAATCTATAGATTGCTTTGGGTAGTATACTCATTTTCACTATATTGATTCTTCCAATCTATGGATATGGTATATTTCTCCATCTATTTGTGTCATCTTTGATTTCTTTCATCAGTATTTTATAGTTTTCTATATATAGGTCTTTTGTTTCTTTAGGTAGATTTATTCCTAACTATTTTATTATTTTCGTTGCAATTGTGAATGGAATTGTTTCCTTAATTTCTCTTTATGTTTTATCCTTATTAGTGTATAGGAATGCAGGGGATTTCTGTGTTTTGATTTTATATCTTGCAACTTTACTATATTCATTGATTAGCTCTACCAATTTTCTGGTGGAGTGTTTAAGGTTTTCTATGTAGAGGATCATCATCTGCAAACAACGAGAGTTTTACTTCTTTTCCAATCTGGATTCCTTTCATTTCTTTTTCTTCTCTGATTGCTGTGACTAAAACTTCCAAAACTATGTTGAATAGTAGTGGTGAGTGGGCACCCTTGTCTTTTTCCTGACTTCAGGGGAAATGCTTTCAGTTTTTCACCATTGAGGATAATGTTTGCTGTGGGTTTATCATATATGGCTTTTATTATGTTCAGGTATGTTTCTTCTATGCCTGCTTTCTGGAGGGTTTTTATCATAAATGAATGTTGAATTTTGTTAAAGGCTTTCCCTGCATCTATTGAGATAATCATAGATGAAAGAGAAAGAAGTGGTGTATCACATTGATTGATTTGTGAATATTGAAGAATCTTTGCATCCCCAGGATAAAGCCCACTTGGTCATGATGTATGACCTTTTTAATACATTGTTGGATTCTGTTTGCTAGAACTTTGTTAAGGATTTTTCCATCTATGTTCATCAGGAGTATTGGTCTGTAGTCTTCTTTTTTTGTGGCATCTTTGTCTGGTTTTGGTATTAGGGTGATGGTGGCCTCATAGAATGAGTCTGGAAGTTTCTCTTTTTCTGCAATTTTCAGGAAGAGTTTGAGTAGGATAGGTGTTAGCTCTTCTCTAAATTTTTGGTAGAATTCAGCTGTGAAGCTTTCTGGTCCTGGGTTTTTGATTTCTGAACGATTTCTGATTACCATTTCAATTTCTGTGCTTGTGATGGGTCTGTTAAGATTTTATATTTCTTTCTGGTTCAGTTTTGGCAAGTTATACTTTTCTAAGAACTTGTCCATTTTTTCCAAGTTGTCCATTTCATTGGCATATAGTTGTTAATAGTAGTCTCTTATGATCTTTTGTATTTCTGTGTGGTCTGTTGTGATTTCTCCATTTTCATTTCTAATTTTGTTGATTTGATTATTCTCCCTTTTTTTTGATGAGTCTGGCTAATGGTTTGTCTGTTTTATCTATCTTCTCAAAAAAACAGCTTTTAGCTTTGTTGATTTTTTCTGTGGTCTCCTTTGTTTCTTTTTCATTTTTTTCTGCCCTAATTTTTATAATTTCTTTCCTTCTAACTCTGGAGTTCTTCATTTCTTCTTTCTCTAGTTACTTTAGATGTAGAGTTAGATGATTTATTTGATTTTTCTCTTGTTTCCTGGGGTAAGTTTGTATTGCTATGAACCTTCCTCTTAGCACTGCTTTTACTGAATCCCATAGGTTTTGAGTAGTTGTGTTTTCATTTTCATTTGTTTCCATGCATATTTTGATTTCTTTTTTTATTTCTTCTCTGATTCATTGATTATTCAGAAGCATGTTCTTTAGCCTCCATATGTTTGTATTTTTAATAGTTTTTTTTTTCTTGTAGTTGTCATCTAATCTTACCGCATTGTGATCAGAAAAGATGCTTGGAATTCAATTTTTTTGAATTTACCAAGACTAGATTTATGGCCAGGGATGTGATCTATCCTGGAGAATGTTTCGTGTGCACTTGAAAAAAAGGTAAAATTCATTGTCTTGGGGTGCAATGTCCTATAAATATCAATTAGGTCTAACCGGTCCAATGTATCATTTAAAGTTTGTGTCTCCTTGTTAATTTTCTGTTTAGTTGACCTATGCATAGGTGTGAGTGGGGTAATAAAGTCTCCCACTATTATTGTGCTACTGTTAATTTCCCCTTTCATACTTGTTAGCATTTGCTTTACATATTGCAGTGTTCCTATGTTGGGTGCATATATATTTATAATTGTTATATCTTCTTCTTGGATTGATCCTTTGATCATTATATTGTGTCCTTCTTTGTCTCTTTTCATGGCCTTTATTTCAAAGTCTATTTTATCTGATATGAATATTGCTACTCCTGCTTTATTTTGGTCTCCATTTGCATGAAATATCGTTTACCAGACCTTCACTTTCAGTCTGTATATGTTCCTAGGTTTGAGGTGGGTCTCTTGTAGATAGCACATATAGGGGTCTTCTTTTTGTATCCATTCAGCCAGTCTTTGTCTTTTGGTTGGGGCATTCAACCCATTTACATTTAAGGTAATTATTATTTATAAGTATGATCCTGTTGCCATTTAATTTGTTGTTCTGGGTTCGAGTTTATAAACCTTTTCTGTGTTTCCTTTCTAGAGAAGATCCTTTAGGATTTGTTGAAGAGCTGGTTTAGTGGTGCTGAATTTTCTCAGCTTTTGCTTGTCTGTAAAGCTTTTGATTCCTCCTTCATATTTGAATGAGATCCTTGCTGGGTAACAGTAATCTAGGTTGTAGGTTTTTCTCTTTCATCACTTTAAGTATGCCCTGCCATTCCCTTCTGTCCTGAAGAATTTCTACTGAAAGATCAGCTGTTATCCTTATGGGAATGCCTTTGTGTGTTATTTGTTGTTTTTCCCTTGCTGCTTTTAATATTTGTTCTTTGTGTTTGATCTTTGTTAATTTGATTAATATGTGTCTTATGGTGTGTCGCCTTAGGTTTATCCTGTTTGGGACTCTCTGGGTTCCTTGGATTTGGGTGTCTATTTCCTTCCCCATTTTAGGGAAGATTTTCAACTATTCTCTCCTCAAGTATTTTCTCATGCCCTTTCTTTGTGTCTTCTTCTAGAACGCCTATGATTCAAATGTTGGGGCATTTGACATTGTCCCAGAGGTCTCTGAAGTTGTCCTAATTTCTTTTAAGTCTTTTTTCTTTTTTCCTCTTAGCTTCATTTATTTCCATCATTCTATCTTCTACCTCATGTATCCAATCTTCTGTCTTAGTTATTCTACTGTTGTTTCCCTCCTGAGTGTTTTTGATCTCAGTTATTGCATTATTCATTATTGATTGACTCTTTGTTATTTCTTCTAGGTCTTTGTTAAACATTTCTTGCATCTTCTCAATCCTTGTCTCCAGACTATTTATCTGTAACTCCATTTTATTTTCAAGATTTTGGATCATTTTTACTTCATTATTCTGAATTATTTTTCAGGTAGACTCCCTATCACCTCCTTTTTGTTTGGTTTGGTGGGCATTTATCACGTTCCTTGACCTGCTGAATATTTCTCTGCCTTTTCATCTTCTTTAGACTGCTGTGTTTGGGGTGGTCTTTCTGTATGCTGGTAGTTTGTGGTTCCTGTTTATTGTGGAGGTTTCTCCCTGTGGGTGAGGTTGGATGAGTGGCTTGTCAAGGTTTCCTGGTTAGGGAAGCTTGCGTGGTGTTCTGGTGGGTGGAGCTAGATCCCCTCTCTCTGCAGTGCATTGAAGTGTCCAGTAGTGAGTTTTGAGGTGTCTATGGGTTTGATGTGACTTTTGGCTGCCTGTATTTTAATGCTCAGGGTTATGTTCCTGCACTGTTGGAGAATTAGTTTGGTATGTCTTGCTCTGAAACTTTTTGGCTCTTGGGGGGAGCTTGGTTTCAGTGTAGGTATGGAGGCTTTCGGATGAGCTTTGGTTGACTAATGTTCCCTGGAGTCAGGAGTTTTCTGGGGTTCTCAAGTTTTGTATTTAAGCCTCCTGCCCCTGGTTTTCAGTCTTATTCTTACAGTAGTCTCAAGACTCCTGCATACATACAGCACCAATGGTAAAACATCTAGATTAATGGTGAAAAGATCCTCCAGAGTGAGAGACACCAAAAGAGGTTCAACGAGTTACATGGAGAAGAGAAGAGGGAGGGAGATAGAGGTGACCAGGAGGAGAGGGGGAATCAAAAGGGAAAAGAGAAATCTAGCCAGTAATCAATTCCCTATGTGCTCTCCACAGTCTGGAACACTCACAGAGGTTCATGGAGTTACATAGAGAAGAGAAGATGGAGGAAGGAGAAAGAGGTGAACAGGAGGAGAAGAGGGGGAGTCAAAGGATAGAGACAGGTCTAGCCAGTAATCAGTTCCCTAAGTGTTCTCCAGAGCCTGGAACACCCAAAAAGATTCACAAAGTTGGGTAGAGAAGAGAAGGGGGAGGGAGGAGATAGAGGTGACTTGAGGAGAAAAAGGAGAGTCAAAAGGGAGAGAGAGCAATCAAGCCAGTAATCACACTCCTAAGTAAAAATGGGTGCTGAAGATTGGATTCTTAAAGGTAAAAAATTGATAACAAAAAAGCAAAGATTAAAAATCTGGAGTAGAGGTTCAGTTCAGTTCAGTCGCTCAGTCATGTCCAACTCTTTGAGACCCCATGAACAGCAGCATGTCAGTCCTCCCTGTCCATCACCAACTACTGGAGTCTATACAAACCCATGTTCATTGAGTCAGTGATGACATCCAACCATCTCATTCTCTGTCATCCCCTTCTCCTCGTGCCCTCAATCTTTCCCAGTATCAGGGTCTTTTCCAATGAGTCAGCTCTTCCCATGAGGTAGCCAAAATACTGGAGTTTCACCTTCAAGATTAGTCCTTCCAATGAACAGCCAGGACTGATCTCCCCTAGGATGGACTGGTTGGATCTCCTTGAAATCCAAGGGACTCTCAAGAGTCTTCTCCAACACCACAGTTCAAAAGCATCAATTCTTTGGCACTCAGTTTTCCTTATCGTCCAACTCTCACATCCATACATGACCACTGGAAAAACTATAGCCTTGACTAGATGGACCTTTGTTGACAACATAACATCTCTGCTTTTTAATTTGCTGTCTAGGTTGGTTATAACTTTCCTTCCAAGGAGTAAGCATCTTTTAATTTCATGGTTGCAGTCACCATCTGCAGTGATTTTGGAGCCCAGAAGAATAAAGTCAGTCACTGTTTCCACTATTTCCTCATCTATGTGCCATGAAGTGATGGGATCAGGTGCCATGATCTTAGTTTTCTGAATGTTGAGCTTTAAGTCAACTTTTTCATTCTCCTCTTTCACTTTCATCAAGAAACTCTAGTTCTTCTTCACTTTCTGCCATAAGGGTGGTATTATCTGCATATCTGAGGTGATTGATATTTGTCCCAGCAAATCTTGATTCCAGCTTGTGCTTCCTCCAGCCCAGTGTTTCTCATGATGTACTCTGCATATAAGTTAAATAAGCAGGGTGATAATATACAGCTTTCCACATATACCTTTTCCTATGTGGAACCAGTCTGTAGTTCCACGTCCAGTTCTAACTGTTGCTTCCTGACCTGCATACAGATTTCTCAAGAGGCAGTTCAGGGGGTCTGGTATTCCCATCTCCTTCAGAATTTTCCATAATTTATTGTGAGCTGCACAGTCAAAGTCTTTGGCATAGTCAATAAAGCAGAAATAGATGTTTTCCTGGAACTCTCTTGCTTTTTCAATGATTCAGCAGATGTTGGCAATTTGATGTCTGGTTCCTCTGCCTTTTCTAAAACCAGCTTGAACGTCTGGAAGTTCACGGTTTATGTATTACTGAAGCCTGGCTTGGAGAATTTTGAGCATTACTTTACCAGTGTATGAGATGAATGCAATTGTGTGGTAGCTGAGCATTCTTTGGCATTGCCTTTCTTTGGAACTGGAATGAAAACTGACTTTTTCCAGTCCTGTGGCCATTGCTGAGTTTTCCAAATTTGCTGACATGTTGGGTGCAGCACTTTCACAGCATCGTCTTTTAGGATTTGAAATAGCTCAACTAGAATTCCATCACCTCCACTAGCTTTGTTCTTCGTGATGGTTTCTAAGGCCCACTTGACTTCACATTTCAGGATGTCTGGCTCTTGGTGAGTGTGAGTGATCACACCATCATGATTATCTGGATCACGAATATCTTTCTTGTACAGTTCTGTGTATTCTTGCCACCTCTTCTTAATCTCTTCTGGTTCTGTTAGGTCCATACCATTTCTGTCCTTTATTGAGCAAACATTCCATCTTTGCATGAAATGTTCCCTTGGTATCTCTAATTTTCTTGAAGAGATCTCTAGTCTTTCCCATTCTATTGTTTTCCTCCATTTCTTTGCCCTGATCACTGAGGAAGGCTTTCTTATCTCTCCTTACTATTCTTTGGAACTCTGCATTCAAATGAGTATACCTTTCCTTTTTGCTTCTCTTCTTTCCACAGCTATTTCTAAGGCCTCCTCACAGCCATTTTGCTTTTTTGCATTTCTTTTTCTTCTGGATGGTCTTGATTCCTGTCTCCTGTACAATGTCACGAACCTCCATCCATAGTTCATCAGGCACTCTGTCTTTCAGATCTAGTCCCTTAAATCTATTTCTCACTTATACTGTATAGTCATAAGGGATTTGATTGAGGTCATACCTGAATGGTGTAGTGGTTTTCCCTACTTTTTTCAATTTAATTCTGAATTTGGCAATAAGGAGTTCATGATCTGAGCCACAATCAGCTCCTGGTCTTGTTTTTGCTGACTGTATAGAGCTTCTCTATCTTTGACTGCAAATAATATAATCAATCTGATTTCGATGTTGACCATCTCGTGATGTCCATGTGTAAAGTCTTCTCTTGGTCTGTTGGAAAAGAGTGTTTGCTATGACCAGTGCATTCTCTTGGTAGAACTCTATTAGCCTTTGCCCTGCTTCATGTTGTACCCCAAGGCCTACTTTGCCTGTTACTCCAGGTTTTTCTTGATTTCCTACTTTTGTATTCCAGTCCTCTATAATGAAAAGGACATCTTTTGGGCGTGTTAGTTCTAGGAGGTCTTGTTAGACTCTCAAAAATACAATATTAAAAAAATAAAGGCACAAAAATTATAAATATATATATATATAATTTTCTTTAAAAATAGGGTCTTTTGGCAAGGTAATAATAGGTTATAAAAATGAAAATTAAAGGAGTAATAAAGAACTTAAAATAAAAATTTTAAATTAAAAACGATAATGGTAAAATATATCTAGGAATTTCTGTGGAGCTGTTGAGGGCAGTGTGGGGTCAGTTGAATTTCAGATAGTTCGTTGTTCCAGCTTATACTTCTTCTCAAGGTCTATAGGCCCCTTCCAACATAGTCAGCGCTAACTACAGGGTTTTAATCTGTTGCACCTGTCACTTTCAGAGCAGTTCCCTCTTCTTTGTTTATTTTGGCTTCCTCTGTTTGCATGTCTCTTCAGTGTCTAATTTCTGCCCTGACCCAAGGGGATTGAAGGTGGTCACTTATTTAGGCTAACTTGTTCAGTTGTGCTGTAGGGAGGGAGGAACACTGCAAAGAAATATCCCTGGCGTGTGTGGGGAGTGCTCGCAGTGTCTGGGCCACACTGGGTCTGCCCCCTCTCGTGGCATGTGTGCTTTCCCAGTCCACACTGCTCAGGCTCCACGTTGCTCTGCAGGGGCTCTGTCTAAAGCAGGCCCTGGGTTGCATGCACTTCCCAGATCTAAGCTGCTCAGGTTCAGGTTCTTGGGTCAAAGGCACAGACTTGGTTGGGCCTGCATTTTGTGCCCTTCCCAGATCTGAGCAGCTCAGGTGACCAAATGTTTGGCGAGCACACTCTCCCTGCTGGGCAGTGCGTCTTATCACCTCCCCAGCTCCAGCCCCTCAGTTCCCTGGGTGCGCTGTGAGAGCGCCGTCTCAGGTGTGCCGTGTGTCTCCTCTGGGGAGCTGACCTCTGACTGCAACCCAGGAAGGCTTGGTTAGTAACTGGGAGCCTGCTCACAGTTTGGTAGAGGATGCCGTCTCTGGGGTCAAAATTGCCCCTCACCTTCTGGCTCTTGCTGTCATCCACCTGCCTCTCCCACCAGGGGAGGGAGGGGCTGGTCCGCAGCCAGCTAGCTCTCCTCTGGTGTTCACTCAATCCTTTGTTCTGTGAGTGGGCCATGCTGTTGCAGGAAAGTTCTCTCTCTCTCTCTCTCTCTCTCTCTCTCTCTCTCTCTTATTTTTCTCTCTGGCTATCCCATAGTTTGGGTTGATATCTCACATTAGCTCCCTCAGATTGTCCTCAGGGTATTCAGGCCCTGTCCTTACCCTAAGCATGCATTCTGCACCTCTTTGTTCAGCCCCTGCTTGCTGCTGGCCTACTTCAGCATCCAGGCAACCTCTCCACTGGAAGTCGCGGCTAGGCACATAATTTGTGGGTTCTTTTTTTCTTTCCCTCCTGGTTATGTTGCTTATTACAAAGCTATAATATTTAAGACTGCAATATTGGAGCAAATATAGATAAACTGACTAATGGAAAGAGAAGAAAAATCCAAAAACAGATCCATGAATATATGCAACTATCACCACTAAGGCAATCATGTGCAAATCCCATTCTCAATGCAGAACTCAAGATATTCCTCACACATTTTACAGAGACGAAAACTGAGGATCAAGAGGGTGATTAACATGCCCTGTGTCACAAAGCTAGTAAATTACAGAGCTTCAGTTTGAAGACAGGTCTGCCTGAATCCAAAAGTCATACCTTGTTGGAGCAGAGAACTTGTCTTATTTGCCTCTGTATCTCCACAGACCTGCTCAATGCTTGGCTCATAGAGGTCTATCGGCATCCACTTTACTCTGATCTGTCACCTAATTCACATAGCGTATATTGACCTTTAACATATTTTATCATGTTACAGTAACTTTTGCTTTAGAGAGAAGAAGAAACCATTTTCTTTCATATAAAACTGGCCTAATCCCTTTGATATTTTGAGCAACATGAAAATAAACATAAAGGAATGGAAATTATTCTTTAACAAACAGCTAATGTGCATCAGACATTCTTCTACATGTTCATAAAACTATCTTATCTTTATTATATTGTATGGCATTGGAGACATGGGTTAGTTGAATCTTGGTTGTCTTGGTTGTCTCTGGTGTGAACCTGGCTGTTGAATCTTGGTTGTCTCTTATCAGTGGTGTGAACTCTAGAAAGTCACAATCTCTTTGAGCCTTTGAGTACTTAACTGTAGATAGTATTAGTAACAGTCTAGCTACTCTATCTAGGAGATACTGAAAGATCCAAATGAGTTTATATGTGTAAAAGAGCATTGGAAGCTGTAATGCAATACACAAATCAAAGAATGGTGATGAGTTTACTGTTGATAAATTTTACATAGCAATTCTCCTATTTCACGATACAAAAGTATGACATAAAATGTGAAACTTTTAACTTAAACATGCAGCACTTCTTCCCACTGTTTTAAGTTTATCACCGTGTACTGGGAGTCCTGAATGACCCAAAGTGGAACTGCTATTCACTGAACTGTGCTCTTTTAAGACTTAGGCTATCATTTCTCTGAGCTGACATCCGGGAAGGAACTTGAGACCAAATAGCTCAAAGAATATTTTCAAATCGTCTCCCTTTAGAGAGTTCTAGATGAAGTGACATTTTCTAGCAAGTAGAATGACAAATGATCACCAGGGTTAAAACATTTAGATTCTTGCTTGCCTTAAGTGTAATTTTGCTCCTTGCTTTCCTCAAATGCAATGGAAATTGAGTTGAATTAGTCTTTAACACAAACTGGGAAATATAGTCCTGATTTAAATGCATAAAACGTATTAATATTAAATTGTATTAAAGAGTAAACTGTAAGTAGGTTTCCCTTCAAGGTTTTCCAATTTTTACACTTATTAAGTGAGCTGGTAAGGTAATTTTTAGTTCATAAGAAATAACATTATTATGATAGGAAAAGGTGTCTGGGAAATTGATTAATCTTGACCTATACAAGATCAGAATAATTCTGAACTCTGATACTCTCTGGTCACCAAATGCATTTTCCCCCCAAACAAGTAAAATATCAAAATACCCTCAAACTCATGACCTAATATTCAAGAAATGCCAATGATTAAAATACTAATATAGAGATATTTGTACTCACACACATCTCTGGTTAAGTTACAAAAATGAAGTAGGTGGTAGATTCTTCAATGCATGAAATTTGAAACATGATAAAATAAAGTCAAGCTATATAATCCTTACTAAATAAAGAGAACTACAACTCACCTTGCTTGTGGCTATCTTCAGTCTACAAAGACCTTGCTAGGAGGAAATTAAAGCATGCTTAACTCCATTTTTATTACATGGATATAGAGCTAGTCCATTATTCAGTATAATGAAGTTGGACCTCTGTCAATAGATGGAAATAACTGGATTTTTAAAATAAAGTATTTAGCTCCCTACATTCACCCTGTTAATCTGATGAAGCTAATGGTTTAAAAATCCAGAATCATAAAGTAAAATTCTCCCTCCTCTATTAAGGATATCTCTGAACTCCAGGAGATAGCCTTGAACAGGTGACATGTGAGTAAAATATTTAGTCAGAAATAATTTCTCTGAGTTGAGGCAGAGTTTCCTGTCAGGAAAATTTGCTTATACCACAGTGGGGGGAAAATGTGAAAATAAAACTTCCACTTGTTGGCATATGAAGTAATAGGTTCCTTTGTTAATATGCTCTTTAGGTTCATTATCAAAACTTGATTTGAACTTTTATGGTACATTAGCTGAGCTATTTCTAATGTTCTTTTCAAAATGAGAAGATTCATGTCAAAACTGGCTATCTGTGACCTATTTCTAATAAATAAATGAATAGGTGAATATTAGCTGTTTCTGTGATTCCCACTGACTAGAAAAACTGCTTACTTTGGACCATTTTGGAATAATTCTAGAAAGTCATAATCATTTTTCTGGGCCCATTCAAATGATGAAACTCTGAGACAGTGATTGCATTACCACAGTTTTACCATGACATTCAGTATAATGAAACCGAACCTTTTGTCAGCAGTTAAAAATATTTCAGATTTGCTGAAGCCATCAGAGTAGTGCTAATGTATTTGAGTTGACTTCATAACTGAGACAGTAAGAGCCCTCCTGAATGTAGTTTTTATGACAGAAAGTTAATCTAAAGAAAGTAGGAACAGGAGGCACTACACACATCCTCAACCATTTTCAGCTGGTCTGTCAGTTTTAACAGGGAATGTATCAACTGCTGAATATTTTATTGTTGTACAACCACTGAAGATATTGTGTAGACAGGTAAGATATTTTAATTTCCCCCCTCTGGTGAATACAGGACCTATCAATGTCAGGAGTGGCACAGTGCAGTTGTAAAGTAAAATTTTCTTTTGTGTTTCAACAGCAGAAAAACATCTCTGGCTGCCAACCATATCTGTATTTAAATTCTTCAACATCACAGCTGTTTGCGCTTACAAAGGACAAACACTAGGGCCTGAATGGCCTTTGAAAGTCATCTGTTTGAATTTGAGTGAGGGCTAAATTATATATCTTTTCCATAGAGAAAGAAAGAAAATGGATTAAAAAAAGAAAGAGAACTGTTTGAAATGCAGAAGGTCTCTCCTTGGAACAGGAGGAATTGCATTCAGAGGAAGCTGATTTCCAGACTAGTAAACAGGCTGGTAATCCTTTCTTTGTTTACCGAAAAACAGAATCACTCTTCGATTCTGAACGGAAACAAAGAAATATACTTTGTGTTTGCAAAGGCTATAAATCCTCAAGTTGAGGCCACTTGGACCTCATTGAGGCTGCTGGTTGATTGAGTCATGCTCTATGAATGCCATGGCACAGATTCAGGAAGAAAATCAGCAACGTTGTTGAGCAAACTGATGGTAATGCTCCAGGACAATCAGCCCTTAGCCCCGTGCCCACAGGCAGGTCACTGATTTATTCCTCTGTGTCAAATGGCAAATGTATTCAAGCTGGTAAAGGTCGGTCTCCATGGCAACAGATCCAACTCTTACCCTTGGAGAGAAAGCTGGAAACCATTTTGGACACTACTTACTGCTTCAGGAATGTCAGCTGAACTTGGAAACCTGCCCAGACCATGTTTGGCCATGACTGGCAGAGATAGAGACAGGGTCCTGCATGACTTCTCAGCACCACAGTGACAAAGATGAGCGCTTCTGCACTGGAAATACCAACTTGCAAAAAAAGTTAGTGATGCTGGTTCTTAGGCAAAGACCATTTTACATAATTTTCTTTTCTTTTTTTGATACACCTGTTTATCACTTAAAAGTCTAATACTTGCCACATCTTGCAGGAGGCTATATTCTTTTAAAAGATAAGCTGAAGTGTGTCAAAAATATTGAGTTAATTTGAGCAAAAATCTATTCAAATTGGATGGCACCAAACCAGAAGCGGTGAAAAGCCATCAGTGAACCAGACCCAGGGGAAAGACTTACATGGAGAAAGTGCAGAAACAGAGGAAAATTATTTGATTAGCTACAGCTCAAAGTCTTAGTTGGCTGTTGGGAATTGCCTGTTCTTTGCGTTTTGATTTTGTAACCTTGAGGCAATTAGAAACTTAGATTTTGGTTTGCTTACATAGACCTTCACAGCATTACAACCACCATAGTCTAACAGTCTCATTTCCATGGAATTCCAGGCCAGAATACTGGAGTGGGTAGCCTTTCCCTTCTCCAGGGGATCTTCCCAACCCAGGGATCAAATCCAGGTCTCCCGCATTGCAGGCAGATTCTTTACCAGTTGAACCACAAGGGAAGCCTTAGCTAATTTAAGAGTTCTTTAACTACTGAATTGCAAGAAAATGACATAGCCAGTGAAAAATAGTACAGCTGTAGTTAGAAGGCTGGAAAGAGCTTTTCTCTCAACATATTTGAAAAATAAAACATAACAGGGGAAAAACATCACATCTTAGGTGTTGGGTGGAATTTCTAAGAGGTCTGCTTTTAGCCATAAGGTTCATAAAAGTCATTAAAAAGCAAGTAAACCCTCTTTTGCCAAAATAGCAACAGAACCAGAATTTTGTTTTTAATGTGAAGAAAACAATCTAAAGACACTTTCCAGATCATCTAACATTTCAAATATGTCAGACATTATTCTTATGTAAATCTGTGCTCCCTAGTAAATTACCTCACCAGGCGATTTCGAGCATCTGGAAACCCTTTTTAAAATACCAATTCTTAAGCATCACCCCTGACCCACAGAATCAGAATCTCCAGAGCCCTTGAATCTTTATATGTCTTAGTGCTTCACAGGTCATTCTGATAATTGGGACTCATTAGTCACAGAAGGAGTTTAAGTTCCCTGATGGCTCAGTGGTAAAGAATCCATCTGCCAAAGCAGGAGACACAAGAGATGCGGGATTCTAACCCTAAGTCAGGAAGACCCCCTGGAGAAGGAAATGGCAACCCATTCTAGTATTCTTGTCTGGGAAATTCCATGGACAAAGGATCCTGGTGGGCTACAATCCATGGAGTTGCAAAAGAATCAGACACGACTTAGCGACTAAACAACAACAAAAAGAAAACACATGATAAAAATGTAAACCACAAATCAGACAAGGCAGAATCCAGGTCAGGGTCCCACCAGCACTACAAGACTCTTGCCATCTAGAGTCATGGACAGCACAGTCTTTCCCTCTAGCCCCATTATCTTAGACCTTAGAGGGGCGAATCTATGAGAGTCTGTGCTGCTGTCCTAGAATCAGTTCTGCATTCTTTACATTTTCTCAGAGACTTGTTTTGTTTGTCCTACAATGCATTTAGTCTTAAGGCAAACTGTCACAAGCTGGTTGGTATGTATGTTCAGTTATCAAAATTTAAATTTTAGATCTTAAAACAAAACTTTTCATATATGTTGTTCTATTTATGATAGATGGAGAAGGCACTGGCGACCCACTCCAGTACTCTTGCCTGGAAAATCCCATGGATGGGGGAACCTGGTAGGCTGCAGTCCATGGGGTCGCTAAGAGTCAGACACGACTGAGCGACTTCCCTTTCACTTTTCACTTTCATGCATTGGAGAAGGAAATGGCAACCCACTCCAGTGTTCTTGCCTGGAGAATCCCAGGGATGGAGGAGCCTGGTGTGCAAGGTTTCTAAAATTATCATGTGATGTGATTAATAATACAATTTGAAAGCTTAAACAATGTCAGTGGTTTCATCACAACTCAAAAATTCTAGCAATTAGTGCTTTTGAACACTGTTTAGCCTAAGAGTGCTAATTTAGCTCTGTGTCTTCCTGAGCTTCATTAATTAACTTGTCACCATATATTTAATAAGTTCACAATTTAACTAATGTGGTAGGAAAATAAATGAGCAGTAGCGAGCAAACTTACTGATGCCAGTTGTATTGCTTTATTTACTGTTTGCTTTCTTCTTAAAAAAAAACAAAACTAATTTTAAGTCATGCCACCATTAGCATGGAATCTCAGGCATGGATTGTACAATAGCTCATGAAGATAAAGCACAGTGAATGAATATCTCCTTTAAGTGGAGTATTAATGACCCTTACAATCTGTGACAAAGCCTGCTAATTGTGCTGCCTGCCAGCCTTGGCCTCCAGCCAGCCCCCAGCATTACATGGGAGAGGATTAAATTCCTGTTTTAAGACACTGTTATTTTATCTGTTAAGAGTAAAACCACCTCCTAATACACAGCCAATGCTGGTTGTTTTGTCTACTTTAAGGCTGCCCTAAATCCAAGCCTATCATTTTGATCAGTTATTTATTGCTAGTGTTTGAAATTATCTCAAGTGTGCATGTGTGTGTGCCCGTGCATGCACACACATACATACACCATATCCAGTGACTGCCTTTCCTTAATCAAACCTTTCTCAGGCTCCCCTGAACTTTTTCAACTAAGCCCTGACTTCTGGGCTTCTGTGTGTCACTGCATTTTCTAACTCTAGCAAGATTCTTGGTATGTCAGTTTAGCCATAATCCCTCATCCTTAATAGCTGATCACCCTCAATATCTGATTGTGTTTCTCATCTCCTATTATCCTCCAAGTGAGTCTGATCACCTTGGCCTGCCTTCAGCAAGAATCCTTAACAGAAACTTAACAGTCAGATGTTTGGGCTTCCCTGGTGGCTCAGATGGTAAAGAATCTGACTGCAATTGAGAGACATGGGTTCAATACCTGGGTTGGGAAGATCCCCTGGAGAAGAAAATGGCAACCCACTCCAGTACTCTTGCCTGGGAAATCCCATGGACAGAGGAGCCTGGCCAGGATATAGTCCATGGAGTTGCAAAGGGTCTGACAGGACTGAGCGACCAATGCTTTCACACCATGGTCAGTTTAGCTAAAATCTCCCCCTACTTCTGATGTTTCTGCTTAGTAATTTTCCATCCACTCTGCCCCTACGTTATAAATTTCTCACTTTTCCTTATATTTGGAGTTATATATTCTTCCCCCACTGAACAAGCCCCACTGTAATGTCCCTATGCCTATTGTAATGGTCTTTAATAAAGTCTGTCTTACCATTCTTTAACATGTTATGACTGAATCACTTTTTTTTTTAATATGAATCAGTAAATCAGTAGCATCTACACTGATACAATATTCCTGATAACTGAAGTACCTAATAGTAGTTGCTGCTGCTGCTAAGTCACTTCAGTCTTGTCCAACTCTATACGACCCCATAGATGGCAGCCCACCAGGCTCCCCCGTCCCTGGGATTCTCCAGGCAAGAACATTGGAGTGAATTGCCATTTCCTTCTCCAATGCATGAAACTGAAAAGTGAAAGTGAAGTCACTAAGTTGTGTCCGACTTGTAGTGACCCCATGGACTGCAGCCCACCAGGCTCCTCCGTCCATGGGATTGTCCAGGCAAGAGTACTGGAGTGGGGTGCCATTGCCTTCTCTGACCTAATAGTAGAAATGAGGCCAAATGGCCAGCTCAGAGTACAACAGAGTTGCAGTACTTTCCTGGGTTTACTGTATCTGCAATAACCTGTTCTGAATAACATACTAGGCAGGAGGAAAGGAAATACTTATGTTAAGCAGTTAGAGGGAAGAGTCCAGAATGGAAGTTTAGAAACAGTGGCTAAAACACAGACAAAGAAAGGAAAAAGCCCGCGCAAAACAACAGGCCCCATTTCCTGATTAGTCTTGTATCCAAGCCCTGTTTGACATGGGACAAAAACAAACCAGGCTCAGAGGACTGCCTGGGGGAGGGAATAAGGGTTTAAAAAGAAAAACCTTAAATAGGGCAGGACCACTCATACAGGAGTCAGTCTGCTCTCACCTCACCGAAGTGTATTTTCATGTTGCTTTTTAATAAATGCTGCCTGCCTGAGGTTTCCTGGGCTGTCATTTTAATTATTTTACTACGACAAGATAAGGACCAAGGAGAAAAAAGTCTACACCTGACATTTCAATAATTAGAAATCAAAAATCTTAATGTCAATTATAAGCACATTTATGGATACTTAGTCTAAACTCTCAGTTAAAGAAGTCATTATCTCTTTGCTACAATTGTGCCAGTATGAAGATAACCTATCACTGGACTGCTTGTTCTTGATAAAAATTGTTAATCATTGAGAGCTTTGGTGAAAATCAACAACTGGGTGTTTTTTGCAGAAAAGGAGACAACTAGATCGCGCACTGGTAAGATTCACTGCACATATTCTGGCATTTGGTCAATAAGTCAATGAATACGTACTCCCTTAAAGCATGTTCAGATTATTTAGACAACATAGAATTTCATCATATAAGAGGACAATTTTCTGCTTAAAGGATCATCCTTCACCAAGTATAAGAAAGTATCTCTCTTTCTTATACCTACTGGTATCTAGACAAGTGGAATCTCCCATACAAGTCTAGTGCCTGGGCACTGAGTTTGTGTTCAGGAAAGATTTGTGAAATCTTGCCTTTCACAAATGAATGACAAGGGGAAAAAAAGCTGGTGTAGATTTCCTGTCTAAAAGAAGTAAAAGCTTAAATAGTACATTCTACTAATTCATCTCAGTGCTTAAAAGATAGTCTTTCTCGTGCTTAACTCTAATCACTCTGCTTTATTTTAATTGTATTTCCCCTGGTCAGTTCCCTAACTCCATCTATACACCTGGAAGTCCTTCCCTTTCTGCTCATTATATCATTTTTAACATCTTTATGATATTAGAAGCTTTTATATTTGTGAGGCTGAGAATAACTATCCAATCCTCAAGTGAATCCGTAGTTTACCACTGGCTACCTCTTCAATTAGATTCTCTCTTCAAAGCAAAGTATCAGTAACTTACTTTTTAATTCTAGAAAAAGCATCTTCCTTTAAGTAGACCTTTTCATCCTCATTTTCTGATTGTGGAAGCACATTTTAAGGATTTAAAATATAACTGCAGTCCTCATAATACATAAGAAAATTTTACACTGCAGAAAAATTGACCACAAATCCTTTTGGTTGCCACAATTATTTTAATATGCAACACTTTTAATTTCCCCCATAGAGCTATGTCTAACAAGATATATTAAATATAAAATAAATAGACCTTCACATATGTCACTTCTCTGTGCAAATACCTTTAATGATTCCCCCACTGAAAAAAATATAAATCCTTTCATTGAGCATCCAAAGTTTTTTGTTATATGACACTGAACTCCCTGTCCAGTCAAAGCCAAGTATCTTATGTTACAAGAAAATGGACTAATCCTTATCCCTCAAACATATCTTTTACTTTTCCATATTCATGCTGCTGCTGCTGCTGCTGCTAAGTCACTTCACGCATGTCTGACTCTGTGCAGCCCCATAGATGGTAGCCCTCCATGCTCCTTTGTCCATGGGATTTTCCAGGCAAGAGTACTGAAGTGGGTTGCCATTTCCTTCTCCACCCATATTCATGACTAAACCCATATTCATTTTTTCCACTCTGCCTGGTGGAATCCTACCTCTCTATTCTTCCTCCATCTTCTGTCCAACTTCTACCTGCCATTATTTTTACTTTTTAGCCTCATTTTAACGACCACCTCTTCCACACAGGCTTTCTTGATTATACCAACGTGCTTAAGAATCTTCTTGTGCACAGAACTAGCATAACGCATCATTTTTTTCTCTCATAGTTCTGACATTTTCACTTTTATTGGCAATTCTTTCTTTACTATCCTTCAACATAAGGATAACTATTAAGAGGGGGAAAACTGTTTCTACCCTTATAGTCCTGGCCAGACCAAGCCAGTCCTAAACACCACAAGTCTTCAACAAGTATTTAGCGAATGTATTAGTTGCCTATGGCTGCTGGAACAAATTACCACAGACTTGGTGACCTAAAACAACACAGATTTATTCTCTTACAGTTCTGGAGGCCAGAATCCAGGATCTGTTTCACTAGGCTAAGGTCAAGGTGTTAGCAGGATTATGCTCCCTCTGGAGGCCAGAGGATAGAATCCATTTCCTTGCCTTTTCTGGCTTCTAATGCTGCCTCTTTGCGTTTCTTGGCTCATGGTCCCTTCCTCCAACCTCAGTGTCAGCAAGTAGCCACCTTCAAATCTCTATCACGCACTGCCACGTCACCTTCTTCTCTAGAGCAAATCTCCCTCTACCTCCTTTTATAAAGATATGTGATTACAGTGTTCAGGATCCACCTGGATAATCCAGGAACATTTCTTCATTGCAATCATTTTTTTTTCAATTCACTTCCTCATCTTTTCTGCCACATGAAGTAATATTCACCATTTTGCCATGATTCACAGGTTGCAAGGATTAGGACATGATTGTCTTTGAGGGCCATTGTTCAACCTACCACAGCAAGTTTAATGTAGCAACCTTTCACTAGTACTGCTAATTTTTCTTCTTTTGCCACTAGTTGGGAGAGTGCTAGTGAGATTTCTGACCTACTCAAGGTCATGTGACTTTTTTAAAAGACAATTTTATTATGTGACCCTTTTGGTAAAAAGAGGATACTAAATAGTTTACAAAGTGCTTTCTTATTTAATCATCAGGACAACTCTGAGGTCAATATTGCTGTTACCTAGTTTAAACCACTGAGTGGTTCCTCCCAGAGCTGCTCTGCCAGCCAGCCAGGACAACATGACTTATTCCTCTTGACACCCTAGAAACACAAGCTCTTGCTTTCCCTCCCTCCTCAGGCACTTTTCCCACTTCCAAAGTACCCCCCTTCTGTTAAAACTTTGTAAGCCACACACATTTATGGGCTTTCAAAATGTCACCATTCAATGCAAAATTCAAAATATCCATACCTGCCTATACTCCACCTATGGAAAAGTTTCCCCACTAACAGCCGATGTCCTCAGAGGTGTGAATCCAACTCTCACAGCCTCAGCTTCTGTCTGTGAGACCCTTCTGAGTCCTCTGCCCCTGAGAACTGACTTGGGCTGCCCACTTTCTCTCCTAGTCTTGTTAGTTCTCTTTCAGGAGCCTCAATTTAAAAGCTATTTCTTGGAAGGTAGCGACTACTCTTAGTAGGAACTGTCTACTCCTTATTGAATAGGAAAATGGCTGCCTCTCCTCCCTTTCTTCCTTATTACAGTCGAAGACTTTCTGATACAATCAGACTCCTTAGGCATATGTACTCTACCACCTGGCTCTCTATGCACAACTGTCTTTGCTCATAGCATGGCCTCTAATTGAAATATCTGCTCTCATCTCTCCTTCAACTGCTTGAAAATGTCAACTCTTCCTTCAGGGCTTAGCTCCACTCCTCATCTCTGTGAAATATTTCTTGTGTGACTTCCTCCGAGCAGACCTGGCCTTGAATGTTTTTGTCCCACTGGATATTCAGGATTTTGCTTAAATAGTACTTACCACACTGAATGACATTGGTGTTTGTCTCCCCAGAGCAGCCTGAAAATTCCAAAGGGCCAAAGCGGTATATAATTCATATTTGCATTTCACTTCTCTGACTCTCAATTTCCTCATTATAGAAAAATGATAATAATAATTCCTCTCTTGTAGAGTTGTTGTGAGGATTAAATGAATTAATATACACAGAATAGTTGGCATAGTGCCTGGCACATTTATTGTTGTTATTCAGTCACTAAGTCGTGTCCTACTCTTTGTGATCCCATGAACTGCAGGCTCCCCTGTCCTTCACTATCTCCCTGAGTTTGCTCAAACTTATGTCCATTGAGTCAGTAATGCCATCCAACTGTCTCATCCTCTGTCCATCCCTTCTCCTCTTGCCCTCAATCTTTCCCATAGAAGTGATTAATAAATACTAGCTATTATTATTCATGAAATTTATCATATTCTGACATTGTTTTTATGTTTGTTGCCCCTCAAGGTGCTAAGAATGTAAGCTCTGTAATGGCAGGGATTTTTGTCTATTTTGTTTGCCAGTATATCCTCAGAGACCAGGGAAAATATGCCTGGTGCACAGAATGCACTCAAAATTTCAGTGAACAGCTATGTGAATGAATGAAAACCAAGCACCTAACATTATATTTATTATGCAGTAAGCCCATAGTATATCAAATTCAGTTTGATTAAATTTTTTCTTTATGTTTTTACATGTCTGATTCTAAAACTGACAAACTGCATCTTCAACAAAGTATTTTCCTGAATTTTAATGAAAGAACATTACATTGTCATAACCAAAACCCTGAAAGTTCCTTCAACTCAACTCTTCAAGTATTTTCTGTCCAGAATTATTATGATTATTTATTTTTAGTTGCTAAGCTATGACTCAATGGACATGAGTTTGAGAAACTCTGAGAGATAATGAAGGACAGGGAAGCCTGGCATGCTATAGTCCATGGGATCACAAAGAGTCGGACATGACTTAGCAACTGAATAACAACGACGTATCTGACTCTTGCAACCCCATGGACTGTAGCTCACCAGGCTCCTCTGTCCATGGGATTTCCCAGGCAAGAATACTGGAACAGGTTGCCATTTCCTTCTCCAGAAGATCTTCCTGACCCAGGGATCAAACCAGGATTTCCTTCATTGCAGGTGGTTCCTTTACCACTGAGGCACCAGGGAAGCCCCTATAAGGTTTTGACTAGGTTTTCTCCTGCAGTTAAAGAAAATTTTTAAAGTTGCAGTCAGCATGCCCAGTTAAATTTAAGCTAATTACAAGTGAATAAAATTTGAATTTCAGTTTCTCATTTACTTTGGCCACATTTCAAGTACTCAATAGCCACATGTGGTCAATGGACACTATATTGGTTAGTGCAGATATACAACATTTCCAACACTGCAGAAAGTTTCCAAAGGGTCTGGTCGAGATTGTGCTGTAGTAACAAACCATACCAAAATCTCAAAGGTTTAACACACAAAAGTTAATTTTCATGCACTCAGTGTCCACTGCAAGTTGACATGACTCTTAGGCACTCACCTCCACATGCTAGTTCAGCACTGTTGGCCATTTTGGTTTTGTGGTCCATCCACCTCCACATATATCCCACAACCACTGTAGCAGAGGAAGAAAGCATGAAGACTCACGTACCAGTTCCTAAGTGCTTCCACCTAGAAATGATAGCCATGCCTAACTGCAACAGTCTTGGGTGCCTAATCCTCTGTGTACACAAACATAGAAGGATATGAGTAACTGCTGGTGCTATCTGCCACATCATGGCCATCCCTGTTCAAACAGAATCATTGTATGTACCCTTTCATAACTAAGACTACTCATGTGAAAATACTCAATTTAGATTTGAGTATACAATAGGTTATAAGTAAATGCTGCTTCTCAACCTTCTTCTCTTTGCAAAAGGTTTTTATATAATGTCCCAGGTTCCAATCTCAGCCTTATTTAATTCCTTTTCTATAATATCATCAGAATGACCAGATTACTTTCCTGCTCAAATTCTTCCATATTTCTTCACTGAATACAGATCAAAATGCAGTCTAACGTGATATCCACGGTCTCCCAGAGTCTGGTCCACCTGGCCTCTGAGTTTCTTTCTCATTGCCCCTCACACTCCAGCAATGTAGTGCACATGGCTGCTCTACCCCCAGTCTCAGGAGTTACACCCCATCCTATGTTCCAAGTTTCTTTCTGAAATGACCTTCCTCTTCTTCCCTACCCTTGATTTCCTCAGCTAAAATTCCATCCCATAACTTCTCATAGCTCACATCTTACTCTGGTTACGAATCTCTTACGAGCAGCCTGAGAAAAAGATGGCGTCTTAATCATCTTAGACTCGGTTACTCAAAGGCAGGAACATAGTCTGTACTTAGTAAATGTTTGATGAAGGTAATAAAACCTCCCTAACAGGAGCTTCTCTTAAGAAATTTTCCACCAAAACTATTAATCTCTTATAAGAAAAACAATATATCCACAGATTAGAAATATAACCTTTTTTCAATATACATTAATATAGTACCCCTAATATTAAAGAATGAGACACTGCAACCAGAGTTCAGTTGAAAATACAAGAAATGGATGGATAGCTTAAAAAGAAATTACTCAATGTTGTACTCCTTATAGAAGTAAACATTTTATTTAAGCAGTATTGAGTCAGCATTTTCTGAGACTTTAGAGAAATGGAAGATTATATTTTAAATACCTTTTAACTAGAAATCAGGAAAGTTAGAGCATATTTTAAAATAGTCCACAAGAACTTCCTGTGCCCTTGAAATATCTATGTATGCTTCAATGCTATAAGAGGAAGTAATGTAAATTACCTCTATAATTTCAATATCATTATGAAAGCATTGAAAAGAGAGATTGAAAAGAGATAGCAAAGACTTAACTTTGAAAATGGAGGTATAAGAAAAGATGGGATATAATTTGTTAAATTACACAAAGATAAGAAGAAATATTTCTTTCAAAGAATAGAAAATGGGAAAAGGAAAGACATTATCTCAAAACATCTGGAGAAGAATGATAATCACTCTCAAATAGGATAAAAACCTAGAAGAAATATTATCTCAATGATAGTCTACATGGAAGGAAAAAAGCTGGGATGTTTTTCTAAGTCACCTACAGATATCATCTGCAAAACAGAAGATAGATGACAAGCAGATAAAGATATAACAGGCTATTTCCAAGGAGAGTCTTTGTAGGAGAAAGGAACTTACAGCTGATTTTTTGATTTGAGTTTTTTAAAAGTAAGCTCTATTTAAAAATATACCCTCCCTCATTTTCAAAGGATCACAGGAAATGTATAATCTCACTTTCAGACACCCCTTTTGTAGCAAAGCAGCTGATTTTTCTCAAAGCTGGTCCATATCCTCAAAAACATCATGGTGGATGGGTGCCTACCCAAGAAAGTCAAAAGAAAACAACACCCTTGGATTGGATGTGCCAATCACAAAAATAAGGAGTAGAGTTATGACCACATTACTGTTCTTTAACTCTTCCCTTGGATTCTGCTGTGGTGCCCACACTATTAATAAATAGATTAGCTCTGCTAGAACTGAATCCTGGGATCAAATCTATAGATGCAATCCCCATCCAGGCTCAGACTCAGAAATTAATGTCATTGGTCACAAGAATTTGAGTCAAGATGTAGGATCAGGGTAGGGGAGATAGTATCCAGATTTAGCCTTGGAAAACTTTAATTTAAAAAGGTTTCTAAGAACTATGAGCATTGAATCTCTATCCAACCTAGAAGGCAAACCAACCAGCTTGTGACAGTTTGCCTTAAGACTATGCATTGTAGGACAAACAAAACAAGTCTCTGAGAAAATGTAAAGAATGCAGAACTGATTCTAGGACAGTAGCACAGACTCTCATAGATTCGCCCCTCTAAGGTCTAAGATAATGGGGCTAGAGGGAAAGACTGTGCTGTCCATGACTCTAGATGGCAAGAGTCTTGTAGTTCTGGTGGGACCCTGACCTGGATTCTGCCTTGTCTGATTTGTCTGACCTCAGTCTGATTACCAAGCCTGAGCTTGTCTGAACACACATCTTTTCTTGGCATCTGATGCCTCACCTTGTTGCTATGGCCAGTCCTCCTGGCCTGTTCCTGCTTGGCCTTCCTTAACCTTTAGTGCTGATCTTTGCCTTTTGCCAGTGCCATGTTCCCATCCACTCATGCCTGATGGGATCTCTTGTAGAAGTGGCAGAAGCTATAGAGAAAATATGGCCCTTTGGTCTAACTGACCCAGCAGGAACACACCTGAGAAGCAACCTGGATAATACAGACACCCATCACATCACTCTCAACACACCTGTCACCTTCAATGCCCATGTATCTTTCTTCACAACAACTTCCCTGCAAAGGAAGCCTCTTTCCATCCACCTCCCCCTCAGGGCCACCTGTACCTCCATCTGTCCTCCATGATCCACATGGGAAGTCACCTCCTCCAGGAAAACTTCTCAAGGTAGAAGGTTCTCATATACACACATATATATCCACTATAGCCATTTTAGTATTTAATCCTAATTATTTTCAACCTCTGTCTCCTCTGTACTGTGACCCGGTTAAAAGCTACGAGTGTTCCTTTTCTTTCCTCTACAGTACTTGACTCATTGTAGATGTTTAACAAGTGTTTCTCAAATATATAAATACTGTTTTCAAAATCACAACTTCCAGAAAGTTAGGAAATGCTGCAGTGTTGACTCTGGTACTATTTCTTTTTCACCAAGGAGGTACAACTTAAGTTCAGAGGAACCTGAAGCTAATAGCTAGTTTCTTCACTAAATATTTGATACAAAGGAAGTTGTAGCCATCCAGTCACCAACAACTTCCCTTCCAGTTGATCAGCCTGCCCTTTTAGAGATGGTGACCTTCCATCCACTATGTCAGTCAGTCACAGTCACAAGTTGTGTCCACCTCTTTGCTACCCCATGAACTGCAGCACACCAGGTTTCCCTGTCCCTCACCATCTCTCAAAATTTGCCCAAGTTCATGTCCATTGCATTGGTGATGTCATCCAACCATCTTATCCTCTGTCACCCTCTTCTCCTTCTGCCCTCAATCTTTCCTAGCATTGGGATCTTTTCCAATGGGTCAGCTGTTCACATCAAGTGGCCAAAATATTGAAGCTTCAGCTTCAGCATCAATCCTTCCAGTGAGTATTCAGGATTGATTTCCTTTAAGGTTCCTCTAAGATTTCCTCAAGATTGTTCCATCCATTATGGGACACTATGGGACAACCACAAATGGATCACTCCCACCCACCACCAGGCAACAGAGAAGTTTCATGACTGAGTATAGTAAGTCTTTTAGTTGTTGCTAGCAGTAAGAGAGGGGGCCATGCCAACTACCAGATCCTGCAGCTTCAGCAAACATATATAAGGCCCCTTGACTCCAACAGTGTGTTCAAGTTGAGTAGAGTCCTATACTCTTAAGGGAGGTAACCCTGAAAAATTGGTTCCAGAAAGTTATCAGAGTGACCCATCTTCAAATTAACACTTTAGGGGGGAAAGTCTACTTTTGCCTTAAAATTAAGAGATACCTAGACACTTTTTCGAGGAAAAGTCTAAACTGTAGGTTCACTTTGGCTGAGTTAGAAAGTCAGCTTAAGGGGGCAACCCAATATGGCAATTAAAAGCATCAATTTTGACATCAGGCAGTTCTAGGGTTCAATCAGCTTCACCAATTAGCCTCAGTGTGATTTTGGGCAAATACTTTGACCTGTATAAGCCTGGCTTCCTTTCTCTAAAATGGGGATGAAACTTCTTCATAAGATTAAGAGTTAAATGAGATTACTGCTACATATACAATAAACAATGAAGAAATATTATTAATATTATTGCTATTATATACCCTTCCTTTACCATATTCTAAGATGCTCTGTTGGGAATGATGATCACTTATGAAATCTTAAGAATTTTAAGACTCAGGCACACATCCTTATTTAAAGCCAATCCATGGCTTTCATCAGGTCTGAAGATCTGTGATGTGGTTTGGGAATCATCAATGGCATCAGCTGTGAAATAATGCTTCATACATTTTTTTTTATCTGTTAGGATACCTATAATATATCATCCTCCAGTTCTGAGGACTAAAGAAGTAATTAACTCCCTAAGGGCAGAAATCAGATCCCCTACTGATGGAGTGACCTACCACACATCTGGAAAATAATAGGCATTCAACACATATTTGGTGTAATGGAAACCTGGAACTTCCTACCTCCCAGCCTATGAGTCTGGAGTTAATTCATCTAATTCAACACAAATTGAGTAACTCCCATTACCATATCATTGTATTAGGTGCTGAGAGGCCGGAAATAAGATATAGCCCTTAACCTTAGAGAGCTTACACTTTTGATGGTGTTATTTTCCCCAACTCTAACACTCATTGGCCTTCTATGATGGTCTCTTAGACCATTGCTAACACTGAGCACCAATCTGTTTCCACCCTGGAAATGATATAATTTCAAATACATGCTTGGCCTTGAAACACCAGTCCTGAGTTTCTCTATCACCCATTAAGCCAGTACCAGGGTATATGGAGGGCATCCCTGGTGGTTCAGTGGTAAAGAATTTGCCTGCAATGCAGGAGACTCAGATTTGATCCCAGGGTTGGAAAGATCCGCTGAAGAAGGAAATGGCAATCCACTCCACATTCTTGCCTGGAAAATCCCATGAACAGAGGAGCATAGTGGACTACAGCCCATGGGGTCATAAGAGTCAGACACGACTTAGCAACTAAATTGCCACCACCACCACCAGGGCATAGGGGGCTCATATGCATGTGTGCTTAGTTGCTCAGTCATGTCCAGCTCTTTGCGAGACTTTGCTTTACTCCACCTGGCTCCTTTGTCGGTGAAATTTTTCAGGCAAGAATACTGGAGTGGGCTGCCACTTCCTTCTCCAGGGGATCTTCTTAATCGAGGGATCAAACCTGCATCTCCTGTGTTTCCTGCACTGCAGGAGGGTTCTTTACCCACTGAGCCATTCAGGAAGCCCCCATGGAGTTCACATACTCCCTAACAAAACAGAGCCATTGGGGACTTTCAAGTTTAGTTCTATGACCCTTAAATTCAGGTAGAATCCCAACTTTTTCCACCTGCCATCAGTACTAATATTTATTATAAAATCTCTCTGGGTCTCATTTTTATTTTTAAACAGCTAAAAAAAAAGGCTGGTAGTATTTATCCCACTGGTTTGTCATGGAGATTAAGCAAGGTGGTGGGTATGATGCACCTAAGACTGTACCTCAGCCTTTGCAGGCACTTAATACAGCAAAATGTCCTGAATGTATGCAGCAAGACAGAGGCAATGCCTGTTGTGTTCATCACCATACCCTCAACTCTTGACACAGTCCCTGGGGCTTCCCTGGTGGTCCAGTGAGTAAGAATCCACCTTGCAATGCAGGGGACACCAGTCTGATCCCTGGTCTGGGAAGATCTCATATGCCACAGAGCAACAAATCCCATGCGCCATCACTACTGAGCTCAAGCACCTTAGAGTCTTCACTCACTGCAACTAGAGAAAGCCTGCACACACACAGCAGCAAAGACCCAGAGCAGGTGATAAATAAATAAATAATAAAATATTGGGAAAAAAACCCCACAGTGCCTGGACCATAGTAAGCCCTGAATTACTATTTAATTAATTAATTAGTTAGTTAACAAAGGCATGGATTTATTCAGTCTCCCTCTTCTCCCATCTGGTCCCTTATAACAAGAAAGAGTAAGGCCAGGTAAGGTCTGTAGGACACAACATCACTATGTAATAGACCTGAATGGTTAGCCATAATTCAAGCAAAACTCATCCTCAGAGGGACATACATCCAGGTTTACGTCAGCTTAAGAGACAATGTCTGAGGCTCATCTTGGCATATGGACAACTATGACAGTCAGCCTGTGTATCGTTCTCTCTCTGTTCCCGTACTTTCTCCAAAGGCATTCAAGGTCAGCAGGCCTCTTCAGAGTCCTGTCCTGGAGGAATACTCTGGGACTTCTATGCCCATGAAGTATCCTCTGCTAGATGTCACCATCATCCCTGAAGGCATCCATGTCAATAAGTCGGGTTTGTCTGCAAGTCAAGAGATCTCTCTACAGCAGTTTACTCACACAGGGGTTGATTATCATCAGTAGCAAGTATGAGGGTAGCAACTGCTGTCCCTAGTTCAGCAGCTCAAAGATTTCAGAACCAAGGTCTCTGTGATTCTCCTTGCCTTTTCCTCATTTTCTCTGGTGTCCAGATATCAAGTCTGTATTCTAGGCATGAAGGAGAGAATGGAAAAGCCAGAAATCATAGCACCTATAGTAGGAAAACAACAGTATTTCCAGAAATCTCATACTTCAGTTTATGCATCATGGGCCAATATTCATCCCATGGCCCCCACAGATGCAAGAGGGGTTTGGAAATGTGCAGCTGGCCATTCACTTTGCAGAAAGATACTTTTAATCTACCAATAGGGTCAATCTTATGCCCAGTCAAGAAAAGTTACTTCTCCTCCTCATAAAAGACATCTCCAAACCAATTGAATAAACAGAATCAATAGTTTTTCATTACCTTAAATATCAAGTTTACAACTGCACAGCAGAATCCATATAAGATCACCACACCCACATTGCTTCCCAGCAAGTGAAGAGTCTCCTGACGACTTCCCCCTCCCCCCAAGACACACATCCCTAAGGCTATGAAAAAAAAATTTATCTCACAGAGCACCAATGTACCCAGGTCAGTCTGAAAATATACCTAGAGCCTCTATGATCTCACATGCATGAAACAGCCAAAAGATGGGCCTTAAGAAATCACTCGCAGTGGGAAACCATAACATAACCTCTATAAATCCTCTTAGTTCTCTGAAAAGTTATGCCAGGAACCCACCCTGAAAGAAAATTTCCAAACCTGGGACTTGAGAACTCATAGCTCCTCAAAAGCATAAATAATTATTCTGATCACTACATTGAACCAGGCACAAAACAACACCCTCAATTCATATACTCCCATACCCCTCTCAATCCAAATTTCAAGCTGATTAAAAAATGGCTCCTTTATTTAGATTATAGGAAATACAGGCTAGGGACCTTCATTCTCAAGCTGTGTCAGAGCAGCAAGGTGGAGTGGCATCATGGGAAAGACATCACAGAACAGAAAACAACTACTGAATGCCCACCTCCTTGTGTTGAGGTCTAGAAGATATCAATGAAAAAATTGAGCCCTTCAGGGTCTGGTCCCATTTACCTCTCCAGCCTCATCTCCTCTGGCCCCCTCTTAGGACTCTGTCTCTCCATCAAGCTGTGCTCTCTCTGACCTCTTTATTTCATGCATGTAGCTCCCCTGCCTTGAACACTCCTTCTACCTCCTACTTGCTCTTTAGGACACAGCTGGGATATCACTTTGGAGTCAGATGTCTCACACCTCTGCGTCTATTTCCCTCAACAATCCCTTGTCATGCATTTGATACAACACAACTGTCACTTGCCTCTTGCTACCATCCTCCCTCCTCCCCCACCCCACAGCAAATTCCAAGAGGGCAGCAGCTTTGCCTGCCTTCTCGCAGAGGTATCTGCTCAGTAGACATTTATTGAGTGAATAAGCATCTAAAACCAGATACAGACTGGTGGCCTCATGCTTCTTCTTAGAATTTGCTGGCCAGATTTTTCGCCAGCTCACATATCTGGACTCAGCCTACTGCTAAGAATATGCAGAAGAAGGAAAGAGAATGCAGATGGCTCCCAGTATACCATCACAACCAGGGAAACCACTCACTCCTAGCTTAGCTGGTGAAGGGTCAGAAGCAGTGTATTATATGCTGTTAGCCAATGAATCTGTGTGAGTTTGGGGGAAGGATTGTTTTGTCTTATTTTTCTGTAAGCATTCTTACATTATCTTCTACTTCTGATCAGTCACAGCTGGTTTTGTCCAAGGCAATTTTAAACATCTTGTGTAAATTCAACAACCACCGTGACTTTAAAGAGGCATCTAAATGATTATGATCCCCAACAAATTATCTCAGCCTTTTGTCCTTAAAGTTGGAGTAGATACTGTAATGTTGGGAGAACTTTAAGCCACAGGGAGAAGAAGTAGAAAAAAGCATGAAATGAGTTGTCTTGCTTTAGATTTGAGTCTGTCTCCCTGTAGGCAGAATAAGTCAAAATCAATGTCACAGTGTGTTAGCTTTGTCCCAACCAGTCTGTAAGTAATCTGGGACAGGGGTCATATCTTACACTCTGATCTCTTCTCCAAATACTGCAACTAACGGTACCAGTGAATGCTAACCTCTCTGCTCACAAGGCTGCCAGGCACAAAGGCTAAGACTCAAAACAGTTTCCATGCTCTACTTGATACTAAAGATATAAATACATATACCTGTAACCACAATCAATTGTGAACTCCTAGCCTGGGGACAGGGACTGCGTCTCTCTTCCATCGTCCCAGTCATGCATGGCATTGCATGCTTATGTCTCTTGATATTTTGTTGAAGGGGGTAGTTGCCAAAGAGGTGCTTTGGGCATTTAACTGGAGCTCACGAAATATTTTTTCATTGCTTAATTGATACTTAATTCCATGACATCAACAATCTTAAATTCTAATATAATTATGCGTTTGATTATTTTCCCCAAAAACCTTATGCCTGTTTTGCCACTAGGTAGCTAGAGTACCTTTAAATAGTTATTGAATTGCTTCAAAATTCCATTAACTTTTACTTTTTTATCTAGCGTGCTCATTCGTTTAATCCATGAAATTTGACTAATGGAAATTGATTTCTTTCTCCTGAGTGTGATTTTCTCACCACCATCTAACCCACATCCTTTGTTGCAAACTCAGGTTTTGATGCAGTCGTTTCTGGTGATAAACTTGTAAATTATACTATACTTGAAAAATATTTCTTATTATATTTTTCTAAGGTTATTTAATCTATAATACAGTGTTCCATTTCAAGAGATTTGAACTTTTTGTTAGCAGAAACCCAGTTGAGATCATTACCATCTCATAAAACAAACATTCAAATACCCACTAGGCTCCAGGTCTTTGAAGACTCTGTTGCTATTGCCAGTCATTGGCAGACTCTAGGAATGGTTTACCATGTAAAATAGGCCTTAGTATTACTCCATGAGCAGGCAAGATATCTTGATTATGCAAATTTATGGTCACTTCTACTTATTTTAATGATCTGTGAGACCTTGGGAACATCACTCTACGTCCCTGAGCTGGTTTCTGCGTCTGTATCTGAGTCACAGGGTTGCTGGAAGATTTGTATAAGAAAATGTTTGAGAAAGTTCCAGCGAGTCACCTGCCATATAATAGGGAGTTAAATAAATAAAGGTTCATTATCTTTCTTAATCATCTGCTTGTAGATTCTCCTCTCTTCCTGTTCTTGTTCTATACCCTAAGGGCCTTGTGGTCAGACTAGCTAATGATTCTTCAATAGGGAACTTTTAATAGGAGACGCTGAATGCCCGAAAAAAAAAATTAATGTTCGGAAGAAATGAAATTAGGGTGTGAAGAGAGATGATAGGGGAAAATTCTGGGGCCAGAAACTCTCCAGCTCCCATCACACTACATTGTTTTGGACTGTGGCTTCTGCCCTCTGGAAAAGATCCATCTTCTGGGCTCATTTTTATAGTCAGGCAAAAAGAGATCAAAAAATTGAGTTTTTCAGGATATTTGAAATTAGATGAGCCACTAGGGAACGGTGAAGCTTCCCTCTGAATTTTGGCCACAGGGTTCCATATTCCCCTAATGAGAAGAGAAGAGAACAAGATAAAAAATATCTTTAAAAAATTAAAGACACGGTGGAGTCTCTGAAGCAGATGTCTTAGTGGCTATCGGCACATTACTGTTCCCCAAGTCCCATTCTCTTTAAAGCTTTATAATGATGTACTTTAAAATTCAGCGACAAAATAAAATGATGGGTGTGGTCAGGCGTATCCTGTAGCCTTCTAGCTCTCCTACAGGTGGAGATTATCTATGGGGATTTTAAAATGCTTCTTTCTTTTATTAAGTGTCAGTTCTGGTGCTCAGCAGTAATTAAACTGAAAGGAAAATATCAAGAATGATAAATTACTATTACAGGTTTATTCTTTCTTTTCTTTTCAGAAACTAGTCAGCCCTGTATCATAACATTCTAAAATATTAACTTTGAGAGTATCAAAAGAGAAAGCCTTTCTGCTATGTTGTTTTTTATAAATGATGTCTCAAATCCATGTAAATTGTAAGTGTTATGATTCAAATACAAGCCATGGTGTCTGAATATTCCATATTTATTCAATTTCATTCACAACTACTTGACCCTGCAGAATTAAGCTGGTATAGCTGGAAGAGGCATATGTGGCCCAGTTTGCTATATGACTAACAGGAAATAACTTAATATTTCAATATCCAACCTAGGGAATAAAGTGGGGCTTAGTGAATGATTTTTCTGAATAAATTTAATCATTATTATAGCTTTTAAGAGACAAATTTCCAAGTGTCTCTGGCATTTCCATTGAGTCTAAATAGAGATTTAAGAATCATGAGGAAAAGCATGAAAAGCCTGTTACTTTTTCTGAGCATTGGATTCCAGGCTGTAAGTCTCATTATTTGAGATAATCAAATTTCCAGCTTATTGCTCAAACAAAGAGAAGTTAAGATAATAAATAGAGAGGAGGTATGGAGCAATTTAAAGACCCTAACAATTGATTAGTTTTGGATGACTGTAACTAATTGTAAGGAGAGTGTGTATAAAATCTAGGAACATAGTTGTTTTTTTTTTAAACTATTGTATTTTATTTCAAGTATTTGTCTTATATTTAATAGATGCCTAATATATTTGTAACACTCTTCAAATTTTAACACATTAAGAAAAAGAAAAATATAATTGCTTTTTTACTGGGCCATTCACATATTTTTATACAGCATGCATGTATAATATTGTTTTTAAATTTATTGGTATGATGATGTTCAGTTCAGTCACTCAGCTACCTCCAAATCTTTCTGACCCCATGGACTGCAGCACGCCAGGCTTCCCTGTCCATCACCAACTCCCAGAGCTTGCCCAAACTCATGTCCATCCAGTCGCCAATGGTATCCATACACCTCATCCTCCGTCGACCCCCTCTTCTCCTACCCTCAATCCCTCCCATTACCAGGGTCCCCTACAACAAACCAGCTCTTCACATCAAGCGGCCAAAGCACTGGAGTTTCAGCCTCAGCATCAGTCCCTCCAATGAACATCCAGGACCGACTTCCCCCAGGACTGACTGGATTGATCTCCCTGCAGTCCAAGGGACCCCCAAGAGTCCTCTCCAACACCACAGTTCAAAATCACCAACTCTTCGGTGCTCAGCTTTCTCCATGGTTCAAATTTCACATCCATATATACTGCTGCTGCTGCTGCCGCTAAGTAGCTTCAGTTGTGTCTGACTCTAAGCGACCCCATAGACGGCAGCCCACCAGGCTCCCCCGTCCCTGGGATTCTCCAGACAAGAACACTGGAGTGGGTTGCCATTTCCTCCTTCAATGTATTAAAGTGAAAAGTGAAAGTGAAAGTGACTTCGCTCAGTCATGTCCGACTCTTAGCGACCCCATAAACTGCAGCCTACCAGGCTCCTCTGTCCACGGGATTTTCCAGGCAAGAGTACTGGAGTGGGTTGCCATTGCCTTCTCCCATCCATATATGGCTACCGGAAAAATCACAGCCCTGACTAGACGGACTCTTCTCAGCAATGTAATGTCTCTGCTTTTTAATATGCTGTCTAGGTTGGTCATAGCTTTTCTTCCAAGAGGTAAGCGTTTTTTCATTTCATGGCTATAAGGACTGCAATTCCATCTGCAATGACTTTGGAGCCCAAGAAAATAAAGTCTGTAACTGTTTCCATTGTTAACCCATCTATTTGCCATGAAGCGATGGGACCAGATGCTATGATCTTCATTTTTTTAATGTTGAGTTTTAAGCCAGCTTTTTCACTCTCCTCTTTCACCTTCATCAAGAGGCTCTTCAGTTTCTCTTCACTTTCTGTCATAGGGGTGGTATCATCTGCATGTCTGAGGTTATTGATATTTTTCCCAGCAATCTTGATTCCAGCCTGTGCTTGATTCTAGCCTGTGCTTCATCTAGCCTGGCTTTGGCATGATGTACTCTGCATATAAGTTAAATAAGCAGGGTAATAACATACAGCCTTAACGTAGTCCTTTCCTGACTTGGAACCAGTCTGTTGTTCTATGTCCAGTTCTACCTCTTGCTTCTTGACGGGCATACAGATTTCTCAGGAGGCAGTTAAGGTGGTCTGGTATTCCTGTCTCTTCAGAATTTTCCACAGTTCGTTGTGATCCACACAGTAGAAAGTTTTGGTGTAGTCAATAAAGCAGAAATAGATGTTTTTTTTTCTGGAACTCTCCTGCCTTTCTTGATGATCCAACGGATGTTGACAATTTGGTCTCTGTTTCCCTTCCTTTTCTAAATCCAGCCTGAACATCTGGAAGTTAATGGTTCACATAGCGCTGAACCCTGGCTTGGAGAATCTCGAGCATTACCCTGCTAGCATGTGAGATGAGTGCAATAGTTTGAACATTGTTTGGCATTGCCCTTCTTTGGGATTGGAATGAAAACAGACCCTTAAAGGCCTGTGGCCACTGTTGCATTTTCCAAATTTGCTAGGATATTGAGCGCAGCACTTTCACAGCATCATCTTCTAGGATTTGAAATAGCTCAACTGGAACTCCATCTCCTCCACTCGTTCTGTTCATAGTGATGCTTCCTAAGGCCCACTTGACTTCGCATTCCAGGATGTCTGGCTCTAGGTGAATGATCACTCCATTGTTGAAATCTGAGTCATGCAAATCTTTTTTTTTTTATAGTACTTCTGTGTATTCTTGCCACCCTCTCTCAATATCATCTGCTTCTGTTAGGTCCATGCATCATAGGTCACATGATGTACCCTGTATATAAGTTAAAGAAGCAGGGTGATAATATACAGCCTCGACGTACTCCTTTCCTGATTTGGAATCAGTCATTGTTCCTTGTCTGGTTCTAACTTTTGCTTCTTGACTTGTATATGGATATCTCAGGAGGCATGTAAGGTGATCTGGTATTCCTATCTCTTTAAGAATTTTCCACAATTTATTGTGATCCACACAGTCAAAGGCTTTAGCATAATCAACAAAGCAGAAATAGAAGTTACCATATTTCAATGAATAGAATAATCCAACTGTACCATACACCTCTTACTTTTGTATTCAAAGTTGCACACTCTTTTTCCTTTTCCTTAATGACATTCCTTAGTAACATTTCTCTATTACTCATCTTTTTCAATGTAACAGGTTTTAATTGATAACAGTTGTTTGCTTCTCCTTTCATTTTACATTTTATTTTTTACTGACTTGAATTTATTTTGTTTTTCATACTTTATTTTTGAGTTAAATATCTCATTTCACATGTTTGAGCTTTCATTTTTTCTGTAAATATTATTTACTGTATGTTGTCACGAGTTCTGTTAAATCTCATATTATTGATATATCATTCATTTGTAGATGTCCTTTTGTTCTTTTGCTGCATGGAAATTACACAGATAATTTTTCAACACAAATCAAATTTTATATTCTGTGCAATTTTTCCATGAATGAATGAGTAACTGTTAAAGATTATTTTAGGAGACCATGTTTATAACACCAACCCTTTAACATGGCTCAGAATGATCACAGCTCCCTTTCAGCTTCATTCTTTACCACTGTTTCCCCAGGATTTAGCTTTTATTTCCATTGTTTGAATTTGCCAACATCCACCTCAGGGCAACCAAACCTGATGGTCTATCTAGATGCACTTCCTGTGCTATATTAACCTAGTTGTTGTACATTTTTTAGATGTCAAGTATAATGAAATTTGCTGAAAAAAGGTCCATAAAGCCAAAGCCATGATCTTTCCAGCAGTCACATACAGACGTGAGAGCTGGACCACAAAGAAGGGTTACTTCTAAAGAATTCATGCTTTCCATCTGTGATGCTGGAGAAGACTCCCGAGAATCCCCTGAACCACAAGGAGATCAAGCCCATCAGCTCTAAACAAAATCAACCCTGAACACTCACTGGAAGGACGGCCACCGAAGCCGAACCTCCAACATCCTGTCCATCCGATGCAAAGAGCTGATCCATTAGAAAAGTCCCCGATTCTGGGAAAGACCTCTCGTCGGCAATGGGCCGTCCCTCCAGATGCCCGATGTCCTCTGCCAGCATTCAGATCCTGTTTTATGGAGTTTGCTCAGCCTTTAAAAGTTCTTTTGGTGTATTTATTGGGGAGAGAGTGGTCTCCCCGTCCTATTCCTCCGCCATCTTAGTTCCTCCCTTGGAACATAGTTTTAAAATCAGCAGCATATATTAGGGAGCAGGTTTCTTTAGAGAGACAGAACCAAAAGAATTTAGACAGATATAGGTATGTAATATGGATATATTATACCTATATATGGTTTATAGCAACACATTATGGAGAAGGCAATGGCAACCCACTCTAGTACTCGTGCCTGGAAAATCCCATGGATGAGGAGCCTGCTGGGCTGCAGTCCATGGGGTCTCTGAGAGTCAGACATGACTGAGCGACTTCACTTTCACTCTCATGCTTTGGAGAAGGAAATGGCAACCCACTCCAGTGTTCTTGCCTGGAGAATCCCAGGGACAGGACAGCCTGGTGGGCTGCTGTCTATGGGGTCGTGCAGAGTCAGACACGACTGAAGCGACTTAGCAGCAGCAGCAGCATACCTATATATATCATAATATAATATACATTATATATAATATTATAGATTTTATAGAGAGATTTGAGATTAGTTATATTCTGAGCACTTGGCTCACACAATTATGGAGGCTGAGAATTCCACAATCTCCTACCTGCAAGCTGAAGACTCAGGAAAGCCAGTGATGCAGTTTGGTTCAAGTGTGAGGACCTAAGAACTAGAGTGCCAAGATTTTCACTCCATAGAGGGAAATGATCAGAAAACTCATGGATGGCAAGTAAAAGGGCAAAGAATAATTAATCCTGAAGCTATGATTATAAGAGTTAACATTAATTATATACCCAGCTCTGTTAATGAGCTCCCCTGGTGGCTCAGCCAATAAAGAATACACCAGCAATTCGTGACACCTGGGTTCAATCCCTGGGTCCGGAAGATCCCCTGGAGAAGGGAATGGCCATCCACTCCAGTATTCTTGCATATAGAATTCCATGGACAGAGAAACCTGGTGGGCTATAGTCCATGGGGTTGCAAAGAGTGGGACATGACTGAGTGACTAAGCACGCATGCATGCATGTTCTGTTAATGCTTATAATCACATTTTATATTCACATAAACCATTTCAGAGATGAGGAGCCTGAGGCCCAGAGAGTTTAAGTATCTTTCTCAGAGTCACCCAACTAGTAAGAAGTCAGAAGGTCTGACCAGAGTCAATGCTTTAGCCACAATTCAGTGTCTCCTCTCATTTCAGGAGAAACAAGGATTGTACCTGAGAGTAGAGAAATTATGGTCTAGAAGTATAGCAGAGGGAATCAGCAGAATAAACTCTGAAAAGTTTTATCAGATTTAAAACTTAATAAAAATATTAACATGAATTAAAGCTCTTTTTTTTAGGTTCCACTTGCAAAGTTGCAATTTATTACTCTGCATAAAAAAGGATAATTCACAATTAAGTGGCTCACTTTTATAAAACACAGTTGTTCTTTGTGGCAAATAGCTTGTAAATAGATTTGAGAGTATTTCAGCCTTTGGGAATAAAAAAAATGTTATGACAGAGAACCTGCATTTCAAACCTCTTATATGTTTCACTCAAATCTGCAACGTTATCATTTCAACCATAAAATCCAAAGTTTATGGAGTTAGGCTCTACAAATTTGCCATATTACTATGCATTTATTTTACTATACAATTAAAAACATAATTATAAAAATAAATATTTTATGTTCAATTCAAATCAAATTTTCTAAATACTCTTCTAAGTAAAAGAGGAGAAAACTTCACACATAAACACCTATGCTTTTTTAACAATGGAACTTTCCGAAAGTAGCAAGTCAGATATAAGGTTAAGGACTTGTGAGTTTATACTCCTTTTCAACAAAAATTAATTAGAATAACTCCACCCCCAGCAGCACTAATTTCTAACAGACTTTCAAATCACAAGTCCTCCTTACCCGTTTCTTCTTCAGCTCTCCCCATTCTCTATTTCCTGAAATCCTGCCAATTGTCATGTATCAACAGTTCCAGTGATACTCCAGTCCATAAGGATCAATCATTTCTTGCCTCTGCACAAGGGCAAAGCAATCAGTTCTCTTTTGGTGTTATATATTGTGGCAGACAGACGGCCCCCATGATTCCCCCATGATTCCCATCCCCTGGGGTGCCTGCCTTTGTGTAACCTCCTCCTTTTGAGAGTGGGTCGTGCTTCCAACCAACAGAACATGCCAAAGGTTATGGGATGCTATTCCCTTGATTATAATAAGTTAGACGCCCCCTTGCTGGCAGACTCAACTCAGAAATTATCATTGTTCATTTGATAAAATAAGTTGCCATGGTCGCAATCCTACATGGCCAGGACCTCTAGGAACCATAGGCTGCCTCCAGGAACTGAAGATGGCCTCCTGCTGACAGCCACCACCAGCCTGGACCTTTGGTTCCACAACTCCAAAGAAATGAATTCTACCAAGAACCTCAGTGAGCTTGGAAGTGTTTTGTTCCCCAGTCATGCCTCCAGATGAAAAGGCAGTCCAGCTGACACTTTCATTACAACTTTGTGGGACCTTGAGGGATGGACCTAGCTAAGCTATGCCCAGACTCCTAACCCACAGAAATTCTGAAATAATAAATGTATGTTGCTTTAAGTCACTGTTTGTGACTAATTTGTTATACGGCATGAGAATACAAGTATATAAGTCTTCCTCTGAAATCGTCAACCCAAACATCTCACACTGAAACCTCCCTTTCTTCTAGCTCTTCAGTTCAATTCAGTTCAGTCACTAAATCATGTTCAACTCTTTGCGACCCCATAGACTGCAGCACACCAGGCCTCCCTGCCCATGACCAACTCCCAGAGTTTACTCAAACTCATGCCCATTGAGTCGGTGATGCCATCCAACCATCTCATCCTCTGCCATCCCCTTCTCCTCCAGCCTTCAATCTTTCCCAATATCTACCTCTTAGTTATTTGACTTCATAGAATCCTCCAGACCCTAACTCCCCTTTTCTTGTCTTGTATTGACTTTCTCTTGAATGTACATTCTTCTAAATTCAACTAAGAATCCATATTCCCTCACTTTATCCAGTTTCTTGCCAATATTCTCAACAACCTGTTCCATTTTCTTCCATGGTAAACACCTGGAAAAGCCCCAAACCTGAATAAACTATTTTCCTTCTCCATTATTATCTTGTGGTCACTGAGAATATTATTCAGCTGTACAAAGTGATGATTCTGGAAATTCATACATACAGAAACTTTTGTTTTATTAAAAAGTAATCAAGGTAGGGACTTCCCTATGGTTAAGAATCCACCTGCCAATGCAGGGAACATGGCTTTGATCCCTGGTGTGGGAAGATCCCACACGGCATGGGGCAGCCAAGCCCATGAGCCACAACTACTGAGCCCAGATACGTAGAGCTCATGCTCTGCAACAAGAGAAACCATCACGATGAGAAGCCCAAGTACCACGGTGAAAAGTAGCTTTGGCTTGCCACAACTAGAGAAAGACCGCACACATCATTGAAGACCTAGCACAGCCAAAAATAAAACAAATAAATGAAAAAAAAATTAAAGACGCATAACCTTATAAAAAATAAAAATAAATTGATGAAGTGTGTGAATTTTGCACAGAATATAGAGAAGAGACTGACAAAGTACTATATGCAAATTTAAATGAGAACTCTCTCCACTGGTGAATAATACATAAAAGGGTGACTTCTTCAGAATTTAGGTAATGCTATTTCAGCTGTATTTGTAAGCCCTGCAAATGGTTATTCGGTCGTTCCTGCTATGTCTGACTCAAAGGGACACTAGAAATAGGGGTTCCAAAAATCCTTTCCTCTCTGTGACTCAGTAGAAGTCATGTCATAGGCTTTCTATTCTCTTTAAGAAACAAAAATATTCTTCATGTCATTTGATGGAAAATTAACTTTGATATTCTAATTTGCTTTGACTTGAGGTATTATCAGTATTATTGGTAAGAATGCCAGTGGCTCCTAAGGGCATAATGAAATTGTTGTGATGGTTTATAGTCCTTGAGAGTGTGAAAAATATAGCTAGACATCTTGTCAAAAGTATTAGATTGATTTTTCTTTGTTACTATCCTTGTTGTATACTAACAGAAACTCTCTTTACTGCATTCCCCCCCACAAATGTTCCTAAATGCATCATTTCTATATTTTACCTTTTTCGGATACAAAGCATCCAAAAAGTAGGCAGATAGTGTTGTTTTAATGAATTTCTACCTGCTCTAAAATATTAATTTATCCAGTAACTTGAAACAAATACATTAAATGGTTAGCATTGTATATTCAGGACAGCTTTATCATCTGAGAACTGGTGTTTTTTCAATCCTAAGTGTATGTATCTTAAAGTAAGTAGAATTTTGCTATTTTGCTTGTGTTTGCAAGTATGGCAGGGAACTTTCTTCTTTCTAACTTTTTACTTTCCTAAAATATCTTAAGTTAGCTCCCCCTCTAGCTTTAACATTTTCTATCTTCCTCCCTCTCTTCCATTTTTTTCTAACAGTTTCACAAAAGTAGCCCTGAGATATCCAAAACTAGATCCAAAAGATAAGTTTTATTCCCTTTTTTTACATAGGAATTATGTTTAGCTGATAATGGGCCACAAAATAATGTTTAAAAATGAATACAGTATTCATTTATTCATCACTCCTTCTAGAGCAAGCTTTATGGAAAGCTATGAATTCACTTCAGTTATGTGCCTGCCAGATTCTGTGAAGTAAGTGAAGTTAATCGTAAGTTTCTTTTATTCCCTGTCTACTCTCTTTCCATTCTTTCAGCAACCACCTCCTTATATCAAAGGAAAAGTTGCCATCTGACAGCTAGCTCCCAGCTTTAGTTCCTTTCCCTAAGAACCTATTCATTCAACAAATGTCTACTGAATGCTTAACATATGGAAGATGCTGTGCCAGGGGCGTGCATTCTTCTGATTTTGCTCTTCTCTTCTGCTGAGAGTAACTTCTCTCTGTGCACTGCCCTTCACCTGATCTGGACTGGTTAACACTCACCATGCAGGTCTCCAATTAGTCAACACTTCCTCTAGGAAGCTGTCCTTAACTGAGCTCAGCACCTTTCCCAAGTGATCCCAAGGCACTTTTCTTTATCCCTTGTACCTTTCTGTGTTATGGTTATCTATTTACTTGTCTGTGATGCTCATTAGGCTGTAAGACTTTTGAGGTTAGCAAATTTTTCCAGGTAGGATTATCCAACACCTAGCATAGGATCTGACACAGTACTGAATAAATATAAGGTCACTAAGGAAGGACAGCTATAGTGCTTTGGGATTCAAGGAAGCAATAGGTTAATTTTCCTGGGAGAATTATCAAAGACTTGGTGATTCACAGTGAACTCAGCAGGATCGATAGAATCTGAACAGAAGGTATTTCAAAGGAAAGAAAAGTTGAGCCAATAATGATGTCGGCTTTGTGAAAAATAGTGGAACGTAATATAGATTGGAACCAGGATGGTGAATGAAAGCATTCTGGCTTGATTTTTCTACAGTCAACTATAATCTTAAAGTAGACTAGGGCAAAACTCAGAAATAAAAGAAGTAGGATCCATCATTAAGCCTCAGGTTTCATTTGAGATGCTCTTTGTCCACATACACTCTCCATATTTTTCCTCAACTGCTTTTACCAACCTAATCCCTCCATCCAAAATGACCTTACATCCAAGTGTTGAATGTCCATCTCCTATGTATACAACAAAGTCTGCTTATGAAGACTCTCCTCTATAAAACCATCAGTGATGTTAATAACAAGGATGATGATGATGGTAACAATTGCTGCTTATTGAAAACCTATTATGTCCCCAAGGACTTTTTAAGGCACATTAAGCATACTTTAGTAATCTTATCAACTCCCAAGTTATGGGCATTTTAATATTCATTTTACAAAGAGGGAAATAGACTCTCAGTGTTAGGAAGGAACCCAGTCAGTATTCAAACCCTAGTCCATTAACTTCAGTGCCTACACCCCTTCTACTACATAGCATGCTTCCTGGACTTTCATACTCTGAATCCCCATGACATCTCTTTCACACTTCAGTCATAGCAACTGCCATGTCTCTCTTGTAATTATTTGTGTACCACACTATGACAAACCTAGACAGCATATTAAAAAGCAGAGACATCACTTTGCCAACAAAGGTCCATATGGTCAAAGCTATGTTTTTTTTTTTCCAGTAGTCATATACAGATGTGAGAGTTGGACCATAAAGCAGCACTGAAGAATTGATGCTTGCAGACTGTAGTGCTGGAGAAGTCTCTTGAGGGTCCCTTGGGCAGCAAGGATATCAAATCAGTCAATCCCAAAGGAAATCAACCCTGAATATTCATTGGAAGGACTGATGCTGAAGCTGAAGCTCCAATACTTTGGCCACCTGATGTGAGGAGCTGACTCACTGGAAAAGACTTTGATGTTGGGAAAGATTGAGGGCAGGAGGAGAAAGGGGCGACAGGATGAGATGGTTGGATGGCATCACTGACTCAATGGACATGAATTTGAGCAAACTCGGGGAGATACTGAAGACAAGGAAGCCTGGCACGCTGCAGTTCATGGAGTCACAAAGTGTTGGATGCGAGTTAGCGTCTGAACAACAACAGTCACATTAATCCTGCCTTCTTGAGTGAGCTGTTTACCTTGAACATCCTGTGTGACCCCACTAATCACCAAGCAGTGCATAAATTATCCAGTGTGGTCAATAAACAGTCTGTTGAATGAAATAACTTTAAAGGTCATTTTCTTTAAAAGCCTAAATTTAGCTGCCTTAATGAGATGCAGGAAATCAACTTGCTAGAGGTGTTAATTATATTTGGAGTTCAGCTCTTCCAAACTGTTTTTTGTTGCTGTTTCTACAATACCTAAACAAGAGAAAGAGAAAGAAAAGGAGAGAGAAATCCTATCAGTGGAATGAGATGCATTATCTTTGGTCACACAGGCTTAGAGGGAAATCACCTTTTATTTTTATTCATAGAAAGAGGCATACCCAATGCCCCTTTTCTAAGGGTTTTGGCTTTCATCACAAGTCTTCTCTTCAGTTTTTAAAAGAAACCTTGGCTAGTAACCAGCACTCCGATTTCGCAAATATATACCAGAATCAATTGATGATTCTTCCCCCAATGCAAGCAGGGAGAAATAAATTCCTACTCTCTGATATATACACAAACTCAAAGCCTCTTGGGTGACCCACATGCTTAACTTTTCCTCTTTGAAAATTTAACTAAAGCCATAGAATTTAGCCAAATTGACTACATAACCCAGTTTAAGATTCATTCATCACAGGAAAATTAATGTCAATTTAGTCCCATCAATAGGCCCTCTACTGCCGTTGTCATCAGAGATAACTTGGCATATGTTTGTGTAGTCAGATTTTAGTCATTTCAGCATTCGTTCTTATATAGCCTATTTCCCTTTAGATTACATAAGCAAGATGAAATGTATAAAATAAGAACTCAAAGGAAAGAAAGCAGGTTTGATACAGAGAAAAACATTTTACTGTTATACTATCTTGTGGTGGATTGTGTGTGTGTGTGTGCGTGCATGCACACACATACACCCACTCCTGCTCCTTGTATCCTGTGGAGCTGATCTGAACAGGACACTAGCTCTGAAATGAAACATACATGAGAGAGCTGCAGAGATAGAAGGAAGCTGTAACACTGGCCAGGCAAGGATACTGGAGTGTGTAGCCATTCCTTTCTCCAGGGGATCTTTGCAACCCTTTGGGTCTCCCACATTGCAGGCAGATTCTTTATAGTCTGAGCCACCAGGGAAGCCCCTCACTTATGCAAGATCCAGTCAAAAGTCTGTTCATATTTTTCTGTCTTTGACTTCCTAACATTTTTGGTGAATGTATATTCATAGTATTAATCTCATCTTATTAAATGAATTACACAATTTGCGACTCCAGTGATGCTTATTTCCTCTGAGATCAAATATATCCAGCCAAAAAGAAATGAGGAGTTGAAAAAAAGGCACACAAGCTTTTTCCTTCAGTCTTGACAGTTTATGTCATCACTATAGCATCAATTTCCCCTCATCAGCTAAAGAAGAATTACCCTAAAAATGTGCCCTAAATGTGCAATCAGGATGCAGAAGGACATGTGAGAAAAATCTGACCACTCTATGACTGAGGGCTTGTGGACTTCCTGTATATGATGGAGTGGAATAAAATCCCCATTCCAGATAATAGAGAAGAAACTGGGGCATCAGAGAGTGAGTTGATGTGTGAACCACCCATCACCTCAGACATTTTCTGTAAAATCTATAGGGAGCCTTTCTAATAAAAACCAGGTCAGGAGGAGGCAAATATGCTTTAATTTAATAGAGTCAGATCTATTATATTGCAAAAAGGGTCAAAGACATAGAAGGAATATCCATTCCTTCACAAACCAGGCTAGGTCATCCTCAGAAGAAAATTAGTTCTCACTGCAGTATGTATTTAGCTTTAAGTAAATGGAGACCTGCCACATCATGGTGAGGAGTTAACTGGGGTTAACGCTCTCACTGTCATACTTATTATCTAACTAATTTAAGGAGACAGGGTTTACAGGGCCCCGAAAGGAACCGGGGATGGGACTGTGTTATCCTGTGAGGAAGGGAAGCATACTGTGAGGAGGGGATGGAAGAGCCACAGAGATACTGGAAAAGGACAGATGAAAGATAAGCCTTCAGGAAACACTGATAAGAGTCAAAGAACAAGGGAGATAATGAGTCTTTTTCCCATTGTTCAGACAAAGGAATGAGTGTAAAGAAAAACAATCCCCAAATTTCTGACACTGTACTGTTCAGGGATACCCACTTGAAGCCTTCTTAATCCCTGTACCGAGTTTAACATGAATTGAATCTGGGGGAATAATGGCCAACACCTGAGCAGGAGTGGGGCAGGATGGGGGATGGTAGGTGTGCAGGGGGCAGCCTCAGTCCCTTGTTCATCTGACAGGCACTGATTTGCCCTTTACAGATCTTAGGGCTCTCTAGCCTGCAGACTACTTCCCTGATTGTAATTTAATCCCCTGACATCAGTGGCCCTGAACTTGGTGAAAACAGCCCCACCAAGCAAAGTCTGGCCATAGATAAACATGATGTGAGGTTCTACACAGAGACACATCTTAAATCCCCTGTGCCTGAAAAGCATGAGCCCAAAAGAATCCTCATTACTCAATAGTTTGGAACTTCATCTCCCTAAGAACATAGCTACTTTCTCAGGAAAAAATAAATGGTGTGACCTGTTGGAAGGGTAATCAGGAAGCAAAAGCATTAAAAAAAATTTTCTAGACTTTTTTAAAAGCTACGAATGGAACTCCTCCCCTCCTTTCCTGGTAGGCTTGAAAACCTTTATTTCTCTCCTTTATCTGTGCTAAGGTGTGTTGTGCCCTCCATTCCATCCCACCCATCCATTCTAAGGAACAAGAGAGAAGAGCAGTACCATCTGCCTTGAAGATCTTTTCCCTCTTCTCCTGGGATGCATGCCTTTATGAAACTCTGATCAAGTCTCCAGCTTACAACTCCTTAACAAGAACTAGGACCAAGCTGCTGTTTTGGGAGCACTAGGGTCAGCTAGAAGTCAATTACTAATTTAAGTACAGTTCTTTATCTAATGGCATTTGTATGTCAATAAAGAACAACTATAACCCACTATTGATTAACATCAAGACAGTACACTATTTGAAGGAAGGTTTAAAGAAACAAAATAATGAAGATATAGCACATAGGCTTAGCATATTAATGTAAATTAATTATAGTCACTGTGGAACTTAATCCAATCTTGGTTCCACTTTTTTCCAGGAACAAAGACTTCAGTTCCATTTACTTCCATGTGGGGCCACTTCTGTGTCACTGAAGTTTATTCCTGTAGTGCTATGCAGACTTCTTCCAACCTAGTCACAAGCCACCCATGATGGTGCTTTTATTAATTCTAACAATGTGTGTCTAGCATGCAAACAGAGAAGGCAATGGCACCCCACTCCAGTACTCTTGCCTGGAAACTCCCATGGACGGAGGAGCCTGGTAGGCTGCAGTCCATGGGGTCGCTAAGAGTCAGACAGAACTGAGAGACTTCACTTTCACTTTTCATTCTCTTGCATTGGAGAAGGAAATGGCAACCCGCTCCAGTGTTCTTGCCTGGAGAATCCCAGGGACGGAAGAGCCTGGTGGGCTGCCATCTATGGGGTTGCACAGAGTCAGACACAACTGAAGCGACTTAGCAGCAGCAGCAACGTGCAAAGCCCTGCCTTAAAACTCTGCTCTTTGTTCATTTAAAAACGTATGTTCTGGAGACTTCTCTGGCAGTTCAGTGGTTAAGAATCTGCCTTGCAATGCAGGGTACACGGGTTCGATCACTGGTCAGGGAACTAAGATCCCATGTGCCACGGAGCAACCAGGCTCATGTACCACAACTACAACAAAGATCCTATGTGCCGCAACTAAGACCCCAATGCAGGCAAATAAATAAATAAAATTTTAAAAGACACATGTTCTGTTCTGCCCTTTCACCTGCCCCAAACCAAATACAGTCATCTCTTCTCTTCTCTTCTGGGAGCTTCTGATTTCCTCCTCTTAGATCCAGTCCCCTGAACCTCTCATCAGACTGTGAAGACCTGACTCATTGAGTCACTAGAACACATTTCTTCATTTTTCTGAATGAATTCATGTTGGTTACAGAAGAGCAACATAAATATCTAGTGCTGAACAGAACAGGATCATGAAAAATATACTAAATAGATGCTACCTTTCACATCTTTAATCCATTTCATTCATAAGTTTCAAAAATCCAAGTCTTCTGCATTAACCAGAAAAGTCTTGGCTACTTTCCCACAATTTGTCTAGCAAGGATATAGAATCCAATCACTCTTTTTTCCTGATTTTTTTCTAGACTACATTGTGAGTTTGGGTCCCCCTATTTCTTACCCCATCATTTCTCAACTTTCCCAAAATAAAATTCTTGAGATGTATGACATTATTGTATTTTTAGATCCCATGTGTAAATTTAATGGCATTTTTCCTTATATCAATAAGTATTTATATCTATATCAGTATATTGTAGTTTGGATGCTTCATAAAGAATAAAAAAAGTCTAAGTATTTCCTTGTGTGTGGAGATTAGCAGGGAAACACATGTAAAAAGACATTTAATTAATGAATTTCTGTCATAATAAGAATCAACATCATCCATCTAGCATTTTTTCATTAGCCCATACTGCCCTCTTCATAACCAACATGCATTTTAGAAAATGAACAATTTCTCTATTTCCATGACTGACTACTCAGGGAAATTTGCTTGTCAATATAATAGCTTCAATGTGATGATGATATTTCCCCAGTTAGATTTAATGCCATGTGGACACAATATGGATCGAAAATATGGATCCTGTCAGAACCAATGAATTCACTCAAGAAATGTGTTAGTAATACAGAAGACCAGGAAGCCAGTGATCCAAAACCAATTCAAAGTGTGTAGATCCAGTCTACACTGGATTCAATAAGGCAACCTGACTGCAGGATAACTCTTTACTTGTGTTTTCTTGGAAGCCAAATACTCAGGAGCCATAATAACAATGGGAGTGAGACAAAGCATGTAAAACTTCAGTGAATTAGAACTTAAATGGATGATCCGTCACTTTTCAATTTTTTACCACTTCCTGATTCCACAGTCCCCTCAGCAACCACTTTAAACACAAAAGCAGTAAGTACACTCAAAGTAAGAATTTAGACGTTAGGGACTTTCCTGACAGTCCAATGGTTAAGACTCCACACATTCACTGCAGGGGACTTGGGTTCCATCCCTTGTTGGGAAACTAAGATGTGGCCCCCAAAATTTTTTTTAATTTTTTAAAAAGAATTTAGCTTTTAAACCAATACATCAGGGAATACATTCTAGGACTGGTGCACCTTTAGCCCAAGGTCCTTCCCATTCTTCATTTTTACATTGAACATTTATGTTCACATTAGTGACACCAAAGTGGTGCCAGATCTTCAATCTTCAAAAACAGGATTCAACATTAGACATGAAATTCTACTTGCTAAATCAAGAAGAATCTTGTTTACACTATCAAAGTAAAAAACATGTTTTTTAATATTTTATTAAGCAAAAATTTTAATTAACCAAGAATTCATGCCTTATCATTTTTATTCATCATTGTATTACTTTATAAATGGCTTGAGAATTATCCATTCTTTGGTATAGTCTATTTGTCTCCTTCATTTGAGTAATCAAGAAGTGTCTGCATCTGAAAATAAGCTCATATGATTTTAAATAAACAGTTAACATATAAATGGGTTTTGCTCTCAGGAATTTTGTGCTCTGTCCCAGAGAGAAAAGATTCTCAAAAGGTATTTTCCAATAATGAATTCTGGGTCTGAGATCATTTCCTTTCAGGGTCTATTTTGTGGGGGTGGGGGGGAGGAAGTGACTGTCTCACTCAGTTCATCCTTGAAGACTCTCCACATACCCTCAGATAACACTGTTCAGTAGAAATTCCAGCAGCATACTAAATGTCAGCTGTAAATGGAAGGCAGTGTGTGCACTGATTGATGTCTTAAATGATAAAATAATATGAAATGATAAGCTGTGGTTATCAAAATAGCTACCACTCAGTGGTCCTATCTACTGTGTATTTAATATGCACCACTGCTGTGTTTTATAATATATACTATCAACCAATGAGCCTCATTTCATAAACCACATATAATCATCAGACCTGTCAATTTATAAGCACAGCTTGGGTATACCATTAGGGAAAGCAGAATATATTGAAACCTTCAATTAACTAAACATTCACTGCATTCTACTTTCATGAGAGAAGCCAATCATAAGAAAACTCAAGGAGCGAACACTTTAAAATCCATTAAATCCTAGGGTTTCATGCACATTAAGGCCAAACTCCTTTATCAGTGGAGTTTAATCATGTTTTAAGCAGTGGAGGTTTTTTCCAAATAAAACAAAAAAAGGGGGGGTAATCATTACAGAGGAAGCATAGGGGTGGGAGGTGAGGGGGAGTTTGGTCCGCAGCTCTGTCTACTTCTACCTTACAGATTAGCCAAATAAGAGTGGGATATGTTGTGTTACTAAGAAATCTCTAAATCTCAGTGGCTTGAAATAGCAAAGGTTATGTCTGGCATGCCTAGGCTGCAGAGGCTCCATCTTGACACGTGCTTCAATTATTACTATGAAAGGAGAAGAGTAAAGTAGATATTAAAGCCTTGTAATTAAAGGCTTCCATCCAAAATGACACACCTCATTTCTGTTCCTATTTCCTTGACCAGAGAAGGTACATGGCCCTGCCTAATCACAAAGTGGTAGAAAGGACAAATCCTTTCAGGAGAATAAGACAGCAGTGAACAGGAATCTTGTTGACATATACCAATAATAGCTGTGTCAAGAACTACAACACAACTCAAAGCCACCACCCTTCCTGTCTTCACCCAGTGTTATTCACAATGAAGCACTACAAGATACAAAGTGATCAGGAAGAAAAATTTCCTCCACATTGTAGATTTATGAGAAAAAAATAAATGAACTAACATATTGAGGAAAGATCTTAACAACAAGAAGGTTTTCCAGAATATCCCTTCAGTAAGCTGGAAAATTCAGTTAGCCACAGCATAATTTCCCAAATATATCATCTAACTTGTATTTACCTGTTTTACTTTTTTAATGAGGTTCAGTGATACTTAACATAAAATAACTATCAAATATTACAAGAGAACTAAGACTTCCTCGTCTCCTTTTCTCTACACTATCAATCTATTTAGATGGACCCAAACCAGAAGCAAGCAGAAAAAAAACTACAGAGCATCAGTGAAAACAACTTCAATAGCCATCTATGTCCTACAATAGTTACTATCACCTTTGCGTGACTATTGATTTCATATTGTGTGTAAAATTGAGGGTATCAGCTTGAACAGCATGAGTAGCCTCAATGACCTTCTTTCCTTTCCTATCATACAGTGGACATAAGATTAGAGGCAACAAGAATCATCAAAGAACTCCCAAAAGCATCAGTTAAAAAAAAAAAAAAGGCAATAAACTGAAAAAGACAGATGGAGACCTATGTAGAAAAACACCTCCATTCATGGGGCAGCAGAGTGGAGGGTGGGCAGGGTGAATAATCTGCACGTAGCAATTCTCCCTCTGTGTTACAGAACAACCTAACAATCAGTGTTGATAATGATCCTAAGTCTTGAATAAAATATTAAAACTGTAATGATTTTTGGGTGCATCATTTAGCCTCCTTAGTGTTTAGCTTTATTATCTAAAAATAAGCAAGTAGGAACAACTGATCTCTGGTCATTTTATGATTCTACAAGGCTATAGACAATTGATCATCACTAACAAATATGAACTAAAAACCTAAAGAAAAAAACATGAAACTGAAATATGGCAAGGAAATAAGCAAAGGGAATAATCAATGAAGCAGGCTGCCCAAATGCTTCTGTGATTAAATATGCTGAAAATATGTGTATCAGTCATAAGCATTTGGGTTGCAAATAGAGAAAAACCCAGCACAAACCGGTTAAAACACTAAAGAAATGTACTAGTTTTCATCCCTGGAAAGTTCAAGAGTAACGTGGGTTTGAGGTTTCAGTTCAGTTCAGTTCACTCAGTCGTGTCCGACTATTTGCAACCCCATGAATCGCAGCACGTCAGGCCTCCCTGTCCATCACCAACTCCTAGAGTCCACCCAGACCCATGTCCATTGTGTTGGTGATGCCATCCAACCATCTCATCCTCCATCATCCCCTTCTTCTCCTGCCTTCAATCTTTCCCACCATCAGGGTCTTTTCAAATGAGTCACCTCTTCATATCAGGTGGCCAAAGTATTGGAGTTTCAACTTCAACATCAGTCCTTCCAATCAACACCCAGGACTGATCTCCTTTAGGATGGACTGGTTGGATCTTCTTGGAGTCCAAGGGACTCTCAAGAGTCTTCTCCAACACCACAGTTCAAAAGCATCAATTCTTCTGTGCTCAGCTTTCTTTAGAGTCCAACTCTCACATCCATACATGACTGCTAGAAAAACCATAGCCTTGACTAGACGGACCTTTATTGACCAAGTAATGTCTCTGCTTTTTAATATACTGTCTAGGTTGGTCATAACTTTCCTTCCAAGGAGAAAGTGTCTTTTAATTTCATGGCTGCAGTCATCATCTGCAGTGATTTTGGAGCCCCAAAAAATAAAGTCAGCCATTGTCTCCACTATTTTCCCATCTATCTGCCATGAAGTGATGGGACCAGGCACCATGATATTAGTTTTTTGAATGTTGAGCTTTAAGCCAATTTTTTCACTCTCCTCTTTCACTTTCATCAAGAGACTCTTTGGTTCTTCTTCACTTTCTGCCATAAGGGTGGTGTCGTCTGCATATCTGAGGTTATTGATATTTCTCCCAGCAATCTTGATTCCAGCTTGTGCTTCATCTAGCCCAGCATTTCTCATGATGTACTCTGCATACAAGTTAAAAAAGCAGAGTGACAACATACAGCCTTGACATACTCCTTCCCTAATTTGGAACCAGTCTGTTGTTTCATATTCAGTTCTAACTGTTGCTTCTCAACATGCATACAGATTTCTCAGGAGGCAGGTCAGGTGGTCTGGTATTCCCATCTCTCGAAGACTTTTCCACAGTTTGTTGTGATCCACACAGTCAAAGGCTTTGGCATAGTCAATAAAGCAAAAGTAGATATTTTTCTGGAATTCTCTTGCTTTTTCTTTTTTTTTTTTTCCTCCCTTTATTGTTTTTGTCATACAATGCCATGATATCACCATGGGTTTACATATGCTCCCCCTCCAGAAACCCCTCCCTCCCCCCTCCCTCCTCCCTCCCCTCCCCGGGAAATCTCAATGCACCAGCCCCGAGAATCAATCCTGGGCTGGTGATTGATTAGACATATGATAATTAACATGTTTCAATGCCATTCTCCCATATCATCCCACCCTTTCCCTCATTCACAGAGTCCGTGAGTCTATTCTATACATCTGCGTTCCTTTTGCTGTCTCACATGTTGGGTTCTCGTTACTGTCTTTCTAAATTCCATATATATGTGTTAATATACTGTATTGTTATTTTTCCTTCTGGCTTACTTCACTCTGGATAATGGGCTCCAGTTCGGTCCATCTGAGTAGAATTGATTCAAATGAATTTTTTTTTTAATGCTGAGTAATATTCCATTGTGTATATGTACCACAGCTTTCTTATCCATTCATCAGTTGATGGGCATCTAGGTTGCCAGCAAATGTTGGTAATTTGATCTCTGGTTCCTCTGCATGTTGGCAATTTGATGTCTGGTTCTTCTGCCTTTTCTAAATCCAGCTTGAACATCTAGAAATTCACAGTTCATGTACTGTTGAAGCCTGGCTTGGAGAATTTTGAGCATCACTTTGCTAGCGTGGGCTAAACCTGCTGCAAATTTCTCATTATCTCTTCTGGGTTGAAAGAATGATAATTTGTTGAATTTAATTCCTTTTAATAAAATCTTTGCCTGAGGTTTCATGGTGGCTGATAATTTTTAAAATGGTAGCATCTGTCTGGTTTCTGTTATTCAGAATCAGCCATCACTGTCATGTTTCATGTTGACTCTATATATGATCACTAAAAAGAAATAAATAAACATATTTGAAGTCTGTGTTTGCTGGCTGCCCTGCCTGGGTATCTTATAGGATCCATTTGTTAAGACAGAATTCTGTATAGGGTGCTGCCTTCCTTGTTTGCTGACTTTTGAGTAGCAGAGTCTTCACTAGAATAATCAAGCAAGGTCAGCCAAGTATAGCTCCATAAAAAAAACTCAAAAACTTTTGTGTTCCTGTGAAAACAATGATAGGATACATGGAGAATGCCAGGACTCAAAATATGATTTTTATTTATTCAGTGAGTGATCAGATTTATAAACAAATAAATGAATGAAAAAACTAATGAATCAGTGAATAAAGAAAATGAAAATTTTAGAAACAGTTTACCTTTCAGTTAAACAATTATACATAGAAACAATGAATCATTTACTGAAATGTTAATGAATTAACTAAGTAATTAATGTCTAACTCCTCACACTGAAAAGAGGAGAAGGGGGCAACAGAGGATGAGATGGCTAAATGGCATCACCAACTCAATGGACACGAGTTTGAGCAAATTCAGGAAGATAGTGAAGGACAGGGAAGCCTAGCATGCTGCAGTTCATAGGGTCGCAAAGAGTCAGACATGACTTAGCAACTGAACAATATCACATTGAAATTAGTAGCTTCTTTACTAGAAGAAGCTAAAAAGGTAGTCTTTTAGTCTTTTCTTTATTGTCTCTTTATTGTCTCAGTTTTTTTTTATCCTTTCCTGTATGTCCCACATTTTTCTGGGCAGAAATATTTGCTTCTCAGCATTTCAGAGCTGATGTTACCAATTATAGAGAAATTAGTTCAGTTCAGTTCAATTCAGTCGCTCAGTTGTATCCAACTCTTAGTGACCCCATGAACTGCAGCACATCAGGCCTCCCTGTCCATCACCAACTCCCGGAGTCCACCCAGATCCATGTCCATTGTGTCGGTGAAGCCATCCAACCATCTCATCCTCCATCATCCCCTTCTTCTCCTGCCTTCAATCTTTCCCACCATCAGGGTCTTTTCAAATGAGTCACCTCTTCACATCAGGTGGCCAAAGTATTGGAGTTTCAGCTTCAACATCAGTCCTTCCAATCAACACCCAGGACTGATCTCCTTTAGGATGGACTGGTTGGATCTTCTTGGAGTCCAAGGGACTCTCAAGAGTCTTCTCCAACACCACAGTTCAAAAGCATCAATTGTTCTGCGCTCAGCTTTCTTTAGAGTCCAACTCTCACATTCATACATGACCACTGGAAAAACCATAGCCTTGACTAGACGGACCTTTATTGACCAAGTAATGTCTCTGCTTTTTAATATGCTGTCTAGGTTGGTCATAACTTTCCTTCCAAGGAGAAAGTGTCTTTTAATTTCATGGCTGCAATCACCATCTGCAGTGATTTTGGAGCCCAGAAAAATAAAGTCAGCCACTGTTTCCATTGTTTCCCCATCTATTTGCCATGAAATGATGGAACCAATGCCATGATATTAGTTTTTTGAATGTCGAGCTTTAAGCTAACTTTTTCACTCTCCTCTTTCTCTTTCCTCAAGAGGCTCTTTAGTTCTTCTTCACTTTCTGCCATAAGGGTGGTATCATCTGCATATCTGAGGTTATCGATATTTCTCCCAGCAATCTTAATTCTAGCTTTTGCTTCCTCCTGCCCTTTATCTATATTGGCTCAATGTGCATTGCAAACATAGCATTTCTTAATGGCATTAGTAAGGGAAGATTCTTTTATCAAGTAATTTCCAAAATATCAACCATGCCTTTTATTTATTCCCTAAGGATGGTTTTTTCTTTCTGTTGGCTTGTTGTCATAGCTCTGTGCTACTTGCTTGCTCGCTCTCTCTCTCTCTCCCTCTCTCTCTGTGTATGTGTGTCTCTCTCTGATGCACATTCTCATGGCATAGCAAAAGAATAGAGTGTTATATTCAAATGCTTAGGAGAGAAAAGCAATTTTCTGAGCAGAAAACAATTTTCCCCTGTTGGATGGAAATATAGCCACCATATCATTTCTTCCATCATCTCATTAAATATTCCCTCCCCCAACTTAGCTGCTCAGTTTGATTGTATAGGATCATTTTAATATTGATATCTAAGTGTTCTCTCTTTTTTTAATTTTTTTTATTTATTTGTGGCTGTGCTGGGTCTTTGTTGGTGCATCCTACTCCCGTTGCACAGAGTGGGGGCTGCTCTAGTTGCAGTGCATGGGCTTCTCATTGTGATGGCTTCTCTTGCTGTGGGTCACAGGCTCTAGAGCAGGGGCTCAGTAGTTGTGGTGCACAGGCTTAGTTGCTCTGCAGAATGTGGGATCTTAGTTCCTGGACCAGGGATTGAACCCATGTCCTCTGTACTGGCACACAGATTCTTAACCACTGGACCACCAGGAAAACCTCGAGTATTCTCTGTCTACCATTCAGCATTTCAGTAAAAATGGAACCTCTGATCTATTGTGTCTTTCTAATGCTCTATTAAATTAATCTAGAATATTTTCCTGTCATCAACTTTCAAAAGCTGGAACTCCGTAGTATCTAATAGTATGTTTTATATATGTAAATTAAATTAATTTGAAATGAAAATATTATTGGGGGCTTTAAAAATGTGGAAAATAGTACAGTATGTAAAATAAAGTAATCAAAACATTCAATATGTGGGGAAACATTAGGAATATGCAAAAGGAAAATATTAATAAAAGCAGCCAAGATATAATTTAACTTCTTATTACATGGATTTGTAGAGATATTAAGTGTTAAACCACATCTTGTGAAATGTAACTTCAGAGTAAAATTTTAATATAACACAGTTACTCTTCAGGTTTTGTTCTCCCAGCTCCATCTTCTTGATGGGGTCTGATCTCATGGACTGGCCTGGCCAGCTAAGAAAAAATCAGATAGAACCGATGCAGAAAAATATCTTGACAATGAGGTCTTGAGGTCTGCCATGTTAGAAAAAACATTCTGAAATGGAATTGTGACAAGTATCAGCTCCTGGGGACATAGAAAATTAGTTTGCTCAAAATTCCAAAAGGCACCCTCAAATAAGACAGTTTCAATCAATGCAAAGGAAGGGAGATGGGCTCACTAACCTGCCAGGTCTGTTCCTTTCTTTCTGCCTCTGAACGTGTCTGAGGCACATTAAGAAAACATTTATGTGCTGCTCACCTTGAATGCAAAGGCGCACGTGGCTTCTCCCACACAGCCCAGGCAGGACGTTTCATTTTCAAGTTTACCAAGAATAAAATAAAATTAGAGCTTGTCACCTTTAAGGGGAAAGAAAACAGACTCAAGTCATGCAGACACATCAATGTCTCAGTCTTCTATAGAGAGTTTTTTAGGAACATCAGTGAGGAAGTTTTCACACCAGTGCCAGTCACTTATAATTGCTGTCGGGACCTGAAACTTTTTTTCACCTGATGCTGGAGGCGTGAAGTTCCCCGACTTCGTTCACAGACATCACAGCTTGTGGTCGTCAGGCTGTGGTCAACTGCATCTTCACTCTCCTCTCCCAATATGCAGTGCATGGTCTCATCTACTCAGATTCCATGATCTAAGAATCGTGGACACTTCAGAAAGTAATTGGGGCTGAAGCTTACCTTACCTATGAAGGGAAGATTTCTAAGATATTATTATTGTAAACCAAACTGCAGCAAAAAGGAATAAATTCCACCACACAGGCAACACCAAGAAAGCCTGGAGCTTCCCTCAGCTTGCCTCAACTTTAGACAGGTAGAAACTGCCTCACAACTGCCCCCAGACACCACCATCCCTTTCCCTAAAGCATGTATTTTAGAAAAACTGGAATTGCAAATTATTTCCCTGCCTCTTTGAGAAATAAACCTTCTACAACCCAGGAATGTCTTTCTCAAGGACTTGGAAATTATCCCTTTGAAATGCAATTGTCTAGAAAAACAGCACCCTTATCTCCCAGCCTCTGTGCAAGGGTAGGAGCCTAACTTCCATAAGCAACAATTAAACCAGCATTCTAATCGCATTCACCAATGTGCCCCCAACATCCTCCAGCTCTGAAAAGTCTTCCTGCCTTTTGTTTGAACAGTTAAGCTCATCTCAATGAACCAGTGCAAGTTTTCTTTTACAAACAATATTTCATGATCCCATCACCCACTATACCCTTCTTACTCTTAGAACCCAGTTGTATTAAGGCTGTAATATTCTCAGCTAAAGGATTACATGCTGGAGCCTTCCCAGCACTTGAGTGTGTCCATGCCTGTCCCAGCAGCCATCTGGACTAGACGCTCTATGCTAAGGATGGCCCAGGAGTGAGAATGACTGACAGCCTCATGGAACTGCCATTAATTAAACCTTCAGTTGCTTAACCCCTACTTCCTTCACTTGAGAGAGAAATACACTTCGTTTCAGACACTGTGATTTGGGGCAGGGGAAGGAGGAGCTTAAATTGCATGAAGGAAACTCTTCAAGCTTCCTCCAAAATCTCAAAAGCGTCTATTTCCCCTATATCTCAGGACTTGAAGGGATATTTTAAGAATTCTAACACTCACCCTCTATTTTACTGATGGGAAAACTGAGGAATCCCAAAAATTTCAATCAGCTTGACCAAAATCCTTTATACAGGACTAGAGAGAAAATGTAAAGCCTTATTTCTTCCCAGCGTCCAGCCTGCTGCCTTACATCAAGCAGAGGTTTCATATATGTTTAGTGAGTAAAAGAGCATGTAAACAAATAACTACATTCAGTGTGATGACTATTATAACAGACAAATAAATGAACTGATGCAGGAATACTGAAGTGCATACCACTACCCACTCTACTTGCTAGCCATTGTTTATGCCACCTTTAAAGTTTACTCGTGTTTGGAGATATACTTGCTTTTAATCCCTTAAATCAAACTTTCCACTAATAAGAACTGGCCTTTGTATTAGTGATTTCTATATTGATCTCAGCAAGTACCATGTCCAACACACAGAGTCTGGCTAAAATACTCCACACAGCCAGTTCTCTTTCTATATGAACATCTCTCTCTGAGTGCCAGACACCCTTCCTCCTGGGGATCTGTCACTCGAGGTCTGTGCAAATTTAGGGCAGGGAAATGAAAATATGAAAGCTCTCAGTTGGATTCGTTCTGCTGTTGCACGTAAATTTACACCAAACATGCCAAACCAAAGTGCAAGTTCTTTCCTGGATTTACAATCTTATTGCTAACTGCATCTTAAAATCTAAAAACACTTTAAGTCAAAAACACAGATGCAAACTTTCTACTAAAGCACACATCATACTAAACGAGAAGCCTGGATGTCTGTTTGTTTGCTTCCAAAAGCGTTAATATGCAGATGATGCTACGTATCTGGAGCATCCTCCAGTCACTGTTACTTTGCTTGTGTGGAGCTGTTTCCTCATCTCTAATCCTGGTATCTGACCAGACAGAACTTCAGGTCCTGTTGGCTCTGACAGTCTATAATATTATGATTGGTTTAACTTCTACACTGTGTAATAGGAGCCGTGCTTCCTTCTCCTCTCCCACATGCCACACAGAGAAGTAACTTCTGCTCCACTTCCAAAGGGAACAGGACAAACACATGGGTTCTCTCTCTCCATCCCCTCACTCACTCACTTGTTTACTCCTACCAGTGCGAGGGGGAGTGACTTCTTTGATGGGTGAGTCAAGGAGCACCTGAAATCCACAAGACCTTGTTTACCAAGGGGAAAATTATGGCACCAAATATTGCACAAGTCATGTCTCTTGTTGTCTTGCTCTCTTGGCTCTAATGCCCCCTCTGTCTCCTGCCCCAAACAATACTTTTCCCCCACCAGGAGCTCCAATATTCTCTAGCCTCTCTGCTAGGGACTGATGGACAAATTTCAACTGGGGTATGAGATGAAGCCGGGCTACCATTAATCCAACTCAGCTTTCCTTGTATAAAGTTGACACTGTATTTTAATCCATATCTGACAACTGTTGGCCACTATCAGTTGTTGAGAACACGACACGTAGTAATTATTCCAGAACAAAAACCCAAGCTGGTTATCCTCCGCACATTCCAGAAAGTCAGAATGTGGCCCGCTGCAGAGACAAGGGATGTGACTATAACCCTGGAGAACTATGGCTGGGCCTCCACATCTGGGCAATATATGGAATAGAGAAGAAATTCATATGTGAAAAGTCAGGGGAAGGCAAAGAGGAACTACTCCGAATGTAGTCCATGTTGGATGATACTTGTATCAGTTTCCAACTTAGCCCAAGGGAATGTACACCCAATATTTAACAAAACAGCAAACTTTCAGAGGAAGGTTCATAAGCAGCTTGGATCATCAGGGAATCTATAGGAAGTAGAGTTAAACCACTTGATTCCCAAGACAACAAAGAGATAGGGTTTGCAACAGTCAGAGAGGAGGTTCTTTCTCTTCTCCCACTCAGAGTGAGGGGAGGAGCTCGTGTCTGGAAGCAAGGACAAGACGAGCAGCCACAGCTAAGAGGACAGAGCAAGCATGGAGTGAAGAAGTCAGGAGAATGGATTCTGCCCATAGCCATGGCTGGGGAGACACTGGATGCTCCTGAGGAGCCCCAGAAGAGACTACAGGAACAAGGTCCCTGAATGCCAAGATCCTGGGGACCAAAGTTCCAGTCACTTTTCACAGCTCACTGTGGAACGCCAGAGAATCACTTGCCATGACATATGTTCTAAGAAAGCTTTCCCGGTGGCTCAGTGGTAAAGAACCCGCCTGCCAATGCAAGAGACCTTGGTTCAGTCCTTGGGTCAGGAAGATCCCCAGAGAAGGAAATGGCAAACCTCTCCAGTATTCTTGCCTGGAAAAATCCCATGGATAGAGCCAAATTATATAAGTGAATTGTCTAGTAGCTGTGTCAAAAAAGTAAAAAATAAGCAGGTGAAATTACTTTAATAATATGTTATAGTAACCCAATATATCCAAAATTTTACTTTCAAAATTTAATCAATATAGAAAATTATTGATTTTTTTCATTTTTTTAATATCATCTTTGAAACCTACTGTTTAATTTACCCTTAATACATAGCTCATTTCAGACTAGCTACATGTGGCTGGGCTTCCCTGATAGCTCAGTTGGTAAAGAATTCGCCTGCTATGTAGGAGACCCCAGTTCAATTCCTGGGTCAGGAAGATCCGCTGGAGAAGGGATAGGCTACCCATTCCAGTATTCTTGGGCTTCGCTTGTGGCTCAGCTGGTAAAGAATCTGCTGCGATGCGGGAGACCTGGTTCTATCCCTGGATTGGGAAGATCCCTTGGAAAAGGAAAAGGCTACCAACTCCAGTACTCTGGTCTGGAGAATTCCATGGACTGTACAGTCCATGGGGTCACAAAGAGTCAAACACGACTGAGCGACTTTCACTTCACTTCACTTTCACATGTGGCTAGTAACCTCATATATGCAGACAACACCACCCTTATGGCAGAAAGTGAAGAACTAAAGAGCCTCTTGATGAAGGTGAAAGAGGAGAGTGAAAAAGTTGGCTTAAAGCTCAACATTCAGAAAACTAAGACCATGGCATCTGATCCCATCAACTCATGGCAAATAGAGGGAGAAACAGTGGGAACAGTGTCAGACTTTATTTTGGGGGGCTCCGAAATCACTGCAGATGGTGATTGCAGCCATGAAATTAAAAGATGCTTACTCCTTGGAAGGAAAGTTATGACAAACTTAGCATATTGAAAAGCAGAGACATTACTTTGCCAACAAAGGTCTGCCTAGTCAAGGCTATGGTTTTTCCAGTAGTCATGTATGGATTTGAGAGTTGGACAGTGAAGAAAGCTGAGCGCCAAAGAATTGATGCTTTTGAACTGTGGTGTTGGAGAAGACTCTTGAGAGTCCCTTGGACTGCAAGGAGATCCAACCAGTCCATCCTAAAGGAGATCAGTCCTGGGTGTTCATTGGAAGGACTGATGTTGAAGCTGAAACTCCAATACTTTGGCCACCTCATGCGAAGAGTTAACTCATTGGAAAAGACCCTGATGCTGGGAAGGATTGGAGGCAGGAGGAGAAGGGGATGACAGAGGATGAGATGGCTGGATGGCATCACTGACTCGATGGACATAGGTTTGAGCAGACTCCAGGAGTTGGTGATGGACAGGGAGGCCTGGTGTGCTGCAATTCATGGGGTTGCAAAGAATAAGACACGACTGAGCAACTGAACTGAACTGAACTGAGTGGCCTTGACATTAGACAATACAGTCTTAAATTGTAGCCAACAATCTGGGTATAGTGGGAAACATGAATGCAGTGTGTGTGAATAAAACATCTCCCAACAGCAGCAGAAATCTAAAATGTTAACTTTGAAATATAAAAATATCACCACTGACCTAAACTGTGGATGATGTTATCTTGCAAAGGAGATGATGCTCTTAATCTGCAATCACAGTTTACCTTCATTGTAGGTTTTATTCTTGGGTCCAAGAAAATGGTCTTTTATTTCAGACTAACACAAACCTGGCCACTCAAAGCTGCATTGTAAAATCTGCAGTTCTGATATTAATTCACTTAATATTGGCATCTCCTGAGAAAATCTTTGCCTTCCTTCACTGCAGTTCTGGGTTCATGTGAATGCATTGCCCACAAAGTGCCCTCTGCTCTGGAGGGCAAAACATTGAAACTCAATTCTCGTCCTCCATCTCAGTGGGCATCCATCAAAGGCTGATCCCATAAATTGTCAAGGAATATTCATCTTCTCAAACCATGAAGTCATTTTCAGATTTATGCTAGTGAAAGATTAGCCAACAATGGAAAGTTGTTGTCATCAAAATTTGCATCAGTGGATCCATTTCCCACCCTTCCTTTCATAGATTTCCTTGGCATTTGTGAAACCGGAGACCTAGTTGATGATTTTAAGAAAAATATAGCTGTCTACTCCTATAAAAATATGCTCTTGAGAGAAAAAGATGAGTTGCCTAATATCAGAAAAGGTAATCTTGTTTGAACTATGTCTTCTATAAGATACATAAGTTAATGCACCCTGAAGGCAACTTCAGCTTTCATGCCAACAAATCATTACATTTTTTTTACAAATTTTTCCTGCTGATTTTACATTTAAAAAGTGAATAGTTAATATAGGAAAAGCAAGTATCTTCCTGCAAAAATCATATATAGCAAAATAGAACAAATGGTCTTCTTTTTTTTTTTTTTTTTTCACTGCTGAATCAAATTCTAAGCTACCGCAATTAGCAGACACTGAGTGATCAATACCCAAGATTGATTTGCTTGGGCACGTGTGAAACTAGATTTTGACAGCAAAAGTTAGTGCAGTGTGCTAGCAAGAAATCATACACAGAATTTTGGGGAAAGAGTGAAGGGATGGTTTCATTGCATGTAAAATGTGCTCATCTTGCAATTTAGTCCTCAAAGCTCAAGATGACTGAACATGCCTGCACACAAGTAACCTGACTTTTTGAAATCCTTTGAGAAACATGTCACCTCTCAACTCACAAAAGTCTTAATCATACTCTTATGTGCTCCTGACTGTAATCATTCAGACACATCCAATCTTTAAGATATATGATAATTGCTTACATGCCTCTTCAACATTAGTCCACTTTACCCTTAAGCCATCAGGCTCTCCCAATGGCGGGTGTCAGCAAACTCTCTTGTATGAATATTGGCATTGTTTTGAAAAGGATTTTACCAACTAATTTTTAAGCCTCATGGCCTGAAGTTACAGAACCTCTCTTAGTCAAGCCTCCCTAGTAGCAACCCAGAAACTCCCCTTTTATGGAGTAATGATGAATTCAGTTCAGGTCAGTTCAGTCGCTCAGTTGTGTCCGACTCTTTGCAACCCCGTGAGCTGCAGCACACCAGGCCTCCCTCTCCAACACCAACTCCTGGAACCCACCCAAACTCATGTCCATTGAGTCAGTGATGCCATCCAGCCATCTCATCCTCTGTCGTCCCCTTCTCCTCCTGCCCTCAATCTTTCCCAGCATCAGAGTCTTTTCATATGAGTCAGCTCTTTGCATGAGGTGGCCAAAGTATTGGAGTTTCAGCCTCAACATCAGACCCTCCAATGAACACCCAGGACTGATCTCCTTTAGGATGGACTGGTTGGATCTCCTTGCAGTCCAAGGGACTCTCAAGAGTCTTCTCCAACACCACAGTTCAAAAGCATCAATTCCTCTGCACTCAGCTTTCTTTATAGTCCAATTCTCACATCCATACATGACTACTGGAAAAACCATAGCCTTGATTAGATGGACCTTTGTTTGCAGAGTAATGTCTCTGCTTTTTAATATGCTGTCTAGGTTGGTCATAACTTTCCTTCCAAGGAGTAAGCATTTAATTTCATGGCTGTAATCACCATCTGCAGTGATTTTGGAGCCCCAAAACATAAAGTCTCTCACTGTTTCCACTGTTTCCCAATCTATTTCTCATGAAGTGATGGGACCAGATGCCATGATCTTAGTTATGATGGATAAAACTCTATTATTTTATTTCTACTTAAAAAACGGGAAATTTTCTGTACTATAGTTTTTGCAAGATGTTACTTTTTGGGGGGAAACTGGGTGAAAGGTATACAGATCTGGGTCATTTCTTACAACTTCATGTGATCTACAATGATCTCAATAAAAATTCAAATTAAAAAAAAAACTCAGTGGCTTAAAACAAAACAAAATGGGAAATATTTGACTACTGACCCTCATTAAGTAAACATAAAGAGTGGTGTAAGATTCCAGAAAGAATTACAATGCAGTTTAAGTGTTGTTTTACATACTTAAACATATAAATGTGTTAGTCACTCAGTCGTGTCCAACTCTTTGCGACCCCCATGGACTGTAGCCTGCCAGCTCATCTGTCCATGGAATTCTTCAGGGAAGAATACTGGAGTGGGTCAGTCATGCCCTCCTCCAGGGGATCTGCCTAACCCAGGGATAGAATAAAGATCTCCTGTGTTGCAGCCAGATTCTTTACCATCTTGAGCCATCAGGGAAGCCCAAATATACAAATGTTGAAAACCAATTTTTTTAGTGGCACATCTTTAGGAAGTCTTCAATCTACGACTATTCAGTAACTCAAGTTTCCTTTATGGAAAGTTTTTGCAGTGTCTCTTCTCTGAATCACTGGTAAGAAATTGATAACATTTGCCTGCCCAATCTCCTTCCTAGCCATCCTCCCCTGACTAGTTGCTCCACTGGCACCATCCCTCCACACCACCACTACTCAACCTCATCTCATACTGAAGAGAAAGGGTGAGATCAAAATGCTGACCACATGACCACTCCAGACCAACTAGAAAAAATCCTCTCAGAGCACTTGGGACTTCAGGGAGTAGCTCTTGGATATGCCATATTGCCTGTCATTCAAAAAGAGACTTTTTTGTCCATATCTTTGGTCTTAGTTGTGTCTGGAGACCACAGATGTCACACAAAAGAGAGCACATAAAAGTCTTGTGGGCCACATTCTGTGTCAGGTACATACCTGGACCACCCTCCCATCTGGACCCCAGGGTTCTCCGATTCTCCTGGCTTCATACTCAGGTTCTCAACATCAGCATCAAGAGCACCCTCTGGTAGCCTGTTTGAATTCTCTTATATGTTTCTTGTTCAGTCCCTAGGTCATGTCCCTCTTTTGCAACCCATAGACTGCATCACACCAGGCTTCCCTGTCCTTCTCTATCTCCTGGAGTTTGCTGAAATACTGCACTCCTAACCTGATACCCTGCTGCACTCTACTCATTCTCACCCACATCCATGCAGGCTAGCCCCTCTCTCTACCATTCCCCCCAGAAGAGAATGACTGCACATTCTCATCCTGAACTCCTGAATATCAATCACATCACATCTCTTCGGATTCCCCATCACTGTGCTCCATCTGCCTGCTTATGTGGTACCCATCAGTTACTTCAGCTTGAGGTGAACTTCCTACCTAGGCTATGACCTTCAGATTTTATGTTTGGACAAGTAAAGTAAACACCCACCAGCATTAGCAGCTGAATCTATCTCCTCCCCATCCCCCACCCTCAGCATCCACCCTACTTCTTTAAATAGGATATTCCCTTGTCTTATACCTTCTTCCTTCCCCACCCCAAGTCACCTCCCTTTCACTTAGTCTGCCACATTCTTTCCTACTTATCAGGCCATTCCTGGCTCTCTCTGTGAAAATAGCTGCTCTTAAAATTATGTGGGTTTCAGAGAACTGAGCAGCAGTTGAGAAGTTGGACATCTTTTCTTCTCATCCTAAGTTTAGCCATCATGGAATCTCACTGTTTCCTTTAAAGCAGTTTTCTAGAACATCAAACACATACATATTCATCAGCTCCTATCTATATTAGATTATGCATGCTTCTGCCTTCTTCCATTAGTGCAGTTAATCAAGAGCATTAGAAAGTAGAGCTAACCTTATGAAGTCTGAATTTTGTGGCAAGGTGTGCCCCGAGCTAGTAGATACTCTTGCTGTATTTGTTGACCTCTCATGAAGGTGCAAAGGAAGCCGAAAGCTTCAAGTATTTCAAAGGATTTGAAATGGTTTGAGAGGATTTTTATTTGCTCAGAAGCCTTCTCTAAAGGGAATTGCGTTTTGAGCTGTTATATCACATATACATTTTTATTGCCATTTATGTTCACTCAGTCTTCCAAATACCAAGCTAGAGCATTGAACCGTTGGACACAAGGATGAATTCCAAGGAGATTAGAGAACCAGGAAAGTGCAGAATGGGTTTAATGACTCATGGGTAAAACATTAGTCATTGGTCATAAACCAATATGGAACCAGAGACACTAGGAATGAATTCAGGCTGCAGAGCAGCAGGCTCAGTGGGTTCCAATTAACAGTTCAAGCAGCTGACTCAACACTTCCACTGAGTTTACAAAAACAAAAAGCCCAGCTGGTTTACTATACCTCATCTTCCACTTAACCTTTTACAATCAAGGTCTCTTTTGGCATATAAAACAATATGAAAAAAAAAGGGGGGGGGAGGGTTACTGGGAAAATAAGATTCCTAAGAGAGAGAGAACAATGTCCTAAGATACTCAGATACACACACAAGTAAAAGGCTGTAATGGCTGAGTTAGGAATATTTGTTTAAAATGAGTGCATTGAAATATAGCTTCTACCATAAGGAGAACCCAGTGGTTTCATGGATGACTGGAAACAAGGTATTCTGGCTCTGTTTAATTCTGCCCACAATTCAGACTGTAACTTTAGTCTAGGCAGATCCCTTGTATGCTCTAATTTCCCATTTTGGACTCATGGGCAGGAATGTGTACTATCCTGGAATCTTTTTCAGGCCTTCCCACACTTCTAAAGGCCTCTCTGACTCCTCCCCTTTCTGTAAATTACTCTCCTCTCTGGACCACCTCTATCCTATAGGTATTTCCCCATTTGCACTTACCTATCTTTATTAGTGGTTTACCAGATGATTTTAGCCCCCATACACTACCTATCTCCTCATATGCTAGCAAGAGGGGTTCATCATTGTTTAGGACTAATAAATTTTGGGAGGGATCCAATTGGACAAGACATCTCAAGATTAGAAAAAGTATAATGGCTTTGGATTAACTGACCAGCACTGTGGGTCTAAGTGTCTTGGGAATTCTGATCCCCAATGTCTATATTCAATGAAACAACCAGCAGGATATGACATACAAAGACCATGGATTTTGAAGTCAGAAAGACTTGGATTCAAACTCAAGTTTGGCCTTAAATCCACTTTAATTCCTCCTTCAATGAGGATACATTAAGTATCTGCTATGTTCCAGATAGGGCTACCCAGATGACTCAGTGGTAAAGAATCTGCCTGCCAAGCAGGAAGTATGAGTTTGATCCCTGGGCCAGGAAGATCCCCTGGAGAAGAAAATGGCAACCCACTCCAGTATTCTTGCCTGGGAAAGTTCATGGCCAGAGGAGCCTAGTGAGCTATAGTCCATGGGGTCGCAAACAGTCAGACAGACTTACCAACTAAACAATAACAGTTCTAGATGCTGGGAGTGTAGCAGTTCAAAAAAGATATTAATAAAATAATTAAAGAATTGTGAACCCGGAGGAACCTTTAGGGGTTTTCTATGTGTGACTGGGACACCCTCATGACCATTCGCTGACATGCCATCTCTGGTTGCTCACATCACAACAGCAGACTTCGATGGCTATGCCAGAAACTGAATGGACTGAAACATTCTAAAATATTTACTTTACAAATTTTTTTTTCTTTGCAGAAAGGGCTTTTTCTCTAAGGCTTTCTCACGTATATTGACTGCTGGCTGTATACCAAAACTTTCTTCTAGGCTTTGGGAATACAGTAGTAATTAATGCCCATCTACTCCCTGTCTTCAGGGAGCTTTCAGTTTTGGAAAAATGTGTGCTAAGTCACTTCAGTCCTGTCTGACTCTTAGAGATCCTATGGACTGCAACTCCTCTGTCCATGGGATTCTCTAGGCAAGAATATTGGAGTGGGTTGCCATGCCCTCCTCCAGCGGATCTTCCCAATCCAAGGATCGAACTTGCATCTCTTACGTCTCCTGCATTGGCAGGCAGGTTCTTTACTGCTAACCTGGGAATCCCCACTTGGGAATTTCCACTTGGAAATTCTTACTTAGAAACTTCCACTTGGAAAGACAAGACAAGTAAGTAGGCCATGAGTATCAAATAAGATAAATAGATCTTTCGCTGTTTTGTTCACTAATGTAGCCCAAGCAGCTAGTGCCTGGCATATTGAAAACATTTAAGAAATAGTTTTGTAATGAATTAATTTCCCAATGAAAGAGATTCTCAACAAAAGTTGAAGGACTTTTTAGGCAACTAGGAGAAGTTTCTGGCAACAGGAAAAGGGGTGGAGGAGAATGTATATGCAAAGACCAAGAGGCTATTGAATATATGTACTATTTTCAATGCAGTAGATCAGTGGACTTCTATAGGGAGAAAACTTTGGGGTTTTTTTTTTTAATTTTCTTTACTTTATTGTGTTGGTTTTGCCATACATTGCCATGAATCTGCTTTTTTTTTTTTTTTGGTCTTGCTGAGAGGCATACAGGATCTTAGCTCCCCAGCTAGAGATGGAACTCATGCCCCCTGCACTGAGAACTTGAGTTTTAGCCACTGGACCACCAGGGAAGTCCCAGCAGACCTCCTTAGAAGAAGAGGTGGGAATGAATGAAGGAAGAGCCAGAACAGTTAGCAAAGGACAGACCTCACAGTGTCTATTAAGGCATGGTGATAAGTTGAGACTTGAACCGAGAGTCACTAAAGGATTTCAAGGTTGAGTGTGATGTGTCTAGATATGCACTTTAAAACCGCAGCTGTGGCCATAGTGTGAGAACCTGGTATGAGAAAACCTTCCCCTCGGGAAACAAGTCTAAGTTCAGACCTGCTCAGGAGGGTGGTTTCAGGTGTTTGGGCATCTATGCCCCTTGAGTTGATGCCAGTGAGACATATGAAAGCTCAGGAAAAGATAGGTCAACAAAGCAATGGACAGACAACTAGGAACTATGAAACAACAAGGAAATGTGGTGTTAGAGGAACTGGAGCTTTTAAATAGATATCTCAGAAAATCCAGAGACTCCTGGTCAGCAAGGGAAAAGGAATGCTTATCTTCTCTGTAAACCATTTTCACCTAAAACTGCTTCACAATTCAGTCAGGGCAAAATTCCTCCTGTTCACTTGACACTCAAATCCAGTGTGTGGTTCCTGTCCCTAGATCTTCCTCTTTCCCCGTGGTGAGTGGGAGGTGTGCAGCAAGGTCCCAGGTCGCTAGGGTGACCGCAGTGACACACCTTGCCTTGCTGGACTCACTGCTGCCCAAGGTGGTCCTGGTGGGAACTTGGGACATTCCAGGCTCAAGTCCCAGAGATCATCAGACTCAAGGAAGCTGACTCTGGCTTCCTAAGTTCACAAAAGACTAAGGCATCAACCAGAAAACCAACTTCTGATTGTATCATAATAAATGTAAGCCTCAGAAAGGTTAGTAGCATCTTCAGTCCCATGTGTACTTTTTCTCTAGGCAAAAATCCTGGAGTGGGTAGTCATCCCCTTCTCCGGGGGATCATCCCAACCCAGGGATCGAACCCAGGTCTCCTGCATTCCAGGCAGATTCTTTACCACCTGAGCCACCAGGGAAGCCCCAAGAAAACTCTATGGGGAGCTAAATTATAATCACATTTCATGAGAAGTATCAGATGCTCACAAAATAAGTCAGTTCTACACTTTGACTGTGTAGTGACATTGGGTAGACAGCCTGAGATGACATCCCACCATGCAGATGGTCTTGCCAATGGGGAAGAAATATTCAAAGTCCCTTAGTTCAGATTCCTCCTCCCCTGGGTAGTTCCAGGAGGGCAATGTCGCCAACGTCTGCCTTTCTGACTTTCCATTTTCTGTTCTTCCCCTGCTGGCAGACTGCAGTTCTGAATGATAAGTTCTCTCTTTAGATATGTTAATACAGTTAATCAGGTTACAGTCCAGTCTTGCTGACTTCATTTAAAGTCATTCTCAAAAGTGACTTTCATGTCTTTATCCTAGCCCACTAGGTGCAGTGGGTGCTTTTATTCCCTGGTTTGCAAATTCTTGGGCACACTTTTCTCTTGCTCCCCTGTGCAGATGCAGTTTCTGGTGTTCGCTGATCTTCGCCATCACTGCCACCCCCCCCTACTCCACCACCACTCCCCCAGCCCCTCCTGCATTATGTACTTTTCTTGCTTTTCACTAGAGTGAATTTTTCTGTATTTAAATCCTGGTTTGCTTAAGATACCATTAAAGCACTTCTATTCTTTACTGATTAAATTTTAAGACCTCATAGATAGAAGAGACAGAAATAACACTATAACTTACATGGTGCTTGCTACTTACAAGCACTGGGCTGATCACTTTCTATACATTACTTCACTGGAGCCTCTAAATTTACCCTCCCTTTGTGTGGGGGGGAAACTGAGGCTGGAAGAAAAGTGGCTCCCCAAGGGCACTAAGGTACACTGCTGGGATTCAAAACTAGGTCCCCCATTATCAAATTAGGTAAATCACCTCCAGTTCACAAACATTAAAGAATGAACCTGACTGCTCTCAGAGAGGAGCCTCGCTTTTCCAAATGCATTGCACTTCTCAACTCTGTGAGGAAACCGAGAAAGGGTAAGCATATTGTATTTCGATGGCTGTCGATCTGGCTCCCCTGATGTTGGTTTTGACCAAGTGTTCCCAACCTGAGGTTCTACATCTCTGATACTGGCAACCCTCTGGTGTGTCCCAGCACTTTGACAGGTGTATCATTGCCTAGGAAAAAAGTTGAGAAACATCATTTGATGTTGTTATGGTCTAATTTCCCCTCATCATGTTTCCAGGCACCAGTAATCAGACTGAACTAGCTCATCCCAAATTGTTACAAGCTGCATGATCGGGTGGATTCTAATGTTTCCCAGGCGTGGCTCTGCTGACCTTCAAAATATCTATTTGCTCCACCCACATCCCCAGGGCAAAGAAGAATTTGCACTGATTGATAAGAGAATGAAGCTTCATTCATCTTAACACAGTGAGTTCCAAACCAGGTTGATCATCAGAATCACTTCAGAGATTCTTAAGCATATAGATTCCTGAACCCACTCTAGGGATCAGTAAACTATAAAAGCCCCAGGGCCAGTCTGGAAAGTCAGCCACGTTTAGGAACCCCAGTGTAGTAGATACACCCGTGGCTGCTAAGATCAGAAGACCTGTGTTTAAGGCCTCGTCTGCTACCACGTAATCTTGGGCAAATTGTTCCCCTGAAGCATCAATTTCCTCTTAAGCAGAGAGAGGTTACAAAATACTTATTTCATAGAATGTAGTGGAGAGGACTGAAAAGATAACTTAGGTGAAAAACATTCATAAATAATTATTTTCATTTAATATTAACATATCTCATTAAAAAAGACTCAAGAAAAAATAGGCATGCAACCCAATTTATGATTCATTTTTTGGCGCTTCATGCATCTGACCACATCACCTTTGAATTCAATAATTCCAAATTGATGACCAATATAGCCATAGCTATCCCTTATAAAAGTAAACATAAGCTTAACAGTTATATTTAAAGAGAAGCCAAGACTCCTGAGAAGCCCGTTTTTTGTCCTTAAGCTATGAATGTGTCTGTCTTTGGGGAAAGGGTGTTTTGGATTTCTTGCTATCAATCCTTCACTTAATGTGAAACTTCATGAATTCCAGCTGCTAGCCACATAATTTCTCTCCACATTTGGTTTTTGGACTTTTCCCTTGTCTCTAAATCCTTCCCATATGTTAGTCGGGGGCCCTGGGACTAGGGGGCAGAGGATGGCAGGCTCAGAGCTGCCCTCTCTCCAAGGGCTAATGTGATGCATGGGACCACGTGACAAGCCACAAGCACCCTTATTAGGAGATGCTCTCTGTCTTCTGACCAGGCCTTCTGCCCTCCAGGCTGCAGCAGCCACCTGTTCCTTATTTTCCTGAGCTATTCTCCAATTCACCAGGTTATAAAAAAACAAATACACAAAAAGTATACTTTTTTCAGCTGAAACTGCCCCTAGACTGTCTACATTCTAGCTTTGTTTACAAAGGCTCTGCAGCATTCTTGACAAGGGAAGAAGAGGGGGGTGGAAATACCCACTTCATCTTCAATTTAACCTTTTACAATCAAGGTCCCTTTTGGAACAACTAGAAAAATATGAAACAGTGGTTCCCATGGGAAAAATACGATTCCTAAGAGACAGAACAGTGGCTCAAAATACTCAAATGCACACACAGGTGAAAGGCGGCAGTTTTTAAGCTAGGAATATTTGGTTAAAATGAAATGCATTGAATGTAGCTTCTAACATAAGGAGCATCTCGTGGTTTCACAGTTGACTTGAAAGCAGGCATCCTGGGGATGTTATATTTTGCCAGTTTAGGCTGTGCCTCAGCCCGGGCATGGTGGATCTCTCGTGCATTCTGTCTCTCCATCATGGCATACGTGATGAGAAACCAGGCCACCTCAAACTCCTGAGAAAGACGTTTCATTTATCTTATCTCCAAAAGTTAATTATGCTCTTCTCTGGACCATATCTCCATTCACTGTAGCCCATACCACCTCAGAATGACTCGACCACTTCTTCAGCCTCCCCAACTAGGCTGAGCCCTCTGTAAGGTCAAGATTGCACCTTATTCATCCAGATGCTGCACAATCAGTAGCCCCTCAAAGAGTCTGCCACATCTTGGGTGTTTGTTGGTGAGCTTCGTCAGCGGCAACGTGTCAAGTATTTTCGATGTGTTCATCTGAGATTATTTTCCCACAACCCTCACTCTTCCCTTACTCTCTGCCCTAAACTCTTCTCTGCTGCTGCCGCTGCTGCTGCTAAGTCGCTTCAGTCATGTCCGACTCTCTGCAACCCCATAGACGGCAGCCCACCAGGCTCCCCCATCCCTGGGATTCTCCAGGCAAGAACACTGGAGTGGGTCGCTATTTCCTTCTCCAATGCATGAAAGTGAAAAGTGAAAGTGAAGTCGCTCAGTCATGTCCAACTCTTTGCGACCCCATGGACCGCAGCCTACCAGGCTCCTCCGTCCATGGGATTTAGAGGCAACAGTACTGGAGTGGGTTGCTATTGCCTTCTCTGAAACTCCTCTCTGAATAGACTATATTGGAGGGCTTATTTAATTCTGAGCACCAACTCATGAAAGGGATGTGGAGTGACTGGAGCATATCCAGAGCTCAGCAGAGGGTGGGTGGGCAGCAGCAGCATCAAATACCTCTGGCATCCCATTTCTGATTCTCTGGGTCCTATCTGTCCATCATTCCAGCCACTGCCATAGGACCAGTTCAACTGCCCCCAGGTGAACCTGTCAGCACTTGCCTCAGAAACAGCCTCCTACCCTTCACTCCTCTTTGGGGCTTCTCTGCCAAGACGTGAGGTTCAGGAGAATCTCAGGCAGGAGAGTTAATACCCAAAGAGGCAAACCTCTGATCAAAGAGGGATGGGAGTCAACAGGTGAATGCTTCTCTTGGACAGACAGCCCTGAGATGCTGCCCATATGGTTCCCTGAGCCCTGCCTTGAAATGAAATACTTGTCTCCCCAAGCGATCGCCAACCTGGAAATGCATCTTTTATTGACTCTCTCTCTTTCCTGCATGACTCCCCCATTCCTCACTTCTGCTCCCTAGGTCAGACACCCCAGGAAAACAGTTACACATAAGCTTTGACCAATACTGGAGTGAATAGATCAGGATGTTGAAAGTCTACAAACGGGGCATAAAGAAGCAGAGAAAGGTAGTTTTCTAAAAAGAAAGAACTTGGAAGAATATAGAAACTGTCATGTGAAAGAGATTTACTCTGTGTTGCTCCAATCAAGTTAAACTAAAACCATAAATAAAAGTTACAATGAGGAAGACTTTGACTCAATGGAGAGTTAGGAAAATGCTGAACAATTAGAGATGACCTCCCTGCTTGCCTGTGTCCTAGCTGCCAGCTCTCCTTCTGGGTTCATCCTGCTAGGATTCACAGGATTTTCCTTTAATCAACATCCCATTAATCAAGTTATCCCTGGTTTGAACACCTCCAGTAGCTTGCAATTCCCTTAAGAACCAAGTTCACACTCTGCTGTTAGAACTGTTTGGCAAAGAGCCATATTGTGAGGTGAGGAGCACTCCATCTCAAGGAGTGTTCAAGTTATGGCCAGTTTGGCAGATGTGTTCTCTCCCAATAAGGTTCTCTCCCAATCCTTATTTCCAGGTGCCTGCTAGCCATGCCCACTCTGGTGTGCCACTATCGCTTTGTACTTTAGTCCCTCTCCAGCATCAGTCCCCAACATTTTTGGCACCAGAGATCAGTTTCATGAAATAAAAGTTTTCCACAGACAGGGTAGGGGGTGGTTTTGAGATGACTCAAATGCATTAAATTTATTGTGCACTTTATTTCTATTATTATTCCATCAGTTCCACCTCAGATCATCAGGCATTAGATCCTGAAGGTTAGGGACCCCTGATCTAAAGTAAAATTCATTCAGGTCCTTCCCAACCTCCACCAACTTAATTTCTTCATTTCTGACGTGGCGTTTGCCCATCACCTGATGAATTGCCAGCCACAAGCAAGACCCTGCTCAAATACTACCTCCTCCATAACTTCGTAGTTCACCCTCTTTTGTTTTCATGCCTACATGATAACACTCAACACATGCAATTATAGGTGTGGAAAACAGAAACAAGTGTTTGAACATTCTGAGAACAAAGTCTCACTTTTTTTTTTTTAACAATCTCAGCACCTAAACAGAATGCTAAACATAGAAAACACTCAGAAAGTACTTGGTCAATGAGTCACTAAAAGACTAAAACAACATTAAGGGATGTGATTCCTTAGACTACCAGTCAGTAAAGCCTGAGTGTCATTGTCCCTCCCATCAAATCCCAAAATCAATCACCAATCACTCTTGCTACTGTCCTCCAATTCCTGATATCTCACCTGGTTTATACCGCTGTCCCACTGATCCAGACTGGGCCCTGAATCTCATTCAACGACTTCCCAGCCATGGTCCCTACCTCCAGTCACTTTCAACGCCTTTTAACATCCATTCACTGAAGATAAAAACATCAGATTATTCTTTCTAAAAATCACACTAATAGCTTCCTTCTATCCATCAGATAAAATTCAAGGGTCTCCTGAGCCTCTCTTTCCCACATTATTTCCCATACTCCTTACATCAAACTGGGGTGTTTTGCTCCCTGTATCCCCAACCATGGCTCCTGCATTTCTTCTGCCTGGCTACATTCTACACTTTTTAAGCATTGGTTCAAATCCCCTCACTCCCCTGAAGTCACTTTCCTAATGACCAAGTCTCAAGCATTCACTCTGTTCTCTGAAATTCTGATGTACTTATTGCCTACAACCACCCTCTAACATTATCCATTACAAAGAAAGGAGGAGAGAGAAAGGAAAGACCACCTAGTGAAGTCAAATAAGTTTGGGAGATGAATATCTATATGTATTAATATATAGCAATAATGATTAACGACTTTTGAAGGTATTTACAAAGGTCCGTCTAGTCAAAGCTATGGCTTTTCCAGTATTCCGGTATGGATGTGAGAGTTGGACCATAAAGAAAGCTGAGCACCAAAGAATTGATGCTTTTGAATTGTGGTGTTGGAAAAGACTCTTGAGAGTCCCTTGGACTGCAAGGAGATCCAACCAGTCCATCCTAAAGGAAATCAGTCCTGAATATTCATTGGAAGGACTGATGTTGAAGCTGAAACTCCAATACTTTGGCCACATGATGCGAAGAGCTGACTCATTGGAAAAAGACCCGATGCTGGGAAAGATTGAATGCAAGAAGAGAAGGGGATAATAGAGAATGAGGTGGTTGGATGGCATCACTGATGGACATGAGTTTGAGCAAGCTCTTAGAGTTGGTGATGGACAGGGAAGCCTGGTGTGCTACAGTCCAGGGGGTCACAAAGAGTCAGATACGACTGAATGACTGAACTGAACTGAACTGACCAGCCATTGGCTTTATGTATGTTGTTGTTCCAATTAATCCATATGCCTGGGAAGGGGAAAATTTCCCCCTACCCTTCCTGAATTCTTTTGGCTGGCCAAAAAATTAAACTAACACAAGACAGACTAACAGGAGAAAATGAAATTTAATTTCATACATAAAAAAGTCTCTCATAGAGGACCTAAAGAAATGATCAAAGAAGACAACTTTTATACTTTTTAGACAAAAACAACAACAAATCTATAAAGAACCAACAAAACAAAGAAGTTTGGGCTTGGGGTAGTACGTAAGAAAAGCAGTAATAAAACATGTTTGACATCCTTATCAGCCCTGAGTTTCCCTCAAATGGTGGTAAGGATGCATCTCTACCAACTGAGACAGGGCGGGTACCATTCATAAGGGAGATTTACTTCCTGTTTTCTGGGAGATAAAGAGGAGGGTCAGATTGCCCCTCTTACACTCAACAACTCAAGATGTTTCTTGAGTAACTTTAATTCAAACTAATCAGCATGCCTCTTTGGCATAGTTGGAGTCTCCTGCCCTGAGCCCCAACATTCACAACAGCTCCATGAGGCACTATTCATATCTCCATCTACAGATAAGAAAACTAAATTGAGATACTTGACCCCCTCAAGCCTCAATTTTCTTTCTACTTTTTGGCCACGTCTCAGACCTTTTGCAGGATCTTAGCTCCTCTGATGGGATAGAACCTGAGCCACTGCAAAGGAAGGGCAGAGTGCTAATCACTGAACCACCAGGGAAATCCTGAGCCTCAATTTTCTCATCTGTAAACTAGGACTCAAACCCAGACAGGGCTTGTGCTATGCTCATCTTGAATATGTAGAGTCAGTCAAATTTTCAGGTATCAGTTCAGTTCAGTCACTCAGTTGTGTCCGACTCTTTGCAACCCCATGGACTGCAGCACACTAGGCTTCCCTGTCCATCACCAACTCCCAGAGCTTGCTCAAACTCATGTCCATCTAACCATCTCATCCTCTGTCATCCCCTTCTCCTTCTGCCTTCAATCTTTCCCAGCATCAGGGTCTTTTCCAATGAGTCAGTTGTTCATATCAGGTGTTCAAAATATTGGAGTTTCAGCTTCAGCATCAGTCCTTCCAATGAACACCCAGGACTGATCTCCTTTAGGGTGGACTGGTTGGATCTCCTTGCAATCCAAGGGACTCTCAAGAGTCTTCTCAAGCCACAGTTCAAAAGCATCAATTCTTCAGTGCTCAGCTTTCTTCACTGTCCAACTCTCACATCCATACATTACTACTAGAAAAACCATAGCTGTGACTAGACAGACCTTTGTTGGCAAAGTAATGTGTCTGCTTTTTAATATGCTGTCTAGGTTGACCATAGCTTATCTTTCAAGGAGGAAGCATCTTTTAATTTCATGGCTGTAGTCACCATCTGCAGTGATTTTGGAGCCCAGAAAAATAAAGTCTGTCATTGTTTTCCCATCTATTTGCCATGAAATGATGGGACCAGATGCCATGATCTTAGTTTTATGAATGTTGAGTTTTAAGCCAACCTTTTCACTCTCCTCTTTCACTTTCATCAAGAGGCTCTTTAATTCTTCACTTTCTGCCATAAAGGTGGTGTCATCTGAGTTTCTGAGGTTATTGTTATTTCTCCTGGCAATTTTGATTCCAGCTTGTGCTTCATGCAGCCTGGCATTTTGCCTGATGTATTCTGCATATAAGTTAAATAAGCAGGATGACAATATACAGCCTTGACGTACTCCTTTCCTGACTTGGAACCAGTCCGTTGCTTTTTTTTGGAACCAGTCTGTTATTTTCAGGTATAGAGAATGCGATATAAATGTCAGAACGTGTCACTACCAATACTGTTTTTGTTCCTCAGTAAATGGAAGTTCTTAGAGCCACATCAGCCCAGTTCCAATCTGTGTCACCAAAGCAGAGAGCACAGGGAACACCCATCCCCTCAGTAAAGTGGTTGATTTTTTTCCTTCAATTTTCATATTATTAAAAGACTATTTTCAATGTATAAAAACAATGTTTTAATTTTTCACAGCCCTTTTCCATCTATTAATTTATTTTCACAACAGTGCTCAGGTAGGTCAGTATTTCAGCACTTTTTATATACAAGAAGATGGAGAGAGATACAGAGAAAGTAAACCATCTGCCCAGGAATGGACACAGAGGATGTGGAAGGAACAGATTCTCCACATGTCACTACTGAGCAGGCCACCCTCGCTCCTCCCAACACAGGGACCCTTGTCAGCGTCTCTGGGAGAGACTCTGTTGTCCACACTGAGTAAGATTCCTTTATTCAGTCTCCACTGGACCATCAACCTCAGAGATATATAAATGGTAAACATCTACTAGGGAAAAACTTAATAAAGGTTTTCTGATATGTCTAAAAAGTGAAGGTGTTAGTTGTTCAGCTGTATCTGACTCTTTGCGGCCCCACAGACTGTAACCTGCCAGGCTTGTCTGTCCATGGAATTCTCCAGGCAAGAATATAGGAGTGGGTAGCCATTCCCTTCTCCAGGGAATCATCCCAACCCAAACCTGGGTCTCCTGCATTGCAGGCAGACTCTTTACCTTCTGAGCCATCAGGGACCTCAAATATATTCAACACCCCGGTTTGTGGAAATTAAAACAGTCTCTCTACGGTCAATTACTAGAGAAACACTTGATATTACAGAAATCAAGCCCCTATTCCTTTTGTTACTACTTTGTTGTTCTAACCTTTCTGCATAAACAATTGTGTCCTCTGTTTGTATTCAGTATTTGAACACCATACTTGAAACATAAAATATAATAGGTATTTTTACATCTCCTTATGGATTCATGTATGGAAATTGTTCACAGGCAGGCACAGATGTGCCCTGGACTGGGGAAAACTTAGTCCCCTGGTCTGTGAAGGCCACATTTCTTATTCTCCAAGCTTCACCAAAATAGTGGACTTTGGTATTTCTATTACCAGCAATCTACTTTTTCTCAAAAACTCCCTCTGGTCTATAGGGGAGGTTGTTTTCAATGAATTTCTCTGTTCTTTCCTTCCTTATCTCCTTTTCCTGATCAATGTTTTAGTCTAACTACTTGATTTTCAAATTACTTTGTAATTACAAAATGTTTGGCTAATTTTAGCTTCATTCCAAAAAGTGATTTTCATTGGTGTCATCTCTGTCTTTCTGTTCCTTCCCTTAGCAATACTGTAGCTAGAGGTAAAATTAACTGCAGCCAGATTGTAACAATGCCATCTCAACTGGCTAGCTGTTCTTCTTTGAGGCAGCATCAATTAAAAAAAAAAAAGCATTCAAGCTGATAGATAAAAGAATTAGGATCTCTTAGCCTGAAAAAGTGTAGAGGGATGACTATAATGGCTTTTAAGTACATAGGAGATAATGGCTAGTTGTTGGCAGGGAGAATAGAACAAAAGGAAAGAGGTTTTAAGAGGAAAAGTGGAGATTCAGAATGTAGATAAGGAATAAATTACTGTCTAAAGACAGAGCCAGTGTTACTTGCAGACAAGACAAATCCAAGGGGTATGTGATGTTCTGAAGTTTCCCAGGAGGGCTCCTGGTGCATCATGAACTTCTCTCTCCTGCAGGGCTTTTGGGTACTCTCACTCTCCTCCTTTCCACTCTCGCTCATCCTTTCCACTCTCTTTCAAAGCAAATCGTGTTATGATTCATTAAGACACAAGCACATCAGTATGGCTTCCTGGACCAGCAACATAATTTGCGGGGCCCAGTATGAAATGAAAATGTAGAGCCACTGGTTCAGAAAGTAAGGACTTCAAGACAGTGACAGCAGAGCGTTCAAACCACATGGGAAGCCCTTCGAAACACAGGGCTCTGTGCCACCAGACAGTCACACCCTATGGAGCTGGCCCTCATGGCTCAGTTGGGTAAGACGTAGAGAACAAAGAGGGTGGACCATGTGGGCTTCTGAAAGCCCATAAGAACCTGTCAAACATTGGACCTAGATCCAGGACCCAGTCACGGCTCAACAAGCCTTCTGAGACCATGATGGTGAGAAGAGGACGTCAGGAGGAGAGGAGGAGAGAAGAGCCTGCAATGAGTGCCTCGCTAGTCCCACTCTCTGTGCTGTAAGCTCAAGTGTTAATGGGCTTCCCTTGTGGCTCAGACAGTAAAGAATCCACCCGCAATGCAGGAGACCTGGGTTTGATCCCTGGGTTGGGAAGATCTCCTACAGAAGGGAATGGCAACCCACTCCAGTATTCTGGCCTGGAGAATCCCATGGACAGAGGAGCCTGGTAGGGAGTCACAAAGAGCTGGACACAACTGAGCAACTAGGCACTCATGTAAGTGTTGATAACTAATAATGTCTTAATACCTAAATCTCTTATCCCTAAAATGGTTCACTTGAAATGAAAAAAGACCAAATCCAACTTTCCAAGGCCTTGAAGGACAGTCTAAAAAAAGAGTAGGTCCAAAGTTGAAACTAAGGTGGTTTTTTTAAATGGTAAACATATACATGAATCTTACTTTCTAGACCTTAATAGAGTTGTGTCTATTTTCATATTCTTAAGAAACTATAATATTTCAAACTATATCTAGAACAAAATGTTATCTACATTTTCATTTTTCTCTAGGCATAAACAAAAATTTTGACTAAGTATGATTGTGACAATAAGCCACACTGATATGTGCGAGACAGTTTGTTTTTATTTTATTTTTATTTGGAATAATTGGAAATTCAGAACCACTAGTTCCTAAGGTGACAAAACTAATTTTTCAAAAACTAGCTGTGGGGTTTGGCCAAGGCCAGTCTACCACTTCATCTCTACAAAGTTGGTACTAGCCCTTGGGACAAATAAAATTAACATATGTTCTCCCAAAACAGATTGTCTAGTTCATTTTGATGTAACTAATTCTCTAAAAGCCAAAAGTTTCTTGATAACAAAAAAGTAATAAGTAACAAGTTTTCCAGTAGTGTACTCTTTGAGGTGTAAAGAAACAATAAAATTAGTCAACACAGAAAAGATGGATTTAATGGATTTTCTTGTGCATCCTATCAGCAAGACACTTACAAGAACAGAAAGTCAAACTTAACCCCTGTCCCTTTGTTTTCTACAAAGACATCTGCATGCTCCACATTTATCCTGTGGCTTCACAGGATCAAAAAAAAAAAAAAAAGTGCTGGTCAATGTCCCTGAAAGTTAGTTGCTCAGTTGATTCCATGGACTGTAGCCCACCAGGCTCCTCTGTCCATGGGATTTCCCAGGAAACCCAGGGATTGAACCCAAATCTCCTGCATTAGGGGTGACTTCTTTACCAGCTGAGCCACAAGGAAAGCCCAAGAATACTGGACTGGGTAGCTATTCTCTTCTCCAGGAGATCTTCTCAACCCAGGGATCAAACCTGGGTCACCTGCATTAGCAGGAGCCACTCTGGGAGATAGTGAAGGACAGGGAAACCTGACATGCTGCAGTCCTTGGGGTCGCAAAGAGTCCCACATGACTTAGCGACTGAACACACACTGTCTCCCAGAGACTATATATTCATTACTCGTTGCCTTTAATAAGTATCAACAAGAAAATAACAGCTGTCATGTTTTGACCACATCTCACAGACCAAATACAACGCTGAAGTCCATGTATGGGTTACCTTAGTCTCACTGATGCTAAAAAGGAAGGGTGATTATCTCTCTGAGTCATTATAAGGATTAGAAGTGCTCAAACTCAGCTAATGTTAGCTAATCTATATGTGCTATTTTCTTTAATCCTTTAAATAATCTCATGATTAATAAATTAATAAGATCAAAGTATTAAGCAACAGATGAAATTTTACCCCAGTTCAATAAAGTGGAAAACCTGTAAACTGAGCAGGAAGACTCTTTGGGGGCTTCCTGGGACAGATGCTCCCATGTCCTCCACCTGCTTCTTTTTTTGCAGAAAAATTTAAGCCTTCTATTTAGGGTAAAGGAGTTAGAGAAGGCCAGGTTCAGAAAAAGAACGAGACTGGCACTTTACAGGTACAGATCAGCTTTAATGAGGTGAGAAGGGGCAGCAGTCAGACTAGTGAGCTGCTGCACTAACTCAAGAAAAGAGTAAGTATATACAGGCGACTGTCTTAAGGGGGCCTGTTCGCCAAGGCTGTTCGGAGTAGTTATCTCTTAAACGGCTGGGGCAAGGAATTCTGGAGATGGGCCAGAGGCTGGACCAGCTGGGAGCTGGGCGTAATCAACTTTCCCCGCCCCCGTGAGAGAGTTCTTTGTTTTGCATAGAATGGTGGGAAGGACCAGGAGGGGAGTTTTAACTCCAGGCTATTTTGAGCCTTGTAACTTTCCTTCATCCTAGCCTTCCCCGAGTTACAAAGAACAAATTTAATTGGAGAAGTGAGATTATGCAGAAACAAAGAACAGTCAAGCAAGGCAAATAATGGTTGAGTCCTCAAAACAAAGTCAAGGATATTTGATTCCTCTTTAACGGCTATAGAGGGCTTTCCTGGTGGCTCAGTTTTAAAGAATCCACCAGCCAGTGCTGGAGACTTGGATTCCATCCCTGAGCCTTGAAGATCCCCTGGAAAAGGAAATGGCAACCCTCTCCAGTATTCTTGCCTGGGAAAGTCCATGGAAAGAAGAGCCTGGTGAACTACAGTCCGTGGGTTGCAAAGAGTCAGATACAACTGAGCAACCAACAACAACAACTGGGCTGTAGATAACATCCTGAGCCATATCCTTGAGTTATTTTGCCACTTTCTCAAAAAGGCCTTCCCTGACCACCCACCCTAGAGCCTCCCCAACCCCACACTCCAGGCACATAACCCCATCACTCTGTTTCTCTTCCACACAGCACTGCCTGCTACCCATGAGTTTTGCAATCATCACCTGTCTCCCCTCACCAGCATGTCAGCTTCCTGAGAAGAGGGATCTCACCTTGGTTGCCATGGCAAACCTAAGACCTGGATTGGCATCTGGTAAGCCTGGGGTGGTCCATGAATGAATCAATCTGCTGTACCACATAGCTCCTCAAGAATTAGCTTTCTTTAGGGAACACAGCTTCAACCTCAGCCTACATTCCTAATCAAAATGCGCCTTCACCGTGTAACATATCAATCACCTGGACAGATACTTCCATGGCTTCTACTACTGCTATTACTACTGCTACTAACAGTATCTATCACATGTTGAGTGCTTGCCGTATACCAGAGTACTAATCATTTTATATACATTATCCCATTTGCCAATGTTACTATCCTCATAACAAAGAATAAATTTAATCAGAGAAGTGAGATGATGCAGAAATAAAGAACAGTCAAGCAAGACAAATTCTAGTTGAGTCCTGAAAACAAAGTCAAGGATATTTGGTTCCTCTTCAAGGACTATAGAGGGCTTCCTTGGTGGGTCAGTTTAAAAGAACATTTTAAAGAAGAGGATCCTGAGATTACCTTCATGTGGTCAAGAGGCTTGAAAGTCAGACAGCTGGTAAGTGGTAGAACTAAAGCTCAAATCCACGTTTTTCTGACTATAAACCCACCATGACATCCCCTCTCCTCTTTCAAAAACATGCGTTTCTGAGTGTGTCATTTAAAAGTTTGAGAAACACTGAACTAAATGATGGAACTTCAACTGGAGAGAGCCCAGAGAAAATATTTCTAGACAACTTTGGAGGGTTCTGGGTTACAGACAGGGAGGTGAATACATCCTTTGAAAGAAAAGTGGAAAGTGCTCCCCCCTGCCCCCCTCAAAAATAAGTCTTAGATAGTCAGTTATCCTTTTCATACTGTTCATGGGGTTCTCAAGGCAAGAATACCGAAGTGGCTTGCCATTCCCTTCTCCAGTGGACCACATTCTGTCAGACCTCTCCACCATGACCCATCTGTCTTGGGTGGCCCCACACGGCATGGCTTAGTTTCATTGAGTTAGACAAGGCTGTGGTCCATGTGATCAGATTGGCTAGTTTTCTGTGATTATGGTTTCAGTGTGTCTGCCCTCTGATGCCCTCTAGCAACACCTACCATCTTACTTGGATTTCTCTTACCTTGGACATAGGGTATCTCTTCAAGGCTGCTCCAGGAAAGCATAGCCACTGCTCCTTACCTTGGATGAGGGGAATCTCCTCACGGCTACCACTCCTGACCTTGAACGTGGAGTAGCTCCTCAGCGGCCCACCTGTGCCAAATGGCAAAATGATAGGATACTAAAAGAGGAACTCCCCAGGTTGGTAAGTGCCCAATATGCTACTGGAGATCAGTGGAGAAATAACTCCAGAATGAAGAGATGGAGCCAAAGCAAAAACAATACCCAGTTATGGATGTGACTGGTGATACAAGCAAGGTCCGATGCTGTAAAGAGCAATATTGCATAGGAACCTGGAATGTTAGGTCCATGAACCATGGCAAATTGGAAGTGGTCAAACAGGAGAAGGCAAGAGTGAACATCAGCATTCCAGGAATCAGCAAATCAAGATGGACTGGAATGGGTGAATGTAACTCAGATGACCTTTATATCTACTACTGTGGGTAGGAATCCCTTAGAAGAAATGGAGTAGCCATCATGGTCAACAAAAGAGTCAAAAATGCAGTACTTGGATGCAATCTCAAAAATGACAGAATGATTTCTGCTTGTTTCCAAGGCAAACCATTCAGTATCACAGTAATCCAAGCCTATGCCCCAACCAGTAACACTGAAGAAGCTGAATGATTCTCTGAAGACCTACAAGACCCTTTAGAAATAACACCCCAAAAAGATGTCCTTCTCATTATAGTGGACTGGAATGCAAAAGTAGGAAGTCAGGAAACACCTGGAATAACAGGCAAATTTTGCCTTGGAGTACACAATGAAGTAGAGCAAAGGCTAATAGAGTTTTGCTAAGAGAACACACTGGTCATAGCAAACACCCTCTTCTAACAACACAAGAGAAGACTCTACATATGGACATCACCAGATGGTTGACACCGAAATCAGATTGATTATATTCTTTGCACCAAAGATGGAGAAGCTCTATACAGTCAGCAAAAACAAGACCGGGAGCTGACTGTGGCTCAGATCATGAACTCCTTATTGTCAAATTCAGACTTAAATGGAAGAAAGTAGGAAAAACCACTAAACCATTCAGGTATGACCTAAATCAAATCCCTTATGATTATACAGTGGAAGTGAGAAATAGATTTAAGGGACTAGGTCAGATAGACAGAGGGCATGATGAACTATGGACATAACATTGTACAGGAGACAGGGATTAAGACCATCCGCATGGAAAAGAAATGCAAAAACGCAAAATGGCTGTCTGAGGAGGACTTACAAATAGCTGTGAAAAGAAGAGAAGCAAAAAGCAAAAGGGAAAAGGAAAGATATTCCCATTTGAATGCAGAGTCCCAAAGAACAGCAAGGAGAGATAAGAAAGCCTTCCTCAGTGATCAATGCAAAGAAATAGAGGAAAACAATAGAATGGGAAAGATTAGAGATCTCTTCAAGAAAATTAGTGATACCAAGGGAACATTTCATGCAAAGATGAGCTTGATAAAGGACAGAAATGGTATGGACCTATCAGAAGCAGGAGATATTAAGAAGAGGTGGCAAGAATATGCAGAAGAACTGTACAAAGAAGATCTTCACGACTCAGATAATCACAATGGTGTGATCACTCACCTAGAGTCAGACATCCTGGAATGTGAAGTCAAGTGGCCCTAGAAAGCATCACTATGAACAAAGCTAGTGGAGGTGATGGAATTCCAGTTGAGCTATTTCAAATCCTGAAAGATGATGCTGTGAAAGTGCTGCACTCAATATGCCAGCAAATTTGGAAACTCAGCAGTGGCCATAGGACTAGAAAAGGTCAGTTTTTATTCTAATCCCTAAGAAAGGCAATGCCAAAGAATGATCAAACTACCGCACAATTGCACTCGTCTCACACACTAGTAAAGTAATGCTCAAAATGCTTCAGCAATATATGAACCATGAACTTCCAGATATTCAAGCTGATTTTAGAAAAGGCAGAGGAACCAGAGACCAAATTGCCAACATCCACTGGATTATCCAAAAAGCAAGAGATTTCCAGAAAAACATCTATTTCTGTTTTATTGACTATGCCAAAGCCTTTGACTGCATGGATATCTATAAACTGTGGAAAATTCTGAAAGAGATGGGAATACCAGACCACCTGACCTGTCTCTTGAGAAACCTGTATGCAGATCAGGAAGCAACAGTTAGAACTGGACATGGAACAACAGACTGGTTTCAAGTAGGAAAAGGAGTAGGTCAAGGCTGTATATTGTCACCCTGCTTATTTAACTTATATGCAGGGGACATCATGAGAAACGCTGGGCTGGAAGAAGCACAAGCTGGAATCAAGATTGCCAGGAGAAATATCAATAACCTCAGATATTCAGATAACACCACCCTTCTGGTAGAAAGTGAAGAAGAACTAAAGAGCCTCTTGCTTAAAGTGAAAGAAGAGAGTGAAAAAGTGGACTTAAAGCTCAACATTCAGAAAACTAAGCATCTGGTCCCATCACCTCATGGCAAATAGATGGGGAAACAGTGGCTGACTTTATTTTTCTGGGCTCCAAAATCACTGCAGATGGTGATTACAGCCATGAAATTAAAAGACACTTACTCCTTGGAAGGAAACTTATGACCAACCTAGACAGCATATTAAAAAGCAGAGACATTACTTTGCCAACAATGGTACATCTAGTCAAGGCTATGGTTTTTCTAGTAGTAATGTATGGATGTGAGAGTTGGACAGTGAAGAAAGCTGAGCACTGAAGAATTGATGCTTTTGAACTGTGGTGTTTGAGAAGACTCTTGAGAGTCCCTTGGACTGCAAGGAGATCTAAGCAGTCCGTCCTAAAGGAGATCAGTCCTGAGTGTTCATTGGAAGGACTGATATTGAAGCTGAAACTCCAATACTTTGGCCCCCTCATGTGAAGAGCTGACTCATTGGAAAAGACTCTGATGCTCGGAAGGATTGGGGCAGGAGGAGAAGGGGATGACAGAGGATGAGATGGCTGAATGGCATCACCGACTCGATGGACATGAGTTTGGGTAGACTCCAGCAGTTGGTGATGAACAGGGAGGCCTGGCGTGCTGCGATTCATGGGGTTGCAAAGAGTCTGACACGACTGAGCGACTGAACTGAACTGAACTGAAGTCAGTTATTCTTTGTTAATAGTGTCAAGACAATCATTAATCACACCACTTTGAGAGCCCCAATGGTGAATGTGGCCTCCTGAAGCAAGGACAGATACGAGGTTTGCAAGAAATGCAACTGAGAAGATAAAAAACTGCAAAGCACATAGTTCCCACTACACTCAGCTATGTCTGATGCTCAGGCTCCACAGTGTGTTCAGCAAAGTTAGGAAAATGGAGCTGCACATTTTAGGCAAAGAAGGGAGCAAAAATCCTGCAGAGTTTTTAAACATATTATAGATTATTGGAGTGGTCAGTAGGTTTCCACAATGCGGTGTTTACCCTATCTCTCTAATTCTGATGAATGTAGGGTCCATGATAAATAATGGGTAATCAACCTTGAGATTCAGAGTTGGGGGAAATTTCTATGAATCCAGCAATAATGCTATAGGTATAAGAATACACAGGCAACCAAATGGCCCAGGTTGTGAAAAATAAATAAGATCTTGTGAGGTGATTTGTGACACCACTTTTCAAGGCTGAAAATAGTGAAAAGAGGATGAGAGGAAAAGACAAGGTTTTGGAGGCAATATAAAATTTAGAGCTTCTTGGCTTATAGTCAAATGCCTTTAAGACTTCACTAGGAAAGCTAAGGACCTTGAAAATCATGTGGCTTAGGCATTTCAGATGATATTATTCTCGGTATGCATCCTATTAGAACTGGGGCCTATATTTCCTTTTCCTAATTGTCAATATTTGATCATTTTTCAAACAGAAAAACGCAGCCTATATCCCCACTGAATTTACCAGGGAGAAATTCTTTTAAAGACATAGCAGTGTATCAGTCCAACGTGTTGGGTCTTCAACATTCACCTAATGAATGGCCCTTATATGTGCACATCTCCTGTGTCATTAATTGATTTTAATACGCCATAACTAACAAGTCCTTCTTGAAGCCATAGTTCTATACTGCCGGGAAACATCTTAAAAAAAAAAAAAAAACTGAACCAGAAATAGAAAGCATTAGTCCTCTATTGTTCCCTCACCATAGAAAGCATGGGTGCAGTTCTGTTTTAATAGCAGAATAAATGGTAGAGTGATGATGTTTCACACTAATAAATTAAATTTGGGTCACCAAAGTAAAATAGAAATGTTTCTGATAGTTATGGCCTGGAATACAGAATCTGAAAAACAAGTACAATCTCTAGAAAATGTTTCTTTGTATTTAAAAAAGGAGGCGATCGTTTTAACATTTCTCTTAACTTTGCTAAAAATAATAACCATGACAGAATGCTTTTTCCCCACTAACAGGGATGCCAAATGGGAAAAAAAATAACTAAAGAACCACAGTGTCCCCTAGTGAGAAGAAGCAGAATCATTCTTCATGCACAGTCAGTAGTTAACTACACAGAGCATTTGTGAGCAAAAACAGTCTCTTTCCACAAATGAAATAGGAAGAAAATGATAGTATAATTGATTCCAAAAAGTAATTTAGTATTCATGCCTGGTCCTGATTTTCTTTGTTTCTAGCAGTTTTACATTGCTAGGCGATAGTTTATGTAGTTGTGATCATGCCATATACATGGTTCTGCATGTTGATTTACTCTTAACATGACAACCCACTCATTTCCTTAAGTTATTCATAACCCTTATAAACTCCTTTGTAATGTACCCTGATTTATTCATCCTTTTCATTTTTATAAGAAACTTTAAGTGAATTAAAAATATTTTTTAACAAACGAAAATTTTGTAAAGGAATCCAAATAGGATTACCAAAGAATCTCAAGGTAAGGAAGGTCCTTGGTTAACTGCTTTAAGAAACTCGTGATTTAAAAGACAATTTGTAATCAAAACATCAATTATTCAATGATCCTTACTATTGTTAATATTGGATACTCGTGGGAAGGACCTAACAAAAGAAGGGGTACTGGAGGGACAGGACCAAGGTGAGTAAAATGCACATGCATACAAACAATGCAAGGCAGTGCACTGAAGTAGGAAGTAAAAGCCACGATCGTCTGCGAAGATCAGGAGAGTGAAGACAGCAGCCCACTAGAAAAGCCATCAGGAGAGCCATCAAGGAGATGGCGAGCTGGAGATGCGAGGAAATATATATTCAAGATATACTGAATAACAGAAGCAGAATTACAGAGGCTGGAGCTCAGTTTTCCCAAAGGACAGAGAGGAGATGTTTCCAGCAGAGGGCTTAGAGGGAACATTTCTTATGATACAAAGGGGAAGGGGGTGGGAAAAACATGTGCTGAGCCTCATTCCATGTCCCAGTCACCATGCTGGGAGGCTTACATGCTCATCTCACTTACTCATCACAGCCTTGCAGTTATGGGTGTCATTGACCTCATTTTCAAATGAGGAAGCTGGAAGTCTCAAAGGGGATGACTCTTGGCCAATATGTAGAAAAGATAAGATTTGAACCCAATCAGTTGTCCTATATGGGTCATATTTTCTAAAGTAAAAAAATCTTATCCCTTGCCATCATGTTTCATCTATTCACTTAGAAAAAGAAAACCCTTTTCTCCTGGAAAGAATGGTAGTATACTTCAGTCAAGTTTCTGTCTCAGTGATCACAGATGTAAAATCCGTAGCTACTGAATAAATTATGACTGCAATTAAATGGCCCAAACTCTTTCCAGCTCCTCAAACCACAATTTTCTCTTGTGTGTAGAATTTGTGAAGACTGGAAACTGGCACTCAGAGTAAGGATCTAAATCCTTTGTGAAACTGCTGGGAGGGTAGACCCTCTCTTTCCCTCCCAAAGCAGAGGGGTGGCAGAGTGAAGTGAGAGCAAGAACAGCAAGGTTGTCTCTTAGGATGGCATTTGGTTATGTTGGTCCTGCTCTCAGGCAGCTGCACATGCCCATGATATTTCTCTACAGAAGAGAACTAACATTTACAGTACCCCTCCCAGTGACCACATGCTCTTCACATATGTTGCCCATTTAATGCTCATACCCAGCTACCCAGGGTCACTGGGTTCTGAGAAGCTGTCACCATGCAGCCCACGTGCTCAGAGTTCTCACATTCAAGATGTAAGTCCAGCAACACAAAGCTGATGCAAATTAACTCAAGCTCTCTACTTGCATTTCTCAAATATTCTGAAGGGAGTATGTAGGTCACAGCCACACTCTTTTAAAATTCCCCTTTTCTCTCTCCTTTACTTCCCTCACCAACCACAACTATTCCAGCACCTCCCGTCTTGCAAAACTCCTCAAAACAATCATTTTTCCAAAGTAAAGACTTTTGTCCCAAAGACACTGTTAAAAGACAAGCCATAGACTGGGAAAAATGTTTCCACAGGGAGCAAATATTTGCCAAACACACATCTGACAAAGGACTTGTATCCAAAATATACAGACAATTCTTAAAACCCAAGAATAATAAGCAGTAATAAAACAGCCCAATTAAAAAGTGAGGAAAAAAAATCTGCACAGACACCTCACCAAAAAAGACATACAGCTGGTAAATAAGCATATGAAAAGATGCTCAACATTAAATTGCAAATTTAGTTGCAAATTAAAACAAAAATACACCATTATACACCTATTTGAATGGCTAAAATCCAAAACAATGACAATGCCAAATGCTAACGAGGATGTGGAGCAACAGGAACTTTCATTCTTTTCAGATGAGAATGCAAAATGGTATGGCCATTTTGGAAGACAGTTTGGCAGTTATTTTTTTACAAAACTAAACATGCTATTACCATACAATCCAGCAATCACACTCCTTGACGTTTAAACAAATGAGTTGAAAATTTGCATCCACAAAAAAACCTTGCACCTGAGATTTACAGAAACTTTAATAATAATTGCCAACAGAAGCAGCTTGACCGTCAGTGCGTGCTCAGTCACTCAGTCATGTCAGACTCTGAGACCCCATGAACTGTAGCCTGCAAGACTCCTGTCTGTCCATGGAATTTTCCTGACAAGAATACTAGAGTGAGTTGCCATTACCTTTCCACTTGATCATCAATACGTGATGAATAAACGAACTGTGATAGCTCCATACAATCAAATATTATTCAGCAATAAAAAGAAATGAACTATCAAACCACAAAAGGACATGGAAAAGGCTACATACTGTATGACTCTGACTAAATGGCATTCTGGAAAAGGTTAGAACTATGGAGACAGTAAAAAGATCAATATTTTCTAAGGAGTAGTAGACAGAGAGGAAGGAAGGATAAACAGCTGAAGCAGAGTGGGTTTTTAGGGCAGTGAGGTTATTCTGTATGGCCCTGTGATGGTGGGTACATTACATTATGCATTTGGCAAAACCCATAGAGCTTTGAAAAACAGAAAATGAACTCTAAACTATAGATCTTAGTTAATAATAGAGTATCGATATTGGTTTGTCAGTTGTTACAAACATGCCACACCAGTGCAAAAATTAGTGACAGGGAAACTCAGGGGAAGAGGGTGGCATATGTGGAAATGTTCTGTACTTTCTGCTTTTTTTTTTCTTCTAGAAACCTAAAGCTGATCTACAAAATACCATCTACAAGTTTTTTTTATTTTATTTTTAATTGGAAGGTAATTACAGTATTGTGATGATTTCCGACATATATCAACATGTATAATTTTTTTATTATTATTTTTCTCTCCACATGTAAGTGGCCACTGGGGCCACCTATAGCTGTTGTGAGTGCCAAAGGACCAGAAGACCAAGAAGGATGTGTCCTTCTCCTCACTCACGTGCTCTTTGACCCTCTCCCTTTCTTCTTGGCCATCATTATGTTTACTTGGGATTAATTTCCATCTCGTCCCTCTGGCACTTCCTATAACCATGTCGCAGAGCCCTGTGCCGCAGGTGAGGCTGGGTGGCCTCTGACAGGCCCACTCCCCCCACGGGGGATCTTCACGGAGGATGTCAACAGAAGAGTCTAGGAGGTGACAAGGGTTGCTCCACAGGAAAGCAGTGATGACACAGTGTGCTGTGTCTTCCCAAAAGGATACCTTGCAAAAGAGCTCAGAACTAATAGTAGTGTCTCCAGGTACCCAGACCAGAGTCTGGCCTGAAGAGGAACCAGGGGCAAGGTAGGCTTTTGGGGGAAATAACACTCCCTGCTTTGCATGGTTGCTCAGAGAAATCCTCCCTTCAGAAACCACCCTGGCATCTGCCTCTTTGTGAAGCTTTTGTTACAGAAATGACTCCCAAGGTCCAGGTCTCTCCAGATCTTATGAGCTGTCTTCAGAACCTAGTTTGGAAATCCCCCAAAGCAGTCCATATTAAAGCGCAGTCGGCCCTCCATAGCCTTGGGTTCCACATCCAAGGGTTCAACCAACCATAGGTGAAATATATTCCTTTAAAACATTCCAGAAAGTTCTGAAAAGCAAAACTTGAATTTGCTGCTCACCGGCAACTAGTTACATAGCATTCACATTGTATTACAACTTACAAGGCATTTACATTGTGTTTGGTATTACAAGTAATCTAGAAATGACATAAAGGGGGGATGTGGTAGGATATTGGCAAACACACTATGCCATTTTATATGAGGGATTTGAGCATCCTCAGGTTTCGGTGCCCCTGCGGGGAGGCAGGGTCCTAGAATGAAAACCCCATGGATAGAAGGACAGTTGTGCTCAGGGCTTCCCTGGTGGCTCAGACTGTAAAGAATCCACCTGCAATGTGAGAGACCCAGGTTCGAGCCCTGAGTTGGGAAGATCCCCTGGGGAAGGAAATGGCAACCCACGCCAGTGTTCTTGCCTGGAAAATCCCATGGACAGAGGAGCCTGGAAGGCTATAGTCCAGACTGAGCAACTAACTTTCACTTTCACTTTTCTGAAACAGGACAGAACGTAAAATAGGCCAAGTGATAAAATCTTGCCAAAACACTTGTGTAAGAGACTTACAAGTCATTATAACTAACAGAGGGTACCAAGCCTCAAATTAATATAGATCATCAGTCATCTGCAACTGAGTTCAAAAATAACATCTTTTAGTTGGATGGGTTTAAGACTTAAACATACAAATAACCTATTTTCTTGTCCCTTATTTTCAAGGGTTAAATTTTTTCTAAGGCTCTAAACACCCTTTCTCTTTGTGACTGATCATCATCAGTCTGCCAAGTCACTCAGAAGGAAATGTTTACAATGCAGTACATACGTTTTTAGTTTATCGTTTTGCCATCTGTTCATGGAAAGCCATCAACATCAGCACATACGTACACATTGTCCTCTCATCTTCTACTACCTCAGCAGTAAAGACCAGCAGACATTTGGCAACTATTAGAGCAGATGACCTTTTTCCGGATAAGCACAGAATATTGTCCAAAAAGAATATACTGGATTCAATAGGATATCAAATCAATGGATTCATTTCACAGGAAAAACCATTTTTCTCAGACAACCTTAATTAAAATTGCAAAAATGTAGAACTGGGATGTTTTTTAAAAGACATCTTTCATGTAAGAAAGATAACCATGATTTCTACTGATTTACAATATTTAGCACAGACATATGCCCTTCATAATTTTCAAATTGTTATGCATGTTACTTTTACCAGTAAAGAAGAATGTTAAATTTACTTAATGTTTCCTGAGTGTCTGTTTTGAGATGACTGCATATTATATCCTCCTTGTAAACATATGGAGAATTTTATAATCCCCTTAAAATGTGGTAATTCTACCAGAGAGTATTCTGTGATAACCAAAATTTAAATTTACATTTCTTTGAGTTTTGATCTTTCATATTATTAAAGTTTCATCCCTTTCATTATAGATTTGATTTTTTAAATTTCAGCTTAACTTTTATGAAAGGTTATTCTAAACAGGGTTGGGCAGCATACATTTGTGGGACTGCTGACCTCACTGACTCAAGAAATGAATGCATTGAGAAGAGATGGTTAGTCCTAGGTTTACTGGATCTTGACTAAATTTAGGCAAGTTATTACTTCTCTTACAAAATCTCAAATAAAAAATAGGAATATGATACTTTTATAGAGTAACTGTTCATTTCCTAGGTTGATTCTTTCAGCCCAATAATGTCTAGTCCTAATGAGACCTGTAGTAGGGATTTGAACCTCAAATGGATCATCTTCCTTTGCACCAAGAAAACCTCTCTTGATTGCCCATTAAGCCTCTCAAAGATGCATCATTTTTGTTGCCATGGATACCAGGAAAGAAGTGTGGATGGATATGCAAAAATCCATAATCACTAATCATTTCTGGAAAAATCAACCAGAACTTCAGGGTGTACTGAAAACTACCCATACATCATTTTAAATAGAAACAAATGCACCTTTCTTCTCCATAGAAGTAAAAATTCTGAAAGCTAAAGCTCACTGTCATAAGCTCTGCCTTATCCACCATGTATGTATATATACGGAAAAGAATAATGTCAATCAATACCATAGCTATCTGCACTTTCAGTTCTAAATCCAACAAAAGAAAATCAGGGCAAACCATACTTTTTTCTAATATGCTAGGATCTTGCCTTGACTTCAGCCATGGAGACAAAAGATAAAATTAAAAACATTGGGAGGTTCTCTTTAAAATTGTGCAGGGAAATATTTCTGCCAAAAGGCCTACAATGTAAAGACAAAAGCAGATGATTAATATGAAAGCACCATTTACCAAAAATCTGCACATCATCAAATTAATATATATTTTTAGGCCCCAGTCATGAGCCAAGCACTCAAGCTATTAAAGGAAATTCAAAACCTGCCATTTTCAAAAAGCTTATACTCTGCTTAGGAAAATGAGCCAGGCATTCCAAAACACTTTGCGAACAGTAAAGACAATGTCTAACCATACTCTGGAAAAGATAACCAGAATAAGTACTATGGGGATAAAGAAACACAAAGATCTTTGTGGAATGGAGTAATCAAAGAAAAGCTTGCTGGGGAGGAGGCAGACTTGAATTGGCTTGGAGGTAAGTAAAAGGACAGATATTCCAGGTCAAAAGAGGCTGCTTACTTTTGTGTGGAGGCTGAGGAAACCTCTCTGAGGAGATGGTGTTTGAGCTCAGACCTAAATTATAAGGAGCAAATCTGCAACCATTAGGCAGAGGGAACAGCAAGAGTATATAACCTTAAGAGAAAAAGAGTTCATGTTCATTTTTAAAAATCAAAAGGAGGCCAGTGCGGAAAGTACACAGTGACTGGAGACAGTGGCATGGATGAAGTCAGTGACAGGGGAGAGTGGTGTGAGTAAAGTCAGGAAAACAGGCAGAGACTGATCCAGTCAACTTTCTTCCACCATATAAGAAATTTGCCTTTTAGATACAATAGAAAGTCAGTGAACTATTTTAGATTTGGGTAAGTGATGCAGACAGGCAGGTTAAATGAGATCATTCATATTTTTTAAAGATCACTGTGGTCGCCCTGAGAAGAATGGACTGTGGAGAGAGGGACAAGAATAGAAGCAAGGAGATGCTTAGGAGGATGCTGTAGCAGTGATGCTGGCTGGGACGAGGGGGGAGTGGTGACAAGCAAGAGTGAGAGAAGCAAAATGCCCACAAATACAAAGAACCTCCAAGACTTGCTAGCAATTATAAATCAAGAGGAGGGAGGAGAGGAAAAGAAGACCTAAGGATGACATCTAGCCTTTGTACTTGTGCAGTCTTGAGGATAGTGAAACTTCTTAGTGAACTGGGGAAGACCTGAAAAATAAGAATTTGATGGGAAAGGGTAAGGGCAAAGTCAAGAGTTCTTTATTAGTCATGGTATTTTTTTTATGCCTGTTCTATATCTGTATCACTCATGGATAGGAATTCTTTACAGAAACTTTATAGCAAGGACCCAATATTTTTCTCATATAGTAAAGAGTCCAGAGAGGGACTGGCAATTTGGGGCTGGGAGAGCTACTCAAAATCCCCCTTCCTTTCCTGTTCAAGTACCAAAAATGAAAAAACTTTCATTCTTGTGGTCACCCCATGATTACAATATATGTTCTGTATGCAACTTCTGGTCTATGTTTCAGACAGAAATAAGAAGGAAGCCAGATGAGGCAGGATATGTGTCTATATCAAGACTGAAAATTTCCCAGAAATCTCTAGAAGACTTTGATTGACATTTCTCATGACTACCCAAAGCTACCAGGGAGTCTAAAAAGAAATGTAATGCTTAGCTTGGGCATATCATTACCCCAAAAATATCCACACTGGATGAAGCACAAGCTGGAATCAAGATTGCTGGGAGAAATAACAATAACCTCAGATATGCAGATGATACCACCCTTATGGCAGAAAACAAAGAGGAATTAAAGAGCTTCTTGATGAAAGTGAAAGAGGAGAGTGAAAAAGTTGGCTTAAGGCTCAACATTAAGAAAACTAAGATCATGGCATCTGGTCCCATCACTTCATGGGTAAATAGATGGGGAAACAGTGGAAACAGTGACAGACTTCATTTTGAGGGGCTCCAAAATCACTGCGGATGGTGACTACAGCCATGAAATTAAATTACGCTTGCTCCTTGGAAGAAAAGCTATGACCGACCTAGACAGCACATTAAAAAGTAGAGACATTACCTTGCTGACAAAGGTCTGTCTAGTCAAAGCTATGGTTTTCCAGTAGTCATATATGAATGTGAGAGTTGGACCATAAAGAAAGCTGAGTGCCAAAGAATTGATGTTTTGAACTGTGGTGTTGGAAAAGACTCTTGAGAGTCCCTTGAACTGCAAGGAGATCAAGCCAGTCGATCTTAAAGTAAATCAGTCCTGAATATTCATTGGAAAGACTGATGCTGAAGCTGAGGCTCCAATATTTTGGCCACCTGTTGCTAAGAACTGACTCATTGGAAAAGACCCTGATTCTGGGAAAGACTGAAGGCAGGAGGAGAAGGGGTATGACAGAGGATGAGATGGTTGGATGGCATCACCGACTTGATGGACATGAGTTTGAGCAATTGGGAGTTGCTCCCATCTGGGAGCTGGTGATGGACAGGGAAGCCTGGAGTGCTTGAGTCCATGGAGTCGCAAAGAGTCAGACATGACTGAGAGACTGAACAACAACTGGAGAAAGTGGATACTGGGAAGGTGCAGCTGTATGAGTCACCGTACACAAGTACAAGTACAAGAAGTCTGAAGTCTGGGGGAGTAGTTGTAGATATGAAAAAGTCATCAGCCAATAGAGGATATTTAATGCCATGAGACTGAATAGAATTAGTTAAGTAAAAAGTAAAGACAGAGAAGAGAACTCCACGCTGAGCCTGGAAGCCAATCAACATTCTGAATTCCAATAAAGGAGGTAGCAAAGAAAATTGAAAGGAGTAATCAGAAAGACAGAGGGAAAGTCAGAAGAATGTGCTGAACACTGCTAAGAGGTCACGTTAGACAGATCAGAGGAAGGGCCACTGGGTTTTGCATCATGGATATTGTAAGTAATCATGAAGAGAGTAATTCAGTAGAGTAATGAATTCAAGGGCAAGATTGGAATGGGTTAAAGAGTGACTAGAAGGCAAGAAAGGGAGGCTGAGTAAAGACAATTATCTCAAGTAGTTTTGCTACTAGAAAAAAAAAGAGAGAGAGAGAGATAAAGCAACACTAGAGAATATGTGACTGCAAGAGAAGTTGTGGAGTTTTCGTTTGTTTGCTCTCTTTGTAAATGAAAGGTACCAGAATTCATTTCTTTGCTGTAGAAAGACCTTGAATTCCATGTTAAGAGGTTGAGATTTAATTTTGGAAACATTGCAAGTTTTTAAGCTGGAAAATGACATGATGAAGTCAGTGTTTAGGAAGATTCATCTGAAAAGAGCTGCCCATAAATTGTATAAAATTGGAAAAGTATACATAGCCATGAAAAGTGCTGGATGTCACCCAAAGGGAGCCGACTAATGCAACAGAAAATGGCCTTAAAGAGGCTCCCGAATGAGGTAAGTCAGCTGTGAGTCTTTCAATGGCTAAAGAATGGGCCCCAAAAGGGGCATTCGGAATTGATGCCTCTCCAAACAGCAAAATTTCAGCTTAAAGTCTGTCTCTGAGAGACCGCCATAAAAACTCCAAACGCTGTAAAATATCTGAGGATAAAATACTGAAGTCATCACTAAAATCTGCTAAATATTAAATGGATGAATGTGTTGGCTCAGCACTTATTTTTATTCTTATAATTTATAGTACTGTGTAAATGTATGTGGTACTTTATAGAACATAAAGCACAAAAGACAGAATTCCTGTCCAGTGAAGTTTACAGTCTCTTTCAGACATAAACTAAAACAGTGCATGATGACCCTAAAATATTTTTTTCAGCCAAAGCGATTGGAAAAGACATGAGTATAGCCAACACAATGGATCGATGTTTTACATGTCCCAGTGCACAATCCCAGTAGAAAACCTTATTAGAGACCATGGTCTCTTACCCATTTCTTCTTTAGTTGTGTTGCATATATATTCTGAAATATATGGAAAAAGAAAATATACTTCTTTGCATGTGGTGGTTTAGTTATTAATCGTGTCCTACACTTGCAACCACATGGACTGTCGCCCGTCAGGCTCCTCTGACCATGGGATTTTTCCAGGCTAGAATACTGGAGTGGGTTGCCATTCCCTTCTTTCTAATAACAATTAGATAACAATTAGAATTTGTTAGAGTTCTCTTAATAACAATTAAAATTCATTAAAATTAGAATTTTAGATTCTAATTAGAATTTATTAAAAGACTCAGATCAGAGAATAAGTATATTAGAACCATAACAACCAAGTGGCCCAAACAACTCACTTTTTAGATGGAGCTGACAGCCAACAAGGTGAAGATGGAATAATTCACAAAAGGGCATTCCACCAATTAGCAGATCTGGAACTTGAACATGAAAACAGTGTACAGTCTAGGACTTTTCCTCTTTTCTCCTTCGGAAGAAAATCGGGTCATAGATGTTCTATTTATTTATTTCCCCCATTGATTTTCATGAAAAACGTATGGCTATTTTATGCTGTTTCCTCTGAAAATCATCTGCATTATGTTGCACATTACCAAAAACATGCAGGGAAGATCAGGGGCTGCTTTCTAAGGTCCAAATCCTACATTCTCATGACCCAGAATCAACAACTGGCCACATGTAACCCGGAGCTGGGCTTCCCAGATGGCACAGTGGTAAAGAATCCGCCTGCCAGTGCAGGAGACCAAGCAATGTGGGTTTGATCCCTGGGTCTGGAAGATCCCTGGAGTAGGAAATGGGAACCCACTTCAGTATTCTTGCCTGGAAAATTCCATGGATAGAGGAGCCTGTCAGGCTACAGTCCATGGGATTGCAAACAGTGGGACATGACTGAGCATCTGAGCACACACAATGTAGAGCCATCTCTGACAGAAGACTTTTCTGTTTCTTGAATCTATTTTAAAAGCATTTTTGCCCTATAAACCAGGTGGTGCCCACTCTCAGCTGTCGCATTCTAATCAACCTAAAGATGTAGAAATAAACTTGCTCTTTGTGAGTTTCAGGTGCCTACAACAAAGCCTACAGAAAACAGCATATAATATGTGGTAGATTAATTGACTGTGAAATTACAGTTTAAGCAACAAAGCTTTTTAAAGTGTTAGGAATGTAAAGAAGCATGTAAACAAACTGATTTTCATTATTTGTTGAAAACCGTTTGCCTTTTCTCTGTACCTTCCTTCTTCTTTTCTCTTTATAAATGTCTTACAAGCACTTTCTTTGGAATCATTTCATTTATAAAGCTTTCCTAAACAGCACTCCTTGAAAAGGGAGATTTATTTGGAGAGGTGCTGAATGATTTTAGCTAAAGTGATCTGCAGTGGTTTCTGTGGATATTAAAAGCTAATAAAGCACTGAACAAATCAAAAGCATTATATTAATGTTATTATGATGAATACAAAAGGTGAATGGTCGTTATTGATGAGCAGCTTACTGATTGCTCAGCACTTTACAACTACAAAGGGCAATAGAGAAAATTAATCCAGCCCAATTCTTTTGGAAAATGGGGACCAACAAGGATAAGTGATTTGTCCAGTATCCAATAACTAGTTAAACGCTGAGATGGAGATGGAAACCTCATAAAGTGTAAGGATTATAAAAGCGCATCCCCAGGGAATTTCTCTTGTGTGATATACTCAGGTCTTGGCGCTATATCTCCCACCAAACCACACGTGCAGATCCCTTAGTCTTGCCCAAGAGCAGCCTATGGGTCAATGACTGCAGATATCCAGGACTAAAGCCAACCACCAAGAAAGGCCGTCGGTCATTATCAGACCCATGTTTCCCAAAGGTAAAGCCAGGAAAACTAAGACAACTATTTTGGAAAAAGAATGCTATTAGAATATTTATTCCATGATATTTAGCCTTTGATCACCAAAATATAGGGAACACAAATGCATTCGGTTAGATTTTTAAAAAATGCTCAATTTTCAAAATGTTCTTTTTTTCCCCCCCATACCATCAGAGTTCTACAGTATGCCCAAGTTGACTTTTCTAGTTCCAAATACTCATATTGGTGTACTATATGATAATCATTTGATAGGGTACCAGTATAATGATTGTGTAGAGTCCATTTGATGAAAATTCTATTTGTTACTGGACTTTACTATGATCTGTTGCCTCTTTCTCATATCATCCAGGAAAGGTTAGACTATGCCAAAGTTTTCAGCAAAACGAGTGGAACTTTTTGCATTCAGAATAAGCGAATGCATTACAAATTTAACATCATGCTAAGAAATATTGACTCCTAAATTTTAGGTTTTTCAAAGTATTGTCAACTCTATGGAAGCTTGTTACAGATATGATGCCTGGGTCAGGCTCTTAATTCACAGGAACACAGTAGGATGAGGAAGCCAGCAATGGGTGACTTCCAGTTCTAGTGGAAGAGAGAGAGAGAGAGCAGGCAATTATAAAGCTCAAGAGGAAATATAGTGAGTGACAAGGGAAGCAAGAGGTAGAAGTTAGCATGTGCATCCTTTCTCATACAATGAGCAATGCAAATACCCAACACACATGGATCCATTTTCTTTGCAGAAAGCTTTCTGGGCTTATGATACCTTCATTCCAGAGGCAGTCTGGTTCCCATTCCAGCTATTAACTAACTTTTCATGGTTGTCATCATACCAACAAGACCCTCAGTAGAGTCCACTCAAGTCAGAGGATGTCTTACCATGCATGGGGGGAGGCAGAAAGAAGAAATTACTCCCTGTGGATTGTTCTCCTCACTTGGGCATTTGGTCAACAAATTCCAAAGAAAGATTTGCTTTCCTCATAGCAGCACTGTACTTCTCAGCAGTTCACATAAATCAGGTTGAGAACCCTCACAAGGGCAGAAATAAAGTTTCTGGGTCTCAAAGTGAAATCTCCAAATTTGGAGAAGGGAGATGACAAAGCTCAACCTCAGAATTTTCCAACCAGATCAAGTAATGATAGTGGTCATTTATTCATTTGCTCAGCAAATATCTATCAAGTGTCTAATCCAAGCCAGACACTATTCCAGATGCTAAGGATACAGTAGTAAACAAACAGACCAGGAAAGTGAGCAAATGCAGTATGTCAGAGGGTGATAAATACTATGGAAAAAAAGGAAATTGGGCAAGGGAGAGAGATAGGGACTTGGAAAGGTGGCACAGGTTGTAATTTTTAAATAAGGTGTCCAAGGAAAATCTCACTGAAAGGGTGACATTTGAGTCAAGGCCTGTGGGAGGTGGATGAGTGAACCAGACAACTATCTGGGACAACAGCAGGGATAAGAGCAAGTTCAAAGGCCCTGAGGCAGGAGCCTACCTGGAACGTTGGAAGAATTCCAAGGAAGCCAGTGTGGCTGGAAGGGAGATTAGAAGGTGGTGAGGGCAGAGAGAGAACCTATAGGGTTCTGGAAATCAGAGTAAGGATTCTCAAACATCCGAATGAAGATGCTGAGTGTAAGAATCTGGTCATGCTGGTCTAGAACCAGGGGAAGAGTTCTGAGCTAGCAATATAAATGTCAGTCCCAATACAAAGCTTCTCCACTAGCTGACTCTACCTCCATGGTGTCTCTTCACGTTCAGAACTTGACTATTCTTTCATACCCTTTGACTTAAAGGGGCTCTGCTCCTACAGAATTCAGTCATTCAGTGTTTGTTCTCCTGCAGAAATATCTTATTTTGGGACTCAACTGAGTAACTAGAGAAGGAAATTATTACTGTTCTAATGTTTCTAGAACCAGAGTTTTTAAGGTTTTCTCTGTTAATCACTAAAGAACCTTGAAGGAGACTCTTTGAAAAGAAAAAAAAAAATTAGGAATTCTCCAGTAGAAGTATATAGAATTCAGTTTGTGACTTTCTTCATGATAGTATTGTGAGATATTCTGCACATGTCATTGCTATAGCAATGCAGGTCATTTTTTGCATTGTTACTAGAAATTGCTTATAGACTCTGTTTCCTCAGTAGAAAATCTTATTTCTTTTGACTAGTTCCTAAAATGTGAGGACACATTATTGCCATGCTGGTAGTTCAAGATCTAAGAAAATTTTCCCTGGTCACCCGAGCTACACATTTGCCTCTCTTTGTGCTTAGTCACTCAGTCATGTCTGACGCTTTGTGGCCCCATGAACTGTAGCCTTCCAGGCTCCTCTGTCAGTGGGGATTTTCCAGGCAAGAATAGTGGAGTGAGTTTCCATGCCCTCCTCCAGGGCATCTTGCCAATCCAGGGACCAAACCCAGGGCTCCCACATGGCAGGTAGATTCTTTACCATCTGAGCCACCAGGGAAGCCTCCCTTTAGGAATCTGATAATCCAGAAATCGTTCCGTCTCTATCTTTAGCCTCTCTTCCAAAGAGCTCCTAAATCTACCTGTGAATTATCAGAAGGAGAATCTCTCCACAGCAGACTAAGATATTATTAAAAAGTCAATAAACTAATTGAACCACTATTTTCTATTGGCTTTTGCAAAATCTGAGGTCTCTGTCTGTCTTAGATTACAACACAGCACACCACAGAGCTCAGGAAACAGCCATTTTGTGCAAAGGCAGGAATCTTCTCCTGGACTTGTAATCAGAAGCTGTCTATTGTGGCCAAAATAATGTAGACATATTTAATCAGGTCCTTTTCTTATCAAGACATCCAAAAAATGCTCCTATATATAATTAAAATATAGCTTTCTAACTTACTCTGACTTTTCTCTTATTAAAGACTTCAAAATGGCTCCTAGTGCAGAACTCAGCAAACTTTCTCTGTAAAAGGCCCAGTAGTAAACATGTTAGGCTTTATGAACCATAAACTCTGTCACAACTACTCAGCTCTGTCATTGTAGCACAGAAACTCAGCCATAGACACTATGAAAATAAATGGGCATGGCTGAGTTCCAACAAAACATCATTTACAAAAATAGGTGGCACACTGGATTTGACCTGCAGGCCATAGTTTTTTGACCCCTCCTCTAGAGATTAGACCTGAGGTTATCTTATTCCTTATTTCCACAAATACAAAACTTTGAGTCTTCAGAAAACATATACCAAACTTATTCCTTTAATTTATTCATAATTCATAAATTCTGGAAAAATTTACAGATCAGAGACTATTAAACAAGAAACACCAGTATAATCATTTATTTCTCATTGTTGCTTAATCACTGTCATGTCCGACTCTTTTGTAACCCCATGGACTGTAGCCCATCAGGCTCCTCTGTCCATGGGATTTCCCAGGCAAGAATACTGGAAATGGGTTGCCATTTCCTTTTCCAGAAGATCTTCCTGACCCAGGGATCGAACCTGCATCTCCTGCCACATTTCCTGCATTGCAGGCAGATTCTTTACCGCTGAGCCACCTGGGAAATAGTAAATATGATAGTTCTACTAGTAGCCTACAATGGCTCAAAAAAATCATTCATCCAAACAATACAGAGTATCCAACAAGAAACCTCATTCAAAAAAAGTCTATGTTTATTATATCATCTGCCATAATAACAAAATACAACTGCTACATTTGAAACAGATTTCCAGATTTTAGGAACTTGCCTACATGTTAAGGTTTCTACTTTTGTTCAGTTCCAATATCCTTAGCCTGTAAAAGAGATGCCAGAAATCATATTTGGATATCTTAAAATATATATTCACATTTTAGTGACCATAGATAAGAACTTGAAACACTAGTGAGTGCTTTTGATTATAATCCTAAAATTCCTAGAACAGCAGAATCACAAGAATGGAACAGGGTCTCGAATTCTCTAAGAGAATCGAAGGTATCCTAACTCTCCCTACTGGAACACTACCTAAGTATCAATGCTAATTTGTTGGGGGATATAGAGACTCTGGCAGCCAGTCTCCAAGATGGCGTCAATGAACCCCACACCTGGTATAGACCCTCCCCACATTGTACCAGGGTTAGTCTGTGCGACCAACAAAATAAAGCACAGGTGACAGAATATAACATCTGGAATCAGATTCTAAAAGACCCTGATGCTTCTATCTTGGTTGCTGTATCTTGCTCTGTTCTCTTAGATCATTTGCTCAGTATGGTTGCTGCCAAGTCACAACCTTCCTGTGAAGGGCCCCACAGGATGAGGAACTGAGCCTTCTGTCAGCATCCATATGAACAGGCTTGGAGGTCACTCTTCCAGCCCATCAGAAGACTGCAGACTGGTCAACAGCTTAACTATAACCTCATGAGATACCCAGAGCCAGAACCAGCCAGCTAAGAGAGTGAGTGAGATAATAAATATCTGTTGTTTCAATATGCTGAGCAATGGGATAATTAGTTACATAGAAATAGATAAAGATTAACAAATATCTAATATGAAAATCGGTTTACATGAAAAGAGCTTGTGGTTCATTTGTAGTCAGTATAGCAAAGACTGATAATATTCAAAAGCAGACAAGAAATAAAATCTCTTCAGGTATTGCAACCAGCCCCTGAAAGGTAGCTCACACTGATAGATTCAGCCATCACCTGTGAATGTGAGTTCAAGTGACCAAATTATGAGGCAATACTTCCCGCTCAGACCTGGCCCTGAAATCCCATCTTCTTTCCATCCTTCTACTTAGGTCAATGTGCAGATTTCATTCATTTTTTGTGACCCAGCTCAATTTCTTTCCCAACACCTTTCAAACCACACCAGCACCACATGGCTCTGTCTTTTCTCAATTTCTATTGCATTGGATTCTATGCCACAGAGTTTATGACTGTTAACTAGTAATTAATCTCCCTAAGTAGTTTGAGAATAGAATGTTTTTTATAAGAATTTTCTACTTCTCACCTCATCCTATCCTTATCTTCTGATATTATTCATTTATTAGCAACCGGACCCCCTCCCGTGACCATGCTAGCAATTGTGAGGCATGAGCTATGCTAGATACTATATATGGCACTCATCATCAGTTTTCAATCTCTTCCAAGATGCCTGCCCACCCCAACCCCGCCCCTGGAGTCTAGGACTCAGAGGCTGAACACTACAATTCCTAGACTCTCCTGCAGCTATGATTCTGGATACAATATAGGTTCTGGTAGTAAGATGCACTTGTATGAGATCTGGAAGGTAGAAAACAGGTAGAATACTGATTTTTTCCATTGTAATTGGGAAGACATAGCCAACATGAGTATTGGCAGCTCATCAGCTTCAAGGCTGTTAGGAAGTTACAAAAAGTGGAGTTGCTTAGTCGTGTCCGATTCTTCACGACCCCATGGACTGTAGCCTACCAGGCTCCTCCGTCCATGGGATTTTCCAGGCAAGAGTACTGGAGTGGGTTGCCATTGCCTTCTCCAGGGGCTCTTCCCGACCCAGGGATCAAACCCGGGTCTCCTGCATTGCAGGCAGACACTTTACCATCTGAGCCACTAGGGAAGCCCCAGGAAGTTACAAAAGCAATAACAATGGCAATAGGAGTAGCTCCCTGACCTCAAGTCACAGCTGGTCAAAAAGTCCAGAGGATCCACTACCTCTAGGCCTTCCAATGATTTTTAAGCACCCAGTTCCTTGTAGTAAATTCCTTTCAGGGTAAGATGCCCTGTTGCCTGCATTGAACTCTTACTGATATATATACCATGCAGCTTTCTTTTTTTAAGTCTTTGCTGATTACCTGGTACTTTTTTTTTTTTTTTTCCATTCATCCACTCAACTAGCCATGGACATTTTCTGAGTGAACAGATAAGTGGAGAAGAAAAGAATGTCTCAAAGGAAAGAAAAGGATTTTTGCTTTTGATAATATGCTTACAGGTTCTCCAAGTGGGGATAACCAACAGATGTCCAGGGCCTGTGATGCAGGAGAAAAGTCTAAAGCTTCCTTCACTACTCTGACTGCTGCCAGGGAACTATCAGGTAAAGGGTGGTTGCTCTCACTGTTGGTTACCTTGAGTCTTCAAATGCACTCATTACTTTATTTTTTTTTATTTTTTTATTTTTTTGCTGGAAAAGTAAAGTCTCTGCTTTTATTTATTTTTTTTTTTTTGCGAACCAATTTCTTTCTTTTTATTTATTTATTTATTTATTTATTTATTTTGTTTTTGCCATACAATGTCATGATATCACCATGGGTTTACATATGCTTCCCCTCCAGAACCCCCCTTCCTCCTCCCTCCCCCCCAGGAAATCTCGCTGCACCAGCCCCGAGCATCAATCCTGGGCTGGCGATTGATTAGACATATGATAATTAACTTGTTTCAATGCCCTTCTCCCATATCATCCCACCCTTACCCTCATCCACAAAGTCCACGAGTCTATTCTATACCATCTGCGTTCCTTTTGCTGTCTCGCATGTTGGGTTCTCGTTACCATCTTTCTAAATTCCATATATATGTGTTAATATACTGTATTGTTGTTTTTGCTTCTGGCTTACTTCACTCTGGATAATGGGCTCCAGTTTCGTCCATCTGAGTAGAATTGCTTCAAATGAATTTTTTTTAATGCTGAGTAATATTCCATTGTGTATATGTACCACAGCTTTCTTATCCATTCATCAGTTGATGGGCATCTAGGTTGCTTCCATGTCCTGGCTATTGTAAACAATGCAGCAATGAACATAGGGGTACATGTGGCTCTTTCAATTCTGGTTTCCTCGGTGTATATGCCCAGCAGTGGGATTGCTGGGTCATATGGCAGGACTATTTGCAGCTTTTTAAGGAACCTCCACACTGTTTTCCATAGTGGCTGTACTAGTTTGCATTCCCACCAACAGTGTAAGAGGGTTCCCTTTTCTCCACATCCTCTCCAGCATTAATTGCTTGTAGAATTTTGGATGGCAGCCATTCTGACTGGTGTAAAGTGGTACCTCATTGTGGTTTTGATTTGCATTTCTCTGATAATGAGTGATGTTGAGCATCTTTTCATGTGTTTGTTAACTATTTTTATATCTTCTTTGGAGAAATGTCTGTTAAGTTCTTTGGCCCACTTTTTAATTGGGTTGTTTATTTTTCTAGAATGGAGCTGCAGGAGTTGCTTGTATATTTTTGAAATTAATTGTTTGTCCGTTGCTTCATTGGCTATTATTTTCTCCCATTCTGAAGGCTGTCTTTTCACCTTGCTTATAGTTTCCTTTGTTGTGCAAAAGCTTTTAATTTTAATTAGGTCCCATTTGTTTATTCGTGTTTTTATTTCCAATATACTGGGAGGTGGGTCATGGAGTATCCCACTTTGGGTTATGGCAGAGAGTGTTTTGCCTATGTTATCCTCTAGGAGTTTTATAGTTTCTGGTCTTATGCTTAGATCTTTGATCCATTTTGAGTTTACCTTTGTGTATGGTGTTAGAAAGTGATCTAGTTTCATTCTTTTACAAGTGGCTGTCCAGTTTTCCCAGCACCACTTGTTGAAGAGGTTGTCTTTTCTCCATTGTATATTCTTGCCTCCTTTGTCAAAGATAAGGTGTCCATAGATGCGTGTATTTATCTCTGGGCTTTCTATTCTGTTCTATTGATCTATATTTCTGTCTTTGTGCCAGTACCAAACTGTCTTAATGACTGTGGATTTGTAGTATAGCCTAAAGTCAGGTAGGTTGATTCCGCCAGTTCCATTCTTCTTTCTCAAGATTGCTTTGGCTATACGAGGTTTTTTGTATTTCCATACAAATTGAGAAATTATTTGTTCTAACTCTTTGATAAAGACCTCTGGTAGCTTGATAGGAATTGCATTGAATCTATAGATTGCTTTGGTTAGTATACTCATTTTCACTATATTGATTCTTCCAATCCACGAACACGGCACATTTCTCCATCTGTTTGTGTCTTCTTTGATTTCTTTCATCAGTGTTTTATAGTTTTCTATATACAAGTCTTTTGATTCTTTAGGTAGAAATACTCCTAAGTATTTTATTCTTTTTGTTTCGATGGTGAATGGGATTGTTTCCTTAATTTCTCTTTCTGATTTCTCACTGTTAGTGTATAGGAATGCCAGGGATTTCTGTGTGTTGATTTTGTATCCTGAAACTTTGCTATATTCACTGATTAGCTCTAGTAATTTTCTCGTAGAGTCTTTAGGGTTTTCAATATAGAGGATCATGTCATCTGCAAACAGAGAGAGTTTTACTTCTTCTTTTCCAATCTGGATTCCTTTAATTTCTTTATCTGCTCTGATTGCTGTGGCCAAGACTTCCAAAACTATGTTGAAAAGTAGTGGTGAGAGTGGGCACCCTTGTCTTGTTCCTGATTTCAGGGGGAATGCTTCCAGTTTTTCACCATTGAGGATAATGTTTGCTGTGGGTTTGTCATATGTAGCTTTTATTATGTTGAGGTATGTTCCTTCTATTCCTGCTTTTTGGAGGGTTTTTATCATAAATGGATGTTGAATTTTGTCAAAGGCTTTCTCTGCATCTATTGAGATAATCATGTGATTTTTATTTTTCAATTTGTTAATGTGGTGTATTACATTGATTGATTTGCAGGTTCCCTTGCATCCCTGGGATAAAGCCTACTTGATCATGATGTATGATTTTTTTAATGTGTTGTTGTATTCTATTTGCTAGAATTTTGTTAAGGATTTTTGCATCTAAGTTCATCAGTGATATTGGCCTGTAGTTTTCTTTTTTTGTGGAATCTTTGTTGGGTTTTGGAATTAGGGTGATGGTGACCTCATAGCACTCATTACTTTAAATAAGTCAAAGTCATAAGAGAAGGTGAAGAGGAGGATGTGAGTATTAACTCTTAACTCTTTCATAAATGCTTTTCATTGGGAAAGAAAATGCACTTTTATGATCATAATCTTCAACATTTCAGTAACTACCATAGTACTTTAAGGTCAGTTTAAAAGAGCAGAATTATTTTCAACACCTCTGCTTGCTTCAGCAAAATTCAAGAAGAAAAAAAAAAAAAAGATTTTAGCAGGACTTCCTCAGATGGGACTTTTAAAAACTTGACCCTTCCAAATCACTCCAGCAGAGCCCTTCTGGACTCCAAGGAGGCATAGAAAATTGTGGCTACTTAAATATTTAGTGTTAACTAAAACCGGCATATTAGTTTTCAATCAAATTTATGAAAGAGCCACGTGTACCCCATTGTTCATCGCTGCATTGTTTACAATAGCCAGGACATGGGAGCAACCTAGATGCCCATCAACTGATGAATGGATAAGAAAGCTGTGGTACATATACACAATGGAATATTACTCAGCATTAAAAAAAAATCATTTGAAGCAATTCTACTCAGATGGACGAAACTGGAGCCCGTTATCCAGAGTGAAGTAAGCCAGAAGCAAAAACAACAATACAGTATACTAACACATATATGGAATTTAGAAAGACGGTAACGAGAACCCAACATGCGAGACAGCAAAAGGAACGCAGATGTATAGAATAGACTCGTGGAGTTTGGGGATGAGGGTAAGGGTGGGATGATATGTGAGAAGGACATTGAAATAAGTTAATTATCATATGTCTAATCAATCGCCAGCCCAGGATTGATGCTCGGGGCTGGTGCAGCGAGATTTCCCGGGGGGTGGGTGGAGGGAGGAGGGAGGGGAGTTCTGGAGGGGGAGCATATGTAAACCCATGGTGATATCATGACATTGTATGTCAAAAACAATAAAAAAAAATTTATGATTGAATGGAATTACATTTTTAACTGTATGTGTGTATACAATCAAAGTATATGGGACACTTATGCCCATTTTTACAGCATTTGGATCCGAATTTTATTTTTTTAAGTGATTATAAATGTTTATGGTAGATGGAGCTTTATCATATTGTTATTAATAATAATGTTAACAGAGCTGGGGTGCCCAGTGCGGAGTGAAACATATCCCCCAATATAACATGTTTTCTCTGAGTAAAAATCGGATTTTCTGCACACACTGTAACACACTGTAAGCAGATTGAGCACTGCCTCCACTTTTCTGCATATCTCCCACAGGACTGAACAGTTCAGGGTACAAATATGGCATTAGTATGTCCTTCTTGCTCGAGGGAATGCTCCAGTGTGTGTATATCAGTAAAAACACTCTGCATCTGAAAACCTATTTATTCTTGACTTGATAATGCTCTCCCCTTTTCCAGCTGTTTGTCATACATGTCCTTCTACAAATTAGAGGGTACCTTGACCCCCCCCAGGATAGTCCCTAGTGAACTAGAGGACATTAAAATCATGAGTCTGGTAGAGATAAAATGACTTCCCCAGCTAATCTCCTTTTCCTCCAACCATCTCTGTTCTACCTGAACCATGTATCACTGCTCTCTGAGACTGTTTATGAGCCCATAGTCAGGTCTCACTGCCTCAGCGTCATATGCCTCTGTTTTACCCAGCCATTCATTCCACCATCATGCATTAAAGACCTACTACATGTCAGGCACTGGTGAGATAGTAGAGCATGTAGCTAAGAGGACAGGCTGTGAAGCCAGACTGCCTGGGTGTTCATAACCTAGCTCCACCTATTACTAGCTGTGTGGCATCGAGTAAGGTACTTAACCTCTCTGGGCCTCAATTCCTCATTGATACAATGGAGATTAAATTAGCACTTACCTCACAAGGGCATTTGAAGGATTAAAGGAGCTAATATACATTTTTTTTGGATAACATTTGGTACACAAAAAAATGCACAATAAATAGTACAAGCCTTGGGGATACAAAATTTATTAAGTAATCCTGTGTGTGTGTGCTAAGTCACTTCAGTCGTGTCCAAATCTGCAACACTATGAACTATAGCCCACCAGGCTCCTCTGTCCATGGGAACTCTCCAGGCAAGAATACTGGACTGGGTTGCCATGCCCTCCTCCAGGGGATCTTCCCGACCCAGGAATGAAACCCATGTCTCACGTCTCCTGCATTGGCAGGCAGGTTCTTTACCACTAGCGCTACCTATGAAGCTTTCCTACCCTCAGGAAAATCACAGTCTAGTAAGGAAAGAAGATGGTCAACCATTACTTACAGTATCACTGTTGTGACAAAGGGAAGCACAGACAGGGTAAAATGTTTAAATTATGAAAGAAGACAAATATGTGATATTGCTTACATGTGGGACCTTAAACAGTGATACAAAATAAACTTATTTACAAGACAGACTCACAGACTTGTAGACCAAACTTATGGTTACCAGGAGGAACAGTGGGAGGGAGAGATAGATTGAGAGTTTGGGATTGACACGTACACACTGTTATATTTAAAATATATAACCAACAAGGACCTACTGTACAGCACAGGGCACTCTGGTCAATATTATGTAACAAGCTAAATGGAAAAAGGATTTGAAAAGGAATAGATAACCAGCATATTTATAACTGAATCACTTTTCTGTACACCTGAAATTAATACAGCTTTGTTAATCAACTATACTCCAATATAAAGTTAAAAGTTTTTTTAAAAAAGAATAAATTAATAGAGGGCTTCCCTGGTGGCTCAATCAGTAAAGAATCCACCTGCAATGCAGGAGGCGTGGGTTCAATCCCTGGGGCAGGAAGATCCCCTGGAGAAGGAAATCCACTCCAGTATTCTTGCCTGAGAAATCCCATGGACAGAGGAGCCTAATGGACTACAGTCCATGAGGTCACAAGAGTCGGGCTTAGCAACTAAACCACCACCAAATAAATAAAATAAAAACCAACAAGGACCTACTGTATAGCATGGGGAACTCAGCTCCATATTCTGTAATAACTTAAATGAGAAAAGAATTTGAAGAATAGACACTCACATACATATAACTGCATCACATTGCTGTATACCTGAAACTAACACATCACTGTTAATCAACTATATTCCAATATAAAATAAAAATTTTTTAAACAGGAAAAAAAAATAGACTGCAAGTCTGGTAGACTTCCTACAGGAATCAGTATTTGAGCCAAGCTCTAACCATAAAAGTATGGAGAAGACATTCTAGCCAGAGGCAGCAACATTATGAATGCCAGGAGGAAGAAGGCTAAACCAGCCAGAGGAATGACTGAAGCTCCAGTGCAACTGGAGAGGCTGAAGTCAGAGGGGCTGATGATAACAGAACTTACACGCCACCCTAAGGGATGCAAACTCTAACAATAAAGTCAGAGGTATCAGTGAATGGCTTGCATTTTGAAAAGATCATTACGGCCTTAGGGCAGAAATTAAAGATGTGTCAGGCAGCTCCACATCTCGAAATCTGCAGAAAAGGATAGGAAACAGCCACCCTGTCCACTTTCTCATTATCTGTTGTCACTGTACCCAATAAGGCTTTGTCAAGGACCAGCTCTTTGCCCTCTCACTAAGTCAACCTCTCACTCAGTAAACTTAATGAAGTTTACTCAAAATAGTAATTTTAAAATAACACATGGACTCTAGATTCCATTATACATGCTAGAGTCAAAAGAAAATTTCAGACCATTTATATTTGATCAGCTCTACTAGAAAACTAGTAATGTGACAACCTCCATTGTTCTATTAAATTTCCCTTCATTCATGAGGTGAGTCTTCCCAAAGATACAGGTGAGAATCGTAACTCTATTTTTAACTTTCTATTCTTCCCAAGTGAAACAGGATAATTATATTTCAGAAGTAACCTTTTCCTTCCTTTAGATTGGTAATGGTGTCAAATAATTTCATAATGGATAATAAAATCCCCATTAGTATTATGAATTATATTAATATGAATCTTTTCCAAAGTCTTAAAATGTTTTAGCTGATATTTTAACTGTCTTAAAATTATAGTATAAAGTACTTTCTTTTAATTCTCTTATAGTTCAATCCCAGTTCATCCAAAAGTGATGATCTGTACTGTGTTAGTGCAAGTCCTCTCTCTTATGTACTTGGTAATTCTGTAGCTATGCCCTTACTACTTCTGTTCCTGTATATTCAGGTCTTAACATTGCAAAAACAAGACTTAATTGTCCAAGGAAGCTGCCTACAACTCAGAAAACTCAATGAACGCCTCCTAGGGCAGTGACTATTAGGTGGAAAAAATAATTGCCCCCAAATCAGGAGAACTTAAATGTCCTTTGCTGTGTCATTGTTTCTGGTCTCTCATTACAAAACAGAACATAATCATAGCAGTGACTTCTCATCACTTTGGTCATATTCTACTTGTTAGAAGAAAGGCATAGATTCCACCCATAATCAAAGGGAGGGAGTTCAAGGGCATGACTCATGGGTTCACCTTAAGGGTGGGTCTGACACATAGGTGCCTTAAGCTACTACTTTCTAGCCTGGAGTGCATCCTACCTTTCTATTCAAAATAAATACAGAGTACAAGTAATCTTATTGCAATTTAAAGTTATTAACACAGCATCTGAAATAATATTATTTAAAAAGAAAAAAATAATAATACAATTAATACACTTGCTCCTGTGTTTTGAGACACCTGGCTGAGGTTTTGAGACACCCTGCTGAGGCTTAATAACAATTGTGGAGGCCTGGCTTTGGCATTTTTCAGAAAAGCAAACAGGATAGTCAGAGTAGAAGAGTACCCATTTACAGGGCCTCCCGCTTATCTTACTTAAGTCTGCTGAGGGCCTTTAGCTCATGAATTCACTGGGTTTCTACAGTTCTGAAACCCACTGGGTTTCTGAGTATCTGCAGTTATACCGCCTTAGCAGGCTTGCATGTTCTGTATAAATCTACCTGAGGAGGTCCTTCAAGGCATTAAGCTTCTCAGTGCTGAGGCAATCAATGCAGCCTTTACCAAGAAATCCCTGATGAGATTCTCTTGGTTGAATTCAATGATGGGCCTCAGCAGGAAAAGAAAAAAGAATTTATTCTTCACAATGTAATTTTCCAGAAGGATTCCTAAATTTCTTAGGAATATTTGGCAAGTTGACAATGGAAGATTAGATCAGTTCTGCCCTGGATATACCACAACTGAAATCCTTAAGAATTTTGCAGATCAGAACTGAAAACCATTCATAGTGCATAGTGTTGATTCTCATGACTTTTGGCTTTCCAAAACCAATTCAAGGAGGAAGGGATTGCCAGAGGTCTGATTTTTCAGCTTTTAACATAGGTTCCCCTGGAGTAGGAAATGGCAACCCACTCCAGTATTCTTGCCTGGGAAATTCCATGGACAGAGGTGCCTGGTGGGCTGCATGCCGTCCATGAGGTCACAAAGAGTCAGACACGACTGAGCACATAAGCACTGGCACTCGTAGCATAGATTCAAAAAAAATTTATGCTTCGCTTTCATCAGAGTGCAAAAAAGCAAGGGCTCTTCTCTTTTTCCCTTGCCACCTCTCCTTTTCACTGTTAACATTACCATCGGACACATGACCTACTTAAAAACATGCTCCGCATCATCTGAGACATATACACAAAGTAAAGACTTGAGGCAATTGTCACAATGATTAAATAAAACCAAAGCAGAAGCCCCCAAACATTTTCTTCCATAAAAACTAGAGTTGAAACAACTTTTTGCTTTAATAATAGATAGTTTGAAAATATTGTAAGGAGAAACAATTAGATTTTATTTTTTAGATAACAATCTCAAATATCTCCATTACTTCACACATTAACTAAATATAAGAAGAAAAACAAGCCAAGATTCTGGAAGTTGAGCATCTCTTCTCCTGCCCTCACCCACTCAGTCAATATCAACAAGTCTGCAAGTTTCCCTGCTGGGAACTTAGAAACTGTAATAATGAGTTGTACAGCCTCCTAGCCCTGCCCATTTATGTGATGTGCTTTATGAAATACGTACTCAATTCTAATGTATACTAAATTAAATTAAAAGTGGACCAATAATGTAATTCCATTGAAATACGTAGATCAGTATTTACACACACACTGTTGGCTTTACATAGAAAGACTGTACAAGGGTTACATGCATATTTCATTCTTTCGTTTAGCTTTTATCTCATTTATTCAGGATGTGTATATTATTAGCAATCAATTGCATTACAATCCTTAGTGAAGAATAAATGAAAGTCATTTTTATTTTACCAAAAAAGTTGTTCTCAAAGGCCAACTTCAGCATGTAAAGTCTACCAAAGTATTTACTGATTATTTACCTTCATCCTCTATTTTGAGTCATTTTTGAAACTAATAATGAAATCTTGCTTTCATATAGTACTTGGTACTCAATATAGTCTTTAAAAGTAGAGAAGGCAAAGTCAGACTCTTGTATTTAACTGTCAGAAAAACCTGAGACAGACTTGTTCCTTAATCTCATGAACCTGCATACATTTGGTGGTAGGACGTTGGAGGGGGCAGGAGTGGGTTTGTGAAGAGGCATCAGCTTGGAGCACAACATTCTGTGGGGATGAATACCTCTGCGCATTAAGGGAACCTTTCTTAACATCTCTTGGATTCAGCTTCTTTCATCTGTAAAATGGGTATAAATACTATTGCAGGGGTCAATACTAAATGGGAGAATGTATTTGAAGCACTTTGCACATAGAGGACATTCAAAAAAATGGTTGCTATTACTTCACCAATAAACTAAGGATAATAAAACACCCACCTCACAGGTTGCCGTGGAATTGCATTGGTAAATGCCTGTGGACGCATAGGCATAGTGCCTAATGTTCAATAGGCATGCATGCCTAGTCACTTCAGTCAATTCTGACTCTTTGCGACCTCATGGACTGTAGCCCACTAGGCTTCTCTGTCCACAGGATTCTCCATGGGTGAATCTGAGAATTCTCCTCAATGGGTTGCCATGCCCTCCTCCAAGAGATCTTCCCAACCCAGAGATGGAACCCTCCTCTCCTGCATCGCAAGCAGATTCTTCACTGCTGAGCCATTAGGAAAGCCCATTCAATAAGTATCAAGAGACATTTACTATAGGTAAACAAGCATGCCTGTGTATGTGTTTGCGTGTGTGTATGTGCATGCACATGCTTGCCAAAGTGTTTATCTTCCGAACCATCATACAGACTGAATTGAAAAGAACTAAATTGTTATGCCTAGACAGCATATTAAAAAGCAGAGACATTACTTCATCAACAAAGGTCTGTCTAGTCAAGGCTATGGTTTTTCCAGTGGTCATGTACGGATGTGAGAGTTGGACAGTGAAGAAAGCTGGACAGTGAAGAAAGCTGAGCACCAAAGAATTGATGCTTTTGAACTGTGGTATTGGAAAAGACTCTTCAGAGTCCCTTGGACTGCAAGGAGATCCAACCAGTCCATCCTAAAGGAGATCAGTCCTGGGTGTTCATTGGAAGGACTGATGTTGAAGCTGAAACTCCAATACTCTGGCCACATGATTCGAAGAGCTGACTTATTTGAAAAAAAACCTGATGCTGGGAAAGATTGAGGGCAGGAGGAGAAGGGGATGACAGAGGATGAGATGGTTGGATGGCATCAGTGACTCAATGCACATGGGTTTGGGTGGACTCCGGGAGTTGATGATGGACAGGGAGGCCTGGCGTGCTGCAATTCATGGGGTAGCAAAGAGTTGGACACAACTGAGCAACTGAACTGAACTGAAATTGTTACTCTGGGAAATGTGCAAAATAAAAAGGCTAGTTTTGCCACATGTCCTACAATCTGTATGGTTAATATAACCTAATGAGATCCATGGGGCTTCCCTGGTGGCTCAGAGGGTTAAAACTCTGCCTATAATGTGGGAGACCTGGGTTGGATCCCTGGGTCAGGAAGATCCCCTGGAGAAGGGAAAGGCTATTTTGGAGAAGGAAATGGCAACCCATTCCAGTATGCTTGCCTAGAGAATCCCATGAACAAAGGAGCCTGGCAGGTTACAATCTTTGGGGTCGCAAGAGTTGAACACGACTTAGTGATCCTGTTTCATTAAGAGCCTATTTTGTTAGCATTGTAAACAATGCCCTGGGAAGCTCTGAAGTTGCCACCATCTAGTAGATAGTCTGCTTTCAGTTTGTCTCCTTTCTGAGCATTTTTCTCATGTCTTCATCATCACACTTTGGCTCTCTCCCTCTCTGTGGGATCCAGGCTTGCGCACGCTGGCTCCTCATTTCCCCAGGTAGTTTTCATTCCCTAAACCTTTCAGTACAATGCAAATTAAAAATAATGCATGAACGTTTGTTAGTATGAATAATAAATAATAACTCTGTAACTTCTTTGACGTTGGTTTAAGATGTTTTTAAACTATTAACCAGTTAGCACTTCCTTCTAAAGGCAGCGTTCTTGAGCAGGTGGCATTCCCCATTAGCAACAAGTCTTCCCTCATAAGTAAGAAAACTTGCATGGTTGATTGCTGTTTTACTGATAAGCGATCCTCTCAATAATGCCTACTGTGTGAAGTTTAAAGCTGGAATCTAAACATCATGACTGTAAAGACTAGAATGCCTAATATTTTCTGTGCTGATATGTAATAAAATACACCTTGATTTACAGAGCTCTGCACTCTGGTTCTCTTTGCTTTGTTCTGTCAGTAGATATTGATGCCCATGTTGCAAGTTTACCCACCATAGAATATTTGGTCTATGAACAAGAACACTTTCTGATCCTATTTTATCATTATTTTATTGAAAGCACTGTCCAAAGTAATTCCCAATCTGAAAAAAAATCTCCCACCTTCTCTGCCTTTGTATTAGAGGATATGGCCAAAAATAGCAGTGTCCTTAGTTAAGCAGAAGTTAGTTTCTCTCCAGTCACAGGTGGTGGAGAGCTGGTAGGGAAGTTGAGCTTAGCAAAGTCATCACAGCATCCAGAGCCCTTCCTTCCCATTGCTCCACTAACCCTGCCTAGGTGCCTGTCCTCATTCACGTGGTTCAGGGAAGCTCATCTCCAGTCCATCTTCTTGGCAGCAGGATGAAGAAAATGAGTGGGAAGAAGGGGCACCCTCCTCTCTTTAAGAATGATTCTCATAAGTCATGCCCATTGTTTTTCACATCTCACTGGCCAGCCTCTAAACACGTGGTCACACCTTGCTGAAGGGGAGGTTTGGGATATATAATCATGGTTTCAGAACCCAGAGGCACAGCTAAAAACCAAAGGTTCTGTTGTAGAAGGAAAGGGGAAGGTGAATATTGAATCACAATTATTCCTCCCTGCCACACATTTTTTAGAAATCCAGTGATTATGAAACAACTCTGCAAAGAATTTTCTTTCAATAAGGACTTCTGGAGTTGGATGGGGGAAAACAAATTAAACCTAAAAGAGGAACATAAGGAATGACCATTATGGATAGAGGTCGGCTGATAAAATGAAAAGACAAAAAAGTCAGTCCTAAAAATTTGAGCTTTACAAGGGTCTCCTCAATCACTTTTCTGTTAATTACGCTGACTTTTCTCAAATTTTGTCTATTATTGAATGTCAAAAGGACATGAGTTCTCATGACTTTTATTTTTATGATTTGGGAATTGGTGATTTCCTTTGAGTGTAGCATTTACCTAGAATGAGGATATATAGGAAACTTAGAGGAGCCAGATTTGTCTGCTTCAGCCTATGAAGCTTTTCAGAGGAAAGCTTTTAACATTAACACCACTCGTGTGTATACATTAACCTTATGAGGTATAACCACCCCTTGAAGTAGGTAAAGCAGAAATCATGACCCCAGTATTTCTAGCCCAGAGACAGCTGGTATGATGAAAACTATACTAGATTAGGGGCCCTGAGGCCGGGGCTGTGGCACTGAATCTTCTTCTTTTCAGCCATTCAAACTCCAGCAAGTCAAGTAATCACTTTGTAATTTCTAACAATTTAATTGGTTGGAACAGAGGTGCAAGTGGAAACTGGCATGCTCGAGACACTGATTATTTTTTGATGGATTAATATAATATGGTGTCTAATGGGACTATCGATTTAAATACTACAGGGAACCTGCACTGAAAGGGATGTGTGTATTTTCTTAAAAGCAAGTTCAATAAAAACTGTCCATCTGATCCTGCTAGAATTGGCACAGCACCAAGCTGAGTATCAAAACTATATCCAACCCAGATTGTGGCCTTTTTTAGCAATAAATGTCTCACAAAACCACAGGATCGGTTTCATGCTTACCGTGAGCTATCCCTCTGTTTTTCATGACAGCTGAGAACAGGGGTCCACAAGAGTCTTTTTCAGATATGGGCTACTCTAACTTGTCTCCTCTTCCTGTGTAAAGCCTGAAAATTATTAAAAATGCAGATTTTTATTTCTGAAGGTTTTGTACTGCAAACATGTGCATTAAAACATTAAGGGACAAAATAGAGAGTAATCATTCACTAAAAAAATATTCATGAAGAAACAAGCATTTGCCAAACTAATGGGGACTATAAATTAATGGTTTAAAATACAGGGATGTATAAGGCCCTGGCCCCGTCCTCAGAGAGGTGACAACCCAGCAGGTGAGACCAGCACACGTACACAGAGTTATAAGTAGGCACAAACCAGCCTCAGTGGAGAAAGGTGGAGAAGGGGTCACCACTTGGGCTGGAGTGATGGTTACAGGTGGTGGAGGAGGACAGTCAGAGAAATGATGTAAAACGGTGAAGAAACAGCTTGGGATCTGGGTTCAGAAAGGCTGGAGCTGGAATCATGGCTTTGCTGCGTGGTAGCAGAGTGACAGAAATTAACAATATTATAATGATAATAACATGCTACATGTGTGTATGCCCAGTAGCTCAGTCATGTCTAACGCTACGCGATGCCATGGACTGAAGCCTGTCAGGCTCCTCTATCCATGGGATTCTTCCAGGCAGGAATACTGGGCTGGGTAGCCATTTCCTCCTCCAAGGAATCTTCTTGACCCAGGGGTCAAAATTGCATCTCTTGTATCTCCTGCATCGGCAAACAGATTCTTTACCACTAGTGCCACCTGAGAAGCCCTGGTTTGTCTTTATTTTTGTGGTGCTGAAGCACCACCAGCTTTTAAAGACCCAAGTAGGATCCAACTGAGGGACAAGCCTATCTCGTTTCTTATTTTTACTTCTGAATCTCCAGTTTACTTTAAAATCTCCAGTTAGTATGCCTCTGCCCCTGAAAGGTACAAATGGTACCACAGAGATGCAAATGACCAAGGTGGATGAAGGGATCACTGAAGATATTTCAAAATTCCACTGAAATCTTTTTCTGAGAAGAAATATGCAAGGAAAATCTACTTTGACTACGATATGAAATTCTTTTTTGGCAGATACTTTAAGGATTAAACAGAGATTAAACATTTACCCTCTTTAACCTCCAACCAAAAGGAAACTGACAAGAAATCTTAGGTACACCCAAATTAGGTTTGACCTAAGCAGTGCACAATTCCTGAAGTGTTTTTCTTGAGCACGACATAGCCTGACTTGTCAATTCACCCAGGCTGTGCATGCCAGAATGTGAATGAAGCAGAACTATCTGAAGTCTTTGAACTTAAGGCTTCAAGGAAAGAGTGGTCCTCAAAAATAAAGCTTGTCTTCATCAAATAGCTACTTCTTAGCAAACCAAGGGATGCCAGAGAAAGAACAGAAAGGCAGAATAGAATCAAGCCTATAGGAGTTTATTTCATTTTGTCAGTTCTTCATCCTCTGCCAGCTTTTCAGAAAACTAGATGGACAAAAAAAATGATAATGTTGAAAAACAGCAAAGGATCAAAAACTTGTCTTTTTCCAAAAGAAAGAGCCTTTGAAAGCTCATTCTGATTTTGGTATGTAATGATTTTCATGCTTTCTTCTGTTGTTCTTGGTTTAAGAAGGGCTTTTTTTTTTTTTTGGTAATATAAGAAGAATTGCATTGTTTTCTTGATCCCTCAAGTTCATTTCACCCACTTCAGTGTGCTATAAAACTGACTAAACAGTGAATAAATTGAAAAATCAGTTACCACAGTGTTTTATTTTCAACAGTTGAGATGATTGGTACTAAAGCCTTATGCTTATTGCGGGAGAACTGATTCTTCCCCAGCTCTTGCTAAGGAAAAACTAGCTCAGTTCCCCATGCACCCTGAATGGAATGTCATATCAGGAAAGTAGGATATCACAACATTCTTTACTTTTATCAACACACAGGTAATTTGAGGCTAAAGAAATTACAGATTAGAATCTGACTCATCTTCAGAGCAAGAAAAATAATGTCAATTAAGCTATTGATTTTGTTCTATATAACAATATTTTGAAATATGGATGTGTTGGGTAAAAATCTTTTAAAAGGTTGTGTCGGAAAATTTTGTATAAGCTGCAAAAAATGTTGTTTCTACATTAAAGGTAGTTCTATATTTTAACATATTAAGTCTTATGTGTCTGTGGCTTACAAAGGGTTGTATAAGAGGTTGTAGTGGTAAAGGTGGTAATGGTGGAGGTGATGTTTGTTTTTAATAGATGAATTACCTTTGATTTGTTTTTTATTTGAAAGTTAGGAAACAGAAGATGAACCAGAAGCAAAGCAGCAGGCCTAGTTACTTGGGAAATTCACAAGACTCGAACTTTGTGTTAGAAACATTGCACAGAGGTAGTAAGTCTAGCCAGAATATGGTCTTTTGAGATCTAGGTCATTATATTTTTATGAGAAACATAGATGAAATAGCATCTAAATAATCAGATACTGGGAATATCACAAATGAATTTGTTAGAATTTTATTTACTAAATGGGTGATCTTGGGCAAGCTATTTGACATATTTAATATTCAGTTTCTAGTCAGTAAATGGGGATAATAGTATATACCTCATAGCAAACACCCTCTTTCAACAACACAAAAGAAGACTCTACACATAGACATGACTAGATGGTTGACACCGAAGTCAGATTGATCATATTCTTTGCACCAAACATGGAGAAGCTCCATACAGTCAGCAAAAACAAGACCGGGAGCTGACTACAGATCAGATCATGAACTCCTTATTGCCAAATTCAGACTTAAGTTGAAGAAAGTGGAGAAAACCACTAGACCATTCAGGTGTGACCTAAATAAAATCCCTTATGATTATACAGTGGAAGTGAGAAATAGATTTAAAGGACTAGATCTGATAGACAGAGTGCCTGATGAACTATGGATGGAGGTTCGTGACATTGTACAGGAGATAGGAATCAAGACCATCCTCAAGAAAGAGAAATGCAAAAAAGCAAAATGGCTGCCTGAGGAGGCCTTACACATAGCTGTGAAAAGATGGGAAGCAAAAAGCAAAGGAGAAAAAAAAAGATATACCCATTTGAATGCAGAGTTCCAAAGAATAGCAAGGAGAGATAAGAAAGCTTTCCTCAGTGATCAATGCAAAGAAATAGAGGAAAACAATAGAATGGGAAAGACTAGAGATCTCTTCAAGAAAATTAGAGATACCAAGGGAACATTTCATGCAAAGATGGGCTCCACAAAGGACAGAAATGGTAGGGACCTAACAGAAGCAGAAGATATTAAGAAGAGGTGGCTCTGGGAGTTGATGAAGGACAGGGTAGCCTGGTGTGTGCAGTCCACGGGTTGCAAAGAGTCAGACATGACTGAGCAACTGAACAATAGCAACAACAATGTAATGGTAAGGATTAGACTGTGTGATTTGAAAAATGGAAACAGTTGTGGAACATATTAGAAATAAATTATGAAAATGTATTAATGAGATAATTCTGAGACACATATAAAACTAATCTTTCAAAATTGTCAGTGTCTTCATATTTAATTCCTCATCAGGGGATATGTTTGTGAAGATATTAGGGTTATAAGCAATAGAAATCATCTAAAGCTTGCTTTAAAACTAGGCTTACTTTTGAGAATTTAAAAGTGTGTTTCAAAACCAAAGCTCAGATACTGGGACCAGGGACAGATAAATTTTGAAGGTTTTATTGCTCTCTTATCTCTAATGCTTTCAGTACATCTCTGTCACCTTTTTTCACTGGAGACTCAGTCTCAAATTCTTGGCCCACAGGCGGCTGCAAGTTGCTTATGTTATCATTCTCAGGTTTATGCCTTCTGCATTCTGGAGTTAATCATTTTTAAATCTCAATCCAAATTTCTAGAAGATAGCACCTGATTAATTCCATTTACCTTTATATCCCTAGACTAAACCAGTAAAGGTGGGAAAATAATGAAATCAAACTTGCATCTTAGATAATTATTCCTAGATATAGCCTAATTTAGATCCCTCAAAATGAATCCACAATTCTATATCTAAAAATAGGAAATTCTTTACAGGTCCTCTTTTCTCCATTGAAGTTAAAAACTTTACATATTACTTGTAATTGAAACATTTCAAAACATGTTCAATATAAAGTTGGAAAGTAGCATTTTGTGTTAAATAGAATATAATGACAATATAAACAGTGTGAATCACAATAAACTGTGGAAAATTCTGAAAGAGATGGGGATATCAGACCACCTGACCTGCCTCTTGAGGAACGTGTATGCAGGTCAGGAAGCAACAGTTAGAACTGGACATGGAACAACAGACTGGTTCCAAATAGGAAAAGGAGTAGGTCAAGACTTCATATTGTCACCCTGCTTATTTAACTTATATGCAGAGTACATCATGAGAAACGCTGGGCTGGAGGAAGCACAAGCTTGAATCAAGATTGCCAGGAGAAATATCAATAACCTCAGATATGCAGACAACACCACCCTTATGGCAGAAAGTGAAGAGGAACTAAAAAGCCTCTTGATGAAAGTGAAAGAGGAGACTGAAAAAGTTGGCTTAAAGCTCAACATTCAGAAAACTAAGATCATAGCATCCAATTCCATTACTTCATGGCAGATAGATGGGGAAACAGTGGAAACAGTGGCTGACTTTATTTTTCTGGGCTCCAAAATCACTGCAGATTGTGATTGCAGCCATGAAATTAAAAGACGCTTACACCTTGGAAGGAAAGTTATGACCAACCTAGACAGCATATTAAAAAGCAGAGACAATACTTTGCTAACAAGGGTCCGTCTAGTCAAGGCTATGGTTTTTCCAGTGGTCATGTATGGATGTGAGAGTTGGAGTATGAAGAAAGCTGAGCACCAAAGAATTGATGCTTTTCAACTGTGGTGTTGGAGAAGATTCTTGAGAGTCCCTTGGACTGCAAGGAGATCCAACTAGTCCATCCTAAAGGAGATCAGTCCTGGCTGTTCATTGGAAGGACTGATGTTGAAGCTGAAACTCCAATACTTTGGCCACCTCATGCAAAGAGTTGACTCATTGGAAAAGACCCTGATGCTGGGAAGGATTGAAGGCAGGAGGAGAAGGGGATGCCAGAGGATGAGATGGCTGGATGGCATCACCTACTCGATGAACATGGGTTTGGGTATACTCCAGGAGTTGGTGATGGAGAGGGAGGCCTGGCGCACTGCAGTTCATGGGGTAGCAAAGAGTTGGACACAACTGAGCAACTGAACTGAACAGAACTGAAACACACTGAAAAAGACGTAAAATATTTCTAAGCCTTTTCTAGAAATTCTCACTTTGAAAACAATCCCCTTACTTTTTGTGAATTTTCAATGGAATTTTAAATGTTTATTGTATAATGATTACCCTTTTATGACATTTTATATTTCAGTTAATTAAAGTTGGAATTATAAAAATTAAAAAAAAAAGAAGAGGTGGCAAGAATACACAGAAGAACTGTAAAAAAAAGATCTTCATGACCCAGGTAATCACGATGGTGTGATCACTCACCTAGAGCTAGACATCCTGCAAGGTAAAGTCAATGGACCTTAGGGAGCATCACTACGAACAAAGCTAGTGGAGGTGATGGAATTCCAGTTGAGCTATTTCAAATCCTGAAAGATGACGCTGTGAAAGTGCTGCACTCAATATGCCAGCAAATATGGAAAACTCAGCAATGTCCACAGGACTGGAAAAGGTCAGTTTTCATTCCAATCCCAAAGAAAGGCAATGCCAAAGAATGCTCAAACTACCATACAATCGCACTCATCTCACATGCTGGTAAAGTAATGCCCAAAATTCTCCAAGTCAGGCTTCAGCAATACATGAACTGTGAACTTCCAGACATTCAAGCTGGTTTTAGAAAAGGCAGAGGAAACAGATCAAATTGCCAACATCTGATGGATCATCGAAAAAGCAAGAGAGTTCCAGAAAACCTCTATTTCTGTTTTATTGACTAGGCCAAAGTCTTTGATTGTGTGGATCAAAATTAACTGAAAAATTTTGAAAGAGAAGGGAATACCAGACCACCTGACCTGCCTCTTGAGAAATCTGTATGCAGGTCAGGAAGCAACAGTTAGAACTGGACATGGAACAACAGACTGGTTTCAAGTAGGAAAAGGAGTACATCAAGGCTGTATATTGTCACCCTGCTTATTTAACTTATATGCAGGGGACATCATGAGAAACACTGGGCTGGAAGAAGCACAAGCCAGAATCAAGAATGCCGAGAGAAATATCAGTAACCTCAGATATGCAGATGACACCACCCTCATGGCAGAAAGTGAAGAGGAACTAAAGAGCCTCTTGATAAAAGTGAAAGAAGAGAGTGAAAAAGTTGGCTTAAAGCTCAACATTCAGAAAACTAAGATCATGGCATCCAGTCCCATCACTTCATGGCAAATATATGGAGAAACAATGGAAACAGTGGCTGACTTTATTTTTCTTGGCTCCAAAATCACTGCAGATGGTGACTGCAACCATGAAATTAAAAGACGCTTACACCTTGGAAGGAAAGTTATGACCAACCTAGACAGCATATTAAAAAGCAGAGACATTACTTTGCCAACAAAGGTCTGTATCGTCAAGGCTATGGTTTTTCCAGTGGTCATGTATGGATGTGAGAGTCGGAGTATGAAGAAAGCTGAGCACCAAAGAATTGATGCTTTTCAACTGTGGTGTTGGAGAAGATTCTTGAGAGTCCCTTGGACTGCAAGGAGATCCAACCAGTCCATTCTAAAGGAGATCAGTCCTGGGTGTTCATTGGAGACTGATGTCGAAGCTGAAACTCCAATACTTTGGCCACCTCATAGGAAGAGCTGACTCATTGGAAAAGACTCTGATGCTGGAAAAGATTGAGGGCAGGAGGAGAAGGGGACAACAGATGTGATGGCTGCATGGCATCACTGACTCAATGGACATGGGTTTAGGTGAACTCAGGGAGTTGGTGATGAAGAAGGAGACCTGGTGTACTGCGATTCATGGGGTCACAAAGAGTCGGACACGACTGAATGACTGAACTGAACTGAACAAGGGCTGTTGCATCATTCAAAATAATTAATAAATGTAAAATATCTTAGCCCATGGTAAGCACTGAACAAATATCAATCTCTTCCTCCCTTGCCTCTATTTCTCTTCTAAAATAGCATTCCCATTTTTTTTCTAATAATGTTGTCTTGATATAAGGATTAAATGTCTTAGAAACACTAATAAAACACACTGAATAGTTTCATCAGTTAATTCAATATAAGACCTATCTTCAGTTGTACACCACCTTATAAGCTACAGACACATAAGACTTAATATGTCAAAACAACAGAACCTCCTCAGAGACAAGCCTAAGGCACACCTAAATATTTGATGGTCTTTGTTCTAGTCTATTCAGCACATTGCTTTCATCATTTGCTCAATCAACATCTGCTCTCAAGAAAAAAAATTGATTAGATATTATTTCTTAATAACACATAAAACTTCAGACAAAGTTATTAATTTGGGATTCAAAAAGCAATTTTTGGTATAAGTAACACTTCTATCCTTCTCCAAGAAAAGAGTACCTCACCTAATAACCTCTGCCTCTGAGATAAATGAATGCATTAAAGCTCTTAACACCCCTTTGATGGACTACAAATGGTCACAATACAGGAAAATATTTGAACAATAATGATTTGTGTTTTCTTCTTAAGTGTAAGCTGATTGCAAAGGTTCCCAGACCACACGAAGTAAATAGCTAAAGGGTCATGAATCTTAATAGCTTCCAAATCAGAAAGATCTGCAACTTATATGCTCTGACTGGAGTGTGGATGGAATGTATAAATATTAATAGGTCTGGCAGAGCCTCTGCAGACAAGCTGTCTAAAATTTCATGGGAGGAAGATTGAAGTTGCAGTGTACAAAGCAGACATGAGCCTCCCACCTGGAAATGAACTGTCAACACGTGTATAAATACATTTTTCCAGAAGCAATATTTAACACCCGGTGCTGCCCTGACACCCAACAACGCTATGCATCGATACTTAACTCCAGTTCATTATTTAAGATTATGAACATGCAGACCAGGCTCAACTCCAGAAACACTAAGACAGGAATCCTAGTTTTCAGTCTCAAAATACAGCATGGTAAACAGCAGAAAATCCCTGGAAGACTCTAAAACAGTACTCAGCTTCCCCACCCAATGACTTGCTTGCTATTGGGGCATGCCTTGGTTCTGTAACATTCTGTTCTCAATGGAGAGGACACATAGGCATTAACTGACCTAATCAAGGTAGAGAGATTTCATAATGCCATCTGCAACAAATGTATAGACCTAGAGATTATCATACCAAGTGAAGTCAAGGAAGAAAAAGACAAACACCATATGATATCACTTATATGTGGAATCTAGAATATGACACAAATGAACCTATCTACAAAGTAGAAATGGACTCACAGATGTAGAGAACAGACCTATAGTTGCCGAAGATGGGAATGGGGATGGGAAGGACTGGGAGTTTGGGACTAGCAGATGCAAACTTTTATAAATAAAATGAATACCCAACAAAGTCCTACTGTATCACATAGGGCACTGTATTCAATATCCCATGACAAACCATAGTGGAAAAGAATATGAAAAAGAATGTATATATATATACACATATGTATATATACACATACATATGTATATGTATACATTCTTACATATATATATATACACACATTCTTTTTCATTTTCAGATATATACATATATATATATAGATCACTTAACTGTACTGAATAAATTAACACAACATTGTAAATCAACTATACTTCAATAAATAAAAATTCTTTAAAAGAGAGAGATTTAGCTTTACATTATGCAGAGTACAATAAACAGTAAATCTTAAACACTAGTAAAAATGATATGAGAAAGAAAAAAATTAACTTTAAAATAAAGTCTTTTTTCTTTTCTAACCCATAGCATCCTGGAAAGCATAAGATCTGTATGTTAACTTTTCTATACTTTTTCCTGTTAATTGGAAATCTCTCAGAACCAAGTATGGCAACCCTACTTTGCTATTCACATGGGAAAGGAAAGAATGAACAGAAATATGTAGTATCCTTAGGAGCAGTGAAGAAAATTTGGTCATATTAGAAAATAATCCATACTTTTCTTTATTTTTCAATGTTTGTGAGGGAAAAATACACAGCAATATTAATTTTGTATTGGTTTAAGGGTGTTTCTGTTTGTATTTTCATGGAAAGAATAAGATTTAAAATGTTAAATCTCAACTCAATTCTGACTTCCGTTGAACTTGGACAAAAGTAAAACCAAAAATTTCTCTCCTCCTTCCATAAAGAATAATATTGATCATTATTTGCCCTCAAATGAGAGAGGCAATGAAGCCCTCAAGAAAAAGCAAACACTCCTTAAGATTAAAGATTTAGTAATTTGACTCCTGCTAAAGATTTATCAAAAATTTGTCTTCACAACTTGGGACTTTCAAAAGAAATCACTAGAGATTTGTCAGATTTTTCAAACCAACGGCTATCATGGACAGCCAAATCAACAAAGCCTCACCTACCGCCTTTTCACAGAAAAGCAACTTTAAAAAACTAAGTATCACCCCAAAATAATTCAAGCTGAAAGCAAAATTAGAATCCAAACAATAGTCTTAGAGTAATAATCAAGATCACCCCAAGCTTCGTCAGCCAAAGAATGTACCATGAGGTGTCATCATTGGATCAGTTATGCGCTGCCTTTACTGCAGGGAAAGTTCTAGTTCATAAACAAATGAGCTTCTGGGAAACTGGGCACATAATCTAATCCTTCCACTTGGTTTCTGACACATTGTTTTCATCTCCAGTAGATCTTCCAATATGAATTATTCCTAACACTTTAGTTCTAAATTCCTCTGTCTTTTTCCTTCCTCCTCTAGCATCTCTCGTAACCGTGGGAGAACCCATGCGTGTGTGCTCAGTTGCTCAGTTGTGTCCAACTCTTTGCCACCACATGGACTGCAGCCCACCAGACTCCTCTGTCCATGGGATTTCCCAGGCAAGGGTACTGGAGTGGGTTGCCGTTTCCTTCTCCAATGGTAGAACCCAAGGAATTCCATTATCTGCTTGTTATGGTTGGAACTTTTTTAGGCTGCAACATATCTGTGTGGACATTTAATAAAGACTAGAATTTCATTAGCAACTTTCAATTGCCCAAGAAAATTCCAACTCTACTAAAAAGAGATAGATGTTCCTCAAAAGCGTCACATGAAGTATAATCCTGGCTAACTCATATTTGGCAATCAAAATCCTACAGTGATTAGTACCTCCATCATCCCTCAAATTACAGATTCGTAAGATTAGATCTGCAGTCCAAAGCTGCCAGCCCCTAGCCTGCCACTCACAGATAAAAGAACAGTACTTAGAAGTTATTGCCTGAAGTCATTAAGTGTCATCCAGGGTCTTAATGTCCTTCTGGCTTTTTATATTTATAAAATGCCTGTCCTTATCTCCCTAACTTCTGAAACTTGTTCTTTCTATTTGAGGGATGTACAGAGCATGGGTACATTTTTATCCCCAGGTTTAGATTTCTTGTCTATAAAGACAACTTAAATCTCAACTTAAATGTGGCCTCATCTGATGTGTATTGATGCCCTTGTTCAGGATACAGCAGCTAAAATAAAGATTTGTAGATATTCTTATGCTCCATTTCTTAAAAATACAAGTATCAGTGGTCCATCATCACAGAATTAAATTTCTGAAATTTATGATCACAGGACTGTGTGTCCCAAAGGTTTTCTTGTCCTGGGACACTTTCAAAGCCTGGAGAGAATCATCCTCAGCTGAACCACAATTGCCAGTTCTTCCCAAATATTCCTTTTGTCATCAGATTTTTCACTACTGCACAAAGCAGATGCTTTGGCAGATGAGGGAATGAACTGATAACTGGCTGTCATACATACTGAAAGCATCAGAGCACTAACAAGCCCACAAGTTTACTATGCAGTGAAAATGGCTTAGAAACGCTGTACTAGAATGTCCACACTGCATGACTGAGCTGAGTCTTTATATTTAGAGGCATATGAGAGCCTACTCAAGTGATCCCAGCTGACAAGCTCTCTTACTCTTCTGTTTATCTGTTTTAAATTGGTCAGAATTCAATTGAATGTCTTCTGTGCACCCCAAGATACTCTGGAATTAGGATATAAAATTGTGCACCCATATGTAGGCAAGTAGTAGTCGTGCTAGTTATTCAGTCATGTCTGACTCTTTGCAACCCCATGGACTGTAGCCTGCCTGACTCCTCTGTCTAGGGGATTCTCCAGGCAAGAATACTGAAGTGGGTTGCCATACCTTTCTGCAGGGGATCTTCCCAACCCAGGTCTCCTGCATTGCAGGCAGATTCTTCACCCTCTGAGCTACAGGGAAGCCCAGTAGCTTATGTACCCCTATGTAGGCAAACAGCTTCATAATGCCCCAGGTCAGTAGAGTACTCTGGTGTTCTCTTTGTAACTGACAATTCTCCCACAGACTCCAGAATTGGTGCAAAAGTGATTTTACTGAAAATTGATTATAATTATGTACTTCAACATATTCAGAACTTATTTCAACCAGAGAGTTTCCAAAATCATTGTGCCTCTTCTTTTTACTTTTCAAAATATACATATTAAACTACATTTTACAACAATGCTTTCAAGCACAAAGTTCAAACAGAGAAATACACTGGTTTCCCAGAATAAGACATTAAAACAGTACTTAAACATCTAGGTAATACTACTGGGCCTATATTTACATATAAATTAGGCCCAGCACATCAAACAAAAATGTCTTGACTTTTAGATACTATCACTAAATTTTGCACAAAAATTTTATATTATTCACTTTAATAATTAATATGCCTGAATCTGCATTTAATTCAATAAGTCATTTTTCAAAGTTTTTCTTTATTTTTTATGAAATATGGCCCCTCATACTAGCTTAAGGTATTTTCCCAATATTTAAGATATTCTTAAATTGTTGCTATTAATATATTTTGAGGGGTTTTTTTTCAAACATGGTCGGAATGAAGTTTGGTGACTTGCCTGCATCAAGTAGCACCAGCTACCAATAAGCACAAGTTCATCTCTATTTCACAAAGGAAGAAACTAAGGATCAGAGAGAAAAAATGATTTCTCTACCATCACATGGCTAAGAAAGACAGAAAATACCATCTAATTTACTCAGTTTAGTCAAGCAAAACAACAAAAAATATGGAAATACAAAACCATAATAACTGTTTCTAAAAGAAACTTGAAATTCTGAACTTTGTCAAAATCAAAATCAATTACACTAGATGTGAATAAACATAGTATCTAAAATAGTATCAAGAGGGTCATCATTAAACTGTTATTGCAAGATGTTGTAACATCTAATTAATTTTTTTCTCGCTAAGAAAAACCATTTAATTATAGCCACCCTCTCAGTGTGGTTAAAAATTAAATAATCTCTTAATATCATTCTTAATTATATTTGACTACCCTAACAGCAATATTTATTTTGACACAAATGTTAAAAACAAGGTTGGCCCTAAAACAATGTAGCAAAGAAGTGAGAACATGAAGATGGAGTAAAACGATCTTAAATCTATATCTTAGTAAGCAAGCGTGTCAGATTCCTGATCTCTGAAGAAGATTTAACTTCAGGACCAGGGACCAGGCTTGATCACTCAAGAGCTTTTGTATAGCAGAGTTTTATTAAAGTGAAAGGGGACAGAGAAAGCTTCTGACACAGACATCAGAAAGGGGATGGAGAATACCCCCTCTCTAGTGTTAGCAAAGGAGTTATATAGCTTTTAATTATTACAGTGAATCAAAAGAATGTCTCAAGTTTATGAAAATTTTACCAGACCCACTCCCACAACTTACATTTTAGGATAACAGGCTTAGAACTTAACAATAGAAAGATCCTACCAGACCCACTCCCACAATATACATTCTAAAGTATGAGGATTAGCCAGAAGGTTTTAAGGAAGGAGAAACTGTCCTCAAGCAGGATATATTGTTGTTATATAATCCCTAGTACAGAGTTTAAACTGAGTTGTTTGTTGTGTAATCATCAGTTCCAGGCTTAAAGAAAAAAAAAAAAACGGTTTTATGTGACTAAGACTAAGGAATGTAGAGAAAAAAAAAATTTGTCCTTTCCTCCTCCTCAAGAACTCCAGACCCCTCTCTCCTCAGGGACCCCCGGGCTTCTTATCAACCTGCCTAGGAATTTACTCATTAGTAAAAGTAATTTAGAAGTCATAAATATATGCAGGCCCTTGACCCAGCAATTCGGCTTCTGAGAATGCATCCTAAATTAATCATTCTGAGACAAATATATTTACTAATGTTTTGTTTATAAGAGTGAAAATTGAACACAACCTAAATGGCAAAACATAGACAATGGTTCTATAAAGTGATGTAGTATATTTAATGTGCAGATCATGCAGCTAGCAAGATGATAATTAAGTATACTTCATAATAGCAAACAAGTCCATATGGTATATATTAAACTTTTAAAAGATATAAAAACAGATATACAAAATGCAATATAATATAAGCAATGGAAAGTAAAACAATCATAGAGAACAGATTGGGAGGAAATTGACAAATACAAGGAAGGAGTGAGTTTATGAGAGATTTTCTATTCTTTGGATTTTTAGACATTTAAAATGTTTTCATCTTGAAAATTATAAACCTTCTTTAAAAAAGAAAAGTTCAACTTTTAGTTCTAATAATAGAGAATTCAGTAATTAGAACCAATTCCTTTGCTGTGGACAATAAAAAGACTAAGTGAAATATAAAAATATCTGCTTGAAGGCATCTGAGACCGAACAAAATAGCAAATAATTGAGCTCAGTTCAGCTCAGTCACTCAGTAGTGTCCAACTCTTTATGACCCCATGGACTGCAGCATGCCAGGCCTCCCTGTCCATCATCAACTCCCAGAGTTTACTCAAACTCATGTCCATTGAGTCAGGAATGCCATCCAACCATTTCATCCTCTGTCGTCCCCTTCTCCTTCTGCCTTCAATCTTTCCCACCATCAGGGTCTTTTCAAATGAGTCACCTCTTCACATCAGGTGGCCAAAGTATTGGAGTTTCAGCTTCAACATCAGTCCTTCCAATATTCAGGGCTGATTTGCTTTAGGATGGACTGGTTGGATCTCCTTGCAGTCCAAGAGACTCTCAAGAGTCTTCTCCAACACCACAGTTCAAAAGCATCAATTCTTCAGCACTCAGCTTTCTTTATGATCCAGCTCTCACATCCATACATGACTACTGGAAAAACCATAGCTTTGACTAGATGGACCTTTGTTGGCAAAGTAATGTCTCTGCTTTTTAATATGCTGCCTAGTTTGGTCATAACTTTTCTCCCAAGGAGTAAGCGTCTTTTAATTTCACAGCTGCATAACTGAGCTCAGATCTTGGAAAAAACAAAAATCCAAAGAAGTAAGCTTTTCCTTGAGATTTACTTTTGCCTTAGGACAAATTCCAAAAGAAGCTGCCAAAAGCAAAGTGCTGACAATCTCATCACCTAGTGTTTCAAAATTTGGCAGCCAGACCTGCTAAAAGTAGGAACTCAGATTAATCTGTAGTGTCTTGAGTTGGGATCCCAAAAACCTGCATCATAACCATAAGGGAAATCTTATAGATGACCTTGAATTTTTTTTTTATTCCTAAAATTGGAAAAAGGTGATCCTATATTACTAGTGCCCTCAGGTTCCTGAAAAAAGCTAATTCTCTCCAGTCAAGAAAAATCTTTGAAATCATCCTAAATTTCAAGCTACTTCCACAAAATTTTAATACAAAGCCTAGATAACCAGACAGACAAAGATAGGCGATTACATGACAAAAAAACAGCAAACACATGAAACAGATCTATAGAAGCTCTAGATATCTGAACATTTAAAATAAATCTGCTTACCCTGTTCAAGGAGCTAAGAGAGAATGTTTCATTTTCAGCAGAAAAAAACTCAAAAGATGCAGAGAAATTTTAAGCAAATACCAAAATTATGAACTAACAGATTTAACAGCTCATTAAATGCAATCAAACAAAAATTAGTGAACTAAAAATCAGAAGAAACTAACCAGAATAAAGTGAAGAACACTTTACAGAGGAGAATGTAACAAACATAGAGAATAAATACACCTAACATGCATTTAGTGGAAGTCCCAGAAAGAGGGGAAATGGCAAAGCAATTTTAAAATATAATGGCAAATCCACAGTCATCAAGACAGTATGGTACTGGCACAAAGACAGAAATATAGTTCAATGGAACAAAATAGAAAGCCCAGAGATAAATCCACACATCTATGGACACCTTATCTTTGACAAAGGAGGCATGAATATACAATAGAGAAAAGACAATCTCTTTAACAAGTGGTGCTGGGAAAACTGGACAGCCACTTGTAAAAGAATGAAACTAGAACACTTTCTAACACCATACACAAAGATAAACTCAAAATGGATCAAAGATCTAATCATAAGACCAGAAACTATAAAACTTCTAGAGGATAACATAGGCAAAACACTCTCCGACATAAACCAAAGCGGGATCCTCTATGACCCACCTCCCAGAATATTGGAAATAAAAGCACGAATAAACAAATAGGACCTAATTAAAATTAAAAGCTTCTGCACCACAAAGGAAACTATAAGCAAGGTGAAAAGACAGCCTTCAGAATGGGAGAAAATAATAGCCAATGAAGCAACAGACAAACAATTAATCTCAAAAATATACAAGCAACCCCTGCAGCTCCATTTTAGAAAAATAAACGACCCAATCAAAAAGTGGGCCAAAGAACTTAACAGACATTTCTCCAAAGAAGACATACAGATGGCTAACAAACACATGAAAAGATGCTCAACATCACTCATTATCAGAGAAATGCAAATCAAAACCACAATGAGGTACCACTTTACACCAATCAGAATGGCTGCCATCCAAAAGTCTACAAGCAATAAATGCTGGAGAGGATGTGGAGAAAAGGGAACTCTCTTACACTGTTGGTGGGAATGCAAACTAGTACAGCCACTATGGAGAACAGTGTGAAGATTCCTTAAAAAAACTGAAAATAGAACTGCAATATGACCCAGCAATCCCATTGCTGGGCATACACACCGAGGAAACCAGAATTGAAAGAGACATGTGTACCCCAATGTTCATCCCCGCATTGTTTACAATAGCCAGGACATGGAAGCAACCTAGATGCCCATCAACTGATGAATGGATAAGAAAGCAGTGTACATATACACAATGTACATATACACAATGGAATATTACTCAGCATTAAAAAAATATTCATTTGAAGCAGTTCTACTCAGGTGGACGGAACTGGAGCCTATTATCCAGAGTGAAGTAAGCCAGAAGGAAAAACAAAAATACAGTATACCAACGCATATAGAAATATGGTATATTCTAAATATGGAATTTAAAAAGATGGTAACGAGAACCCTGCATGCGAGACAGCAAAAGAAACGCAGATGTATAGAACAGTCTTGTGGACTCTGTGGAAGAGGGCAAGGGTGGGATGATATGGGAGAATGGCATTGAAACATGTTAATTATCATATGTGAAATCAATCGCCAGCCCAGCGATGATGCTCAGGGCTGGGGCACCGGGATGACCCAGGGGGAGGGAGTCAGGAGGGAGGAGGGAGGGGGATTCTGGAGGGGGAACATATGTATACCCATGGCGGATTCATGTCAATGTATGGCAAAACCAACACAATAAAGTAAAGAAAATTTAAAAAATAAAATAAAAAATAAATAAAATATAATGGCAAAAATTGTCCAAAACTGATGAAAAATATCCATTCATAGATTTAAGAACCCTGTCAAAAAACAAAATGAAGGAAGACTCAGAATTTTGATAATTCAACTCGTACCAGTGAGCTCTATGACCATGGGCAAGGCATTTTAATCTCCCTGGACATCTGTTTCATCATATCAGTGGGGCGGGGGGTGGGGGGAGGGGGGCAGGCAGAATCACTGGATTATCTAAGTTCTAAATTTTTAGCCAATGCATTTATATCTCCCTGGACATTTTTTTCATCTTATCAGTGGGGCGGGGGGTAGGGGGAGGGGGGGCAGGCAGAATCACTGGATTATCTAATTTCTAAATTTTTATCAAATATGTTTCTAATAACAGCTATTATGTTCAAATATAGTCTTTATTATATTATAATCTAACAGGCTTTTTAACACCCCTGCACAAAAACATATCCCATGTCAATCAGAAATGTCATAAGCCTACATTTCTACTAGTCTATAAAATTCTACTACAGTTATCTTTTGAATTATCAAACAAAGCCAGGTTATTTTATCTTAAAGGATATTATTTAAATGTCCATATGCTATCTGATATCTGTGATGAGTGAAAAGCAACCCCTGGACTTTAATAGAGTAACATAAATTGGATTTATTTATTATACTGTATTACTATCAATTGACAAAGAATTAAGATAAAGTATGAAAAACAAGTAAGTTTCAAGGAAAGGAATCACCAGATAAAGTAAACAATAAAGCTAGCAACATAAATAGAAAAGTAGAAATATTATTATTAAATGCTCCAAATATATCTATAATTTAATATAAAATTATAATATTTAGCAGTGTCAGTTTAACAGTAGCAAGTTATAAATACAAAAACAAAAATTTAAATTACAAGAATTAGCAATGTTTTACCACAAAATTATTTAGAACAACTTCTATAATCCCTAAATTACCTCTTATATCTTAAAATAGAGGAAACAGAAAAGAAAAAAATAACAGTAAGAAACCAAATAAATGATATTAATATCCTACTATCATGCTACAGGCAACATGGCTTTTTCAATGCACCTATTTAAATAAGAAATGTGAACAATGAATCCACCATGTTCTTGAGCTAAAGATAGGGTATATAGTATTTCTATTGCCATTAATAAAAGCTGAATAACTTTCCACTAAGCTAGTTCTAACACTTACTGATCTTTTTAAATCAATTCTTGAGTGTTATAAATAAGAATCTTATTATATTTGGTGTTGTTCAGCCCCCAAGACGTGTCCAACTCTTTGCCACCCCATGGACTACAGTACACCAGGCTCCTCTGTCTTTCACTATCTCCCTGAGTTTGCTCAGATTGATGTCCATTGAGTCAGTGATGTCATCCAATAATCTCATCCTTTGTTGTCCCTTTCTCCTTTTGCCCTCAATCTTTCTCAGCATCAGGGTCTTTTCCAGTGAGTCAGCTCTTCACATCAGGTGGCCAAAGTACTGGAGCTTCAGCTTAAGCATTAGTCCTTCCAATATTCAGGGTTGATTTCCTTTAAGATTGACTGGTTTGGTCTCCTTGCAGTCCAAAGGACTCTCAAGAGTCTTCTCCAGCACCACAGTTTGAAAGCATCAATTCTTTGGACTTCTTTAGGGTCCAACTCTCACATCCATACATGACTATTGGAAAAACCATAGCTTTGACTAGATGGACCTTTGTTGGCAAAGTGATGTTTCTGCTTTTTAATACACTGTCTAGGTTTGTCATAGCTTTCCTTCCAAGGAGCAAGTGTCTTCTGATTCCAAGGCTACAGTCACTCTCCACCGTGATTTTGGAGCACAAGAAAATAAAGTTTGTCACTGCTTCCACTTTTCCCCTTTCTATTCACCATGAAGTGATGGGACTGGATACCATGATTTTAGTTTTTTTAATGTTGAGTTTCCAGCTAGTTTTTTCACTCTCCTCTTTCACCCTCATCAAGAGGCTCTTTAGTTCCTCTTTGCTTTCTGCTACTAGAGTGATATCATCTGCATATCTGAGGCTGTTGATATTTCTCCTGGCAGTGTTGATTCCAGTTTGTGATTCATCCAGCAAGGCATTTCACATGATGTACTCTACATATAAGTTAAATAAGCAGGGTGACAATATACAGCCTTGATGTACTCCTTTTCCTATTTGGAACCAGTCTGTTGTTCCATGTCCAGTTCTGATTGTTACTTCTTGACCAGCATACAGGTTTCTCAGGAAATAGGTAAAGTGATCTGGCACTCCCATCTCTAAGAATTTTCCAGAGTTTGCTATGATTCACACAGACAAAGGCTTTAGGGTAGTCAGTTAAGCAGAAATAGAGCTTTTTCTGAAACTCCCTTGCTCTCTCTATGATCCAGAAAATGTTGGCAATTTGATCTCTGGTTCCTCTGCCTTTTCTAAACCTGGATTGTACATCTAGAAGTTCTCAGTTACATACTGCTGAAGGCTAACTTGAAGGATTTTGAACATAACCTTGCTAGCATGTGAAATGAGCACAACTGTATGGTAGTTAGAACATTCTTTGGCATCGCCCTTCTTTGGGTACAATGCAATGCAAGAAACTTTTCCAGTCCTGCGGCCACTGCTGAGTTTTCCAAATTTGCTGACATATAGCATGCAACATTTTTAACAGCATCATCTTTTAGGATTTGAAATAGCTCAGCTTGAATTCCATTACCTCCACTAACTTTGTTTGTAGTAATGATTCCTAAGGCCCACTTGAGTTCACACTCCAGGATGTCTGCTTTTAGGTGAGTGACCATACCATCATGGTTACCCAGGCCATTAAGACCTTTTTTGCATAGTTCTTATGTGTATTCTTGTCACCTCTCCTTAATATTTTCCACCTCTGTAGATCCATACCATTTCTGTCGTTTATCCTGCCCATCCTTGCATGAAATGTTCCCTTGATATCTCCAATTTTCTTAAAGAGATCTCTACTATTTCCCATTCTACTGTTTTCCTCTATTTCTTTGCATTGATCATTAAAGAAGGCCATCTTATCTCTCCTTTGCTATTCTCTGGAATTTTGCATTCAGTTGATTGTATCTTTCCCTTCCACTCGTGCCTTTTACTTCTCTTCTTTTCTCAGCTATTTGTAAAGCCTCCTCAGACAACCACTTGCTTTCTTGTTTTTTTTTTTTTTTCCTTTGGGATAGTTTTGGTCACAGCCTTCTGTACAATGTAATGAATCTCCATCCATAGTTCTTCACCCTGTCTACCAGATTGAATCCCTTGAACCTATTCATAACCTCCACTGTTTAATCATAAGGAATTTGATTTGGGTCATGGCTGAATGGCTTACTGGTTTTCCCTACTTTCTTCCATTAAAGCCTGAATTTTGCAATGAAGAGCTCATGATAATTTCTTAAATTAATGACTCAAATGTAATTTGGTAAGAGGGTTTTTTTAAATTAGAAACAACAGAAATTCTATCTGATTTCTAATATTTAATGAAATGCAAATTGAATGCTTTACTCTGTTAAACATCAGAAGGGTCAATATATAAGTTATTCTCTGATATTCAGATTCATGCTGTGAATTTTAAATTCTAATTCCATAGTTCATTTCTCTCTTGCCTCACCACTGACAATATCTGTTCAGCCCATCACTGGGATAAGCTTCATTCTCCCTGGTGATAAAGACATTGAAATGTGGCTTTTTCTGGCTTTCTTGGAGCACCACATTTGTCATTTCCACTGAAGGTCCAGTAGGTCTTACTAATCATGCAAATTTTCAGAAAGTAAAAAGCTCTACAAAATTTTGAGTATTTTCAAGAAAACTGAGTAAGCTCAAGCTAACATTGAGAGGGAGAGGAAAGCACTAAACAGGGTTAGGGTCTTTTAAAGTTATGTATGTAGAAGATGGTTTACAATGAAATATCATCCATGAAAACCCAAATGTAACCCTGCAAGATTAGCAAAGCAAGCAGTTGATATACAACAGATACAAACCCAACAGTTGTTAAGCTGTTCTAATTATACACTTCATACTAGAATGCTAATGAAACATTGCCAAGTAATACTCTTCAGGAAAAAAAAGTCAGGGGTAAGTCCTCTCACTTAAGAACATTTTACATATAAAATGAATGGAAACAAGTTCAAAGCTCTACAGGTAAACCCTATAACAATAGTCTGGACTTAAAAGCTGGGGCACCATATATGTGATCCAAACTCTTCACTCCTCAGGGGGAAGCTGGGATTTGCTGGCTCCCTCCTGACCATAAGGCAGCATTCCTGGAGGTGAGGTTTATGCTGAGAGAGTCTCAGCCTTTCTTACCTGTTTCAGTGTGGGTGTTTTCTCAGCTGCCCATTGTGTAGGAGTCACTCAAATTGTTTCTGAATTTCTCTCAGAGGAAACTGATCATTGTGTGGCTGTACATTCAGTGAACGGTGGGAGGAAGGAAATTCAGTTTCCTTTTACGGTGCCATCTTGGTGACTTCTCTCACTCATCTCTTTATCCCTCTAACCACCCAATGAATTCATGAAAACAGTAGGTGTTCCATAAACATTTATTTAATTAGAAGAGAAGGATATTATAAAATGTACTCAAAATGAGCTTCAATAGTGAAAAATCAAACTGGTCACATTACCAAACAATTTTCTAATTTTACAGATATAAATCTAAACAAAAATAGCTGTATATATACAAACATAGGTCAGGTTCCTAGAAAACTCATTTGCATGAAAGAATTCTTTCCCCAATATTGATGAATAAAGTATTTCTCTATTTTAGAAAACTGAATGCAAAAATCCTCAAAAAAATCTTAGTAAACAGAATCCAACAACACATTAAAAGGATCACACATTATGATCAAGTGAGCTTTATCCCAGAGGTACAAGGATACTTCAATATATGCAAGTCAATCAATGTGATATACCATATTAACAAACTAAAAGATAAAAATCATATGATTATCTCACTAGATGCATAGAAAAATTTTGACAAAATTCAATACTCATTTATGATAGTGTAGAGCCTAAGTGACTCCGTCTTTAAAAAAGGAGCCACCATCTTGTAATAAAGGGCAAACTTGGTTTTTCCAATTTCCTGGAAAAAGCACAGAATAGTCCAGCCCTCACCCCATGTCACCACCCTAGACACGACCAATCACAGTGCACCAGGGAAGTGCCAAAAATACACCAATCAGGGGGCTGTTTGCGGTTAAATATACCTACCAAGGACTAACGCGGGTAAAGCCCCTGACTTCCCCTCATGTCCCGACCAATCACCCCATTCGCCGTCTTCTTCCCTTTGTCTTTTTCCCTTAAAAGCCTTGTACCATTTGGCTTGGGGCCGCCGCCCTCACTCCGCTGCATTGTCGTGTGTGCGGGAGGTCCGGACCGGGTCTGCAATAAACTCCCTCTTGTATTTGCATCAGTGAATTGCCTCCCGGTTGTTTGTGGAGATTGGGATCTGGGCATAACATTAGAAAACTAAAATTTGACAAGCTTTTTTTAAAATTTATACAGAGTTTTAGGGAAAATAGTATATACAGCAATTATATGTAGAACAGTATACTCAAACAGTTGCAACTATCAAAACAGTGAGAAGTTAATAATTGGGTATTTGGATTATACCTATTTTTAATGTGTTTTAAGGGCTAAGCAGGGATATGTAAATTAGTTAACGGCAATAGAATGGGCAAATCCACTATCTAAAAGAAAGACCCTGAACTTTCATCTCAACTGTTAAAACTTGCTTTATAAAGAGAGATTATTTCTTACAAAATACAATTTTACTTTCTTTATTGGACTTTGCACCATGAAACTTTAGTAAAAAGTACCTGTGAAGAAGTTATAAGAAGCAGAAATGTTAGCAACAATAAAATGATATTGTTTTCACTGAACTATTTATGACAATATTAAAAATAGCTTTTGTCAGTAATTCTGAAGTAGAAACTAAAATTCAAAGAGGGAAGAGTTATCCTATTTAGTTTTTTACTCTGTTTTGTTTTATTATTATTTTAATATCTTCCATGTAAGTTCTCAAACTTCAGAGGTCATCAAATCACCTAAAGAGATTTTTGTAATGTGGATTATTGAACTTCACTCTGAGTTTCTAATTTTCCTGGTGGCTCAGATGGTAAAGAATCTTCCTGCAATGCAGGAGACCCAAGTTCCATCCCTGGGTTGGGAAGATCTCCTGGAGAAGGAAATAGCAACCCACTCCAACATTCTTATCTGGAGAATTCCATGGACAGAGGAGCCCCAGGGTGCTATACAGTCCATGGGGTCGCAAAGAGTCAGACATGACTGAACAACTAGCACTTTCTCTTTCAGATCTCAGATGGAACCCTAGAATCTGCATTTCTAACAAGTTTCCAGGTGGTGTCTATACTGCTTACTGGGACCACATGGTTGAGAACCACTGTTCTGTAGAGTTGCTAACAATTTATTATAATAAAGTAGGTTTCTGAAATATTTTCCAAACTAGGAACACTGAGAAAGAACCTACATTTACTTTAAACAAGATATTTGTTTAAATTGGTCTACAACATCCATTTGCATATTTCAAATTCTATGGCACAGTGCCTAGAGAGGACAATGTTTATTATTTCAGAAAACCTGTGATGTATTCTGGCACAAAGTGAAAAATACTTTGGTAAATCAAAAAATTGGGTGGTAGAGCCTTTAGGGGAAAGAAGTATACTTTAGTTGGTTTAATCATCCACAGGATCTCACACATTTGTGGACATGTAGCTATGGCTCAACAAACACATGTTGACTGATTAAATAATCCCCTGCTATATGGAGTATACAAGTCTAGGTTCTTATAAATCTAGTTCATTTTAAACATACTTTCCTAAAGCATTTTCTCATGTCCATTACATAGAATCTCTTGAACTCCAAAGTCATCTCTAAACCATCGTCTCCTACATCCAGCCCTTCCCCTCTCCCTCTAGTTTTACCTTCACTTCAGTCGTGTTAAAACATTGAGTTCTTTGGTCTCTCCATTTTCTCATGTCTTTCAGCTACCTATGGCTTCATGTCCTTCCTCTCAGCCCCATGATGAATTATCTCAATCACTCTCATAACATTTTCCACAATTATCTTCTTTTGCCTCAATACTGTTCTTTAAGTAAAAGCCCCATGCTGGGTCTCACCAATCATCCAGCATCACTATTTCTGTGTCTCTGCATCTGAAGGAGAAAAATCACACTATCAGGCAAGATGGTGCAGCTGCACATTTTTGATTTTCTATTTCATCAGAACGAGGTCTCAACCCAACCTGACCTGACCGTTTTACACATGGAAGGGGCTGCCTTTCCCATTCTTCTGAGGAGTGATTCCAAACCTCAGTCCCCATCTCCAAACTCCCTCTTCCAGCTTCTCACTCTCAGAAAATGACGTTGCCTCCTGCTTCACTGAGGAAACTGCAGCCACAGGTCAGTCTCTTTCTCAGTTTCCTCCCCTTTCTCTCACACTGCTCTTTTATAGAGCAGAAGTACACTTGAATTCTGTGGTAGCCATCCTCTAAGATGGACCTCATTGATCCCTACCTGCTGGTGTTTACACCATTTGTAGTTCCTCCCACATTACACCGGGATTAATATGTACAAACAGAAGTGATGGTAAATGATGGTATTACACCAACGTTAGTTTACGAAAGACACAGCAGCGTCTATTTGGGCTTTTACTTTCTTACACTCTCTTGGATCACTTGCCCTAGAAATCTTGTCAGAAGCAGCCCTATGGGGAGGCCTTTGTGGTGAGAAACATAAGCTTCTTGTCAACGGTTCAGACGCAGCTGCTCCAGCTCTAGTCAAATCTTCAGAGACTGTAATTCTGGCCACCAGCTTAACTGTACCCTCCCAAGACATCTGGAGCCAGAACTACCCAGCTAAGCAGCTCTCAGATTCCTGACCTTCAGAAATTATGTAAGATATTAAATGTTTATCATATAAGCTGCTAAATTTTCAGGTAATCTGTTACTTAGCAACCAATAACTAGAGTGGTGTCTAAGACTAAATCACCCACTTCTCTTTGCCCTTCAGAGCCATTATTCTGTCATCTTTTCACCCTATATTTCAAGCTTTTCTATTCTGCCTCCTTCTGTGTATGAGATTGGTCCAAGTCTCCCTTTTCTCAAAAAAATAAAATAAAACCACTCCTTGGGAATTCCCTGGTAGTCCAGGTTAGGACTCCAAGCTCTCACTGCTGTGGTCCAGATTCAGTTCCTGGTCAGGGAACTAAGATCCCACGAGCTGTGCAGTGTGGCCAAGGAAAAACAAGAAGGAGAAAGAAAAAAAAAAAAAACACTCTTCTATCCCTTATGCTGTCTTTTGTTGCTCCCTTACCTCTCCCCTCATCTTCATATCAAAATTCCCAAAATGATGATGGCTAGCGACAATTTCTAAACTGCTGCTGGCTCCTCCACCCTCAGTAGACTGCTATTCACAGGCACAGCTTCACTAAAGTTTCTCACAGAAGCTGTTAATGCTCTCCATGTTGCCAAGGGCAATGGCTATGGTAAGGAGTTTGGATTTTATTCTAAGGGCAAAAAGAAGGAGCCAACTGCAGTGGTTAGAAGCACACACCTCACAGCCAAACTGCCTGGGAAGCAGAAACAGCAGTTAGAGAAAGGGCTATAGTAGCAGCCAGGAAGGAAAAGATGATGACTTACTCCAAGGTTGTGGCAGAGAAACTGGAAAGAAAGACTATGCTTTTGGAGACTGAAACAATAGAACTTGCTGATGGATTGCTTATGGGAGGAAAGAGAAAAGAAGAAATTGAAAATGACTTCCAAGTTTGGGGCTGGAGTGACTGGTGACAACTGATGATTTTATTAAGATGTAAGGCTGGGGGAAAATAGGTTGGGGAAGGAGAGGTAAATGTCAAGAGTTTTGGCATTATGTTTGAGATGCCTAGCAGACATCCAGATAGAAATACCATGAAATAAAAACATGTGGAATAATATCCTGACCACTAACTCCTGACCATTTTTAAAATATGACAAGTGAATTCAAAAACATCTATCAGAAACAGCTCATTATTCATATATTTTAGCAAGTGTAAAGAAACTACTTTCCATAGGTTCAGCAGTATTTGAAATCCTTGTTTGGTTCATATTTCTTGAAATTAAGGCTCAACTAGGGTTTAATATTGCATGAGCAATCAAACACAGAGACAGAGTTCAAAATTGGTGACTTTCAGAATCAAACTCTGCAGGGATTTTAGGCTTCTGATTAAAATATATTGACAGCACATAATTTAGGGTTAAGTTTATCTCAGTTCTGGTACTATAACTTTAGTCCCAGAGGAGAAAGAAGACCTAGCATATTAAACATCCATCAGGGAGTCTGAAAACCAAGATTTAATTTGAGTAAGTCATTTATTAGATCACCATGTCCTAACACTCATGAAAATAATTTAAACTCTTTCAGAATGAGAAAAGCAAACACAGAAAAAATAGAAGAAATAAAGTTAAAATAATAAATAAGAAGTAATGCCAAAAGGTATAGCAGTAATAAGAAATAAAAAAAAAACAAAAATAAATTATTGTGATCAGAAATTCATTTAAAAATAAAAATTATCTTGATATTAGATGGGCACCTAGCTAATACTACCAAACATTTAAAGGACTAACAGGTGTTTTTCTCAAATTATTTCAAAAATTTAAGAGGAGGGAATATTTCTGAACTTATTCTACAAAGCCAGTATCATCCTAATACCAAAACCAGGAAAAGACATCACGAAAAGAAGAAAATTAGAGACCACTGATTAACATAGATGCAAAAATCCTCCACAAAATATTAGCAAACCAAACTTAACAATACATTAAAAGAATCATAAACTATGATCAAATGGAATTAGTCCCAGAGATCCAACGATAGTACATCTGCAAATCAATCAATTTGATATACATGACTAACAAATTAAAGAACAAAAATCATTTGATCATCTCAAGAAACAGAAAAGGTATTTGACAAAATTCAACATTCATTTATAATAAGGACTGTCAGCAAGATGTGTATAGAGGGAACATACCTCAATATAATAAAGGCCATCTATGATCAACTCACAGCTAACATCATATCCAATGGTGAAAAGCTGAAAGCTTTTCCTCTGAGACCAGGAACAAAACAAAGATGCCCACTCTCATCACTTTTATTCAACATAGTATTAAAAGTCCTAGCCACAGCAACTAGACCAGAAAAAGAAAAAGATAGGAGCATCTAAATTGGAAAAAGAGCAGTAAAATTGTCACTCTTTGCAGATGGCATATTATAGACAGAAAATTCTAAAGATGGCCACAAAATCTATTAGAACTAATAAATGAATTCTGTAAAGTAGGACACAAAGTATGTAGAAATCTGTTGCACTAACAATGAACTATCAGAAAGAGAATTGACAAAAACAATCCCATGTATGACTATACCAAAAATACAATAACTGGAACTAAATCCAACAAAGGAAGAAAAGATATACACTCACAAAATTCTAAAACATTGATGAAAGGATTGAAGATAACACAAACACATGGAAAGATATATATCATGTTGGGTCTTCCTTGGTGGCCCAGTGGCTAAGACTCCATGTCCCCAATGCAGGAGGTCAGGGTTCAATCCCTAGTCAGGGAACTAGATTCCCACATGCCTAAACTAAAGATCCAGCATGCTTTAACTAAGACCTGGTACAGCCAAATAAATAATTAAAAAAAAAAACCAGATACACCATATTTATGGGCTGGAAGAACTAATGTTGTTAAAGTAACCATACAACCCAAAGCAATCTACAAATTCATACAAGTTCTATCAAAATACCAGTGGCATTTTTCACAGAATAAATCTGAATTTTGTGTGAAAACCCAAAAACATATCAACTAGCCAAAACAATCTTGAGAAAGAAAAACAAATTTGGAAGTGCCACACACTCTCTGATTTCAAACTATACTACAAAGCCACAGTAGTATAATCAAAGCAGTATGGTATGTGCACAAACTAATCAAACAAGTATGGTATCTGCACAAAAACAGACACATGGATCAATAGAAGAGAATACAGAGCACAGAAATGAACCATACTCATTGTTACTATTCAGTGGCTAAGTCGTGTCTGATTCTTTGTGACTCCGTGGACTGTGGCACGCCAGGCTCCTCTGTCCTCCACTATCTCCCAGAGTTTGCTCAAATTCATGTCGACTGAGTCAGTGATGTTATCTAAACTTCTCATCCTCTGCCACCTCCCTCTCCTTTTGCCTTCAGTCTTTCCCAGCATCAGGGTCTTCTCCAATGAGTCAGTTCTTTGCATCAGATAGCCCAAGTATTGGAGCTTCAGCTTCAGCATCAGTCATTCCAATGAGTATTCAGGGTTAATTTCTTTTCGGATTGATTGGTTTGATCCCCTTGTAATCCAAGAGACTCTTAAAAGTCTTATCCACCACCACAATTCAAAAGCATCAATTCTTTGGTGCTCAGCCTTCTTTATGGTACAACTCTTATATGGTCAATTAAGCTATAACAAAAGAGGCAAGAACATACAATGGGAAAAAGATAGCCTCTTCACTAAATAATGTTGGGAAAACTAGACAACTACGTACAGAAGAATCAAACTGAACTGCTTTCTCACATCATATAACACACACACACACACACGAAACCTCTATATGGGCAAAGACTTAAATGTAAGACCAGAAACCACAAAACTTCTAGAAGAAAACATAGGCAGAACACTTCTTTGACTTCAGTCTTCAGTTCAGCTTAGTTCAGTTCAGTTGCTCAGTCATGTCCAACTCTTTGCTACCCCATGAACTGCAGCACGCCAGGCCTCCCTGTCCATCACCAACTCCCAGAGTTCACCCAAACCCATGTCCATCGAGTTGGTGATGCCATCCAGCCATCTCATCCTCTGTCATCCCCTTCTTCTCCTGCCCCCAATCTTTCCCAGCATTAGGGTCTTTTCCAATGAGTCAACTCTTCGCATCAGGTGGCCAAAGTATTGGAGTTTCAGCTTCAACATCAGTCCTTGCAATAAACACCCAGGACTGATCTCCTTTATGATGGACTGGTTGGCTCTCCTTGCAGTTCAAGGGACTCTCAAGAGTCTTCTCCAACGCCACAGTTCAAAAGCATCAATTCTTCGGCTCTCAGCCTTTTTCATTATCCAACTCTCACATCCATACATGACTACTGGAAAAACCACAGCTTTGACTAGACGAACCTTTGTTGGCAAAATAATGTCTCTACTTTTCAATGTGCTATCCAGGTTGGCCATAACTTTCCTTCCAAAGAGTAGGGGTCTTTTGATTTCATGGCTGCAATCACCATCAGCAGTGATTTTGGAGCCCAAAAAATAAAGCCTGACATTTTTTCCACTGTTTCCCCATCTATTTCCCAAAAAGTGATGGGACAAGATGCCATGATCTTAGTTTTCTTGATGTTTAGCCTTAAGCCAACTTTTTCACTCTCCTCTTTCACCCTCATCAAGAGGCTCTTTAGTTCCTCTTCATTTTCTGCCATAAGGGTGGTGTCATCTGCATATCTGAGGTTATTGATATTTCTCCCTGCAATCTTGATTCCACCTTGTGCTTCTTCCAGCCCAGCGTGTCTCATGATGTACTCTGCATATAAGTTAAATAAGCAGGGTGACAACATACAGCCTTGTACACAGTCTTAGCAATATTTTTTTGGATGTGTCTCCTTGGGGAAGGAAAACAAAAGTAAAAATAAACAAATAGGAGTAAATGAAACCAAAAAGTTTTACACAGTAAAGAAATCTGTCAACAAAATGCAAAGGCAGTCAACTGAATGGGAGAAAATATTTGCAACTAATATATCTGATAAGAGATTAATATCCAAAATACACAAAGAGTTCATAAACGCAACATAAAAAAAAAAAACTTTATTTAAAATGGGTTGAAGATCCGAATGGACATTTTTCCAAAGAAAACATGGTTAGCTGGCACACAAAAAGCTGCTCAATATAACTAATAACAGGGCTTTCCCAGTGGCTCAGCAGGTAAAAAATCTGCCTACAATACAGGAGATTTGCAGGAGACAGGGGTTCAATCCCCTGGGTTGAGAAGATGCCCTGGAGGAGGAAATGGCAACCCACTCCAGTATTCTTGCCTGTAAAATCCCATGGACAGAGGAGCCTGGTAGGCTACAGTCCAAAGGGTAGCAAAGCGTCAGACATGACTGAGCATGCACAGAGGCACGCATCACTAATAATCAGGGACATGGAAATCAAAACCACAGTGAAATTTCACTTCACACCTGTCAGAATGGCTATTATCAAAAAGACAAGAAATAACAAGTGTTGGCAAGATTGGAGAGAAAGGGGAACCCTTGTATTGTTGGTGGTATTATAAACTGGTACATCCACTATGGAAAATAATATGGAAATTCCTCAAAACTTATAAATAGAGTTACCATCAGATTCAGCAATTCCATTTCTAGGTATTTACAAGAAGAAAACAAATTCTTATTTAATTCTAAATTCTAAAAAAAAGAACACTAATTCAAAAAGATACATGCACCCCTATGTTCATCAGGTCATTATTTACAATAGCCAAGGTATGGAAACAACCTGTGTCCACTGATAAATAAACAGTTAAAGAAGGTATGGTGAATATAATATATATACTATACCTATACTACATATATATATATATATACATATACATATGTGTGTATAAATATATATATATATATATATATATATATATATATATATATATATAATGGAGTATTACTTGGCCATAAAAAATAAAATCTTGCCATTTGCAAAAGTATGGATGAACCTAGAAGGTATTATAAATATCTTATTTCACTAAGTGAAATAAGTCAGATAAAGACAGATCCTGTTTAATATAACTTGCATGTGGTATCTAAAAGCCAAATAGCAAGTGTTTTATAGAAATAAAATAGAAATAGAGTCACAGATACAGAGTACAAACTGGTAGATGTCAAAGGGGAAATAGTAGGAAAATGGTTAAGGAAGATTAAGAAGTCTGAACTTCCAATTATAAAATATATAAATCACAGAAATGTAATGTAGAGCCTAGGGAATGTAGTCAAATAATATTGTAATAACTGTGTGGTGATAGTTGGCAACTAGACTTCTCATGGTGATTATTTTGTAATGTATAAAAATAACAAATCACTATGTTGTATACCTGAAACTACTATAATATTCTAAGTCAATTATACCTTAATAAAAAAGAAAACAAGAAAGTCCACAGTTAGGATTTTCTTTTGGGCACTGCAGTAGTTGAAAGATATAAAAAATATGTTAAGCATAATCTAAGGAAAAGACTTATAAAATGATAAATTAGACTGAGAATCTTTAACAATAAATGCTGGAGATAATATTGCAAACGCACTCATGGAAAATAGTTCAACCTAAAGTGCTATTTCCATCTAAATTAGGATAGAGAAATTCATGCAAAATAAAAACATCTTTAGAACATCAGAGACTGAGAGATTTACACTCATAGACCCACTCTGAGAGAACTACTAAAGAACATATTTCAGCAAAAAGGAAAATAAACCCAGGAGGAAGGAAAAAAGAGTATGAAGCAACAGTGATGAAAAAATATATATATATATGTGGGTGAATATAAGTAAGCAATGACTTTTTTATAGTAATAATTGACTAATTTGGGCAGGGTATGAAAAACAAGTTTTAACTAACTTAACAGACAAAATTTAAATTGAACAAGATTGACACTTTATGGCAAATAGATGGAGGGGAAATGGAAACAGTGACAGGTTTTATTTTCTTGGGCTCCAAAATCACAGCAGACAGTGACTGCAGCCATGAAATTAAAAGACACTTGCTCCTAGGAAGAAAAGATATAACAAACCTAGACAGCATATTAAAAAGCAGAGACATTACTTTGCTGACAAAGGTCCATCTAGTCAAAGTTATGTTTTTTCCAGTAGTCATGTATGGATGTGAGAGTTAAACCATAAAGAAGGCTGAGCATCAAAGAATTGATGTTTTCTAACTGTGGTCCCAGAGAAGATTATTGAGAGTTCCTTGTACAGCAAGGAGATCAAACTAGTCAATTCTAAAGGAAATCAACCCTGAATATTCACTGGAAGGACTGATGCTGAAGCTGAAGCTCCAATACTTTGGCCACCTATTTCAAAGAGCCGACTCATTGGAAAAGAGCTTGATGCTGGGAAAGATTGAGGACAGAAGAAGGGGGCATTAGAGGATCAGATAGTTGGATGGTATCATTGACTCAATGGACAGGAGTTTGAGAAACCTCTGGGAGGTAGTGAAGGACAGGGAAGACTGGTGTGTTGCAGTGCATGGGTCGCAAAGAGTCAGACACAACAGAGCAACTGAACAAGGTTGTTGGAAGAGGCTGAGGAACGGAGTTAAAACTTTCTAAACCCCTCCCCCAAAATTGTTCCAGAGCAAAATTAAGAGACTGATAAATTTTAAATATTATAAAGTTCAGGATAAATGTCAATTTTAGGGGAAATTGGTATGAAAATAGAATATATAACTTCCAAAACAGCAAATGGAGAAAAAGGAATAAAGAAATCTGAATCATGCTACAGAAGGGGAAAGTGAAAGTGAAAGTCATTCAGTCATGTCTGACTCTGCAACCCCATGGACTTACACAGTCCATGGAAATCTCCAGGCCAGAATCCTGTAGTGGGTAGCTTTTCCTTTCTCCAGGGGATCTTCCTAATCCAGGTCTCTCACGTTGCAGGCAGATTCTTTACCAGCTGAGCCACAAGGGATGACCAAGAATACTGGAGTGGGTAGTCTATCCTTTCTCCAGGGGATCTTCCCCACCCAGGAATCAAACCCAGGTCTCCTGCATTGCATGTGGATTCTTTACTAACTGAGCTATCAGGGAAGCCCTACAGAAGGGGGAAGGAGTAAGCAAGGAAAAAACAAAGTAAAATCCGTGTAATAAAGAAGTATAAATAGAGCATTAATAAAAACTAATGCAATTGAATTAAATTATCTATTAAAAGGTAATAAATTTAAAACAGAAACAGAGCCAGTCATAAATTTCTCAAAGATATTTTTAAAGTAAAATTAACAGAAAAGGGAAAATTACATACCAGGCAAATATTAACAGCAAAAGGAAATATAGGCTAGAATGTTAATATTAACAAGAAAAATAAAAGCACTAATAAGAAAAAGAAGGGACACTATAATGATAAAAGGTAAAAACTGTGAACCAGTAAGTACCTAACATCCTATCTTTTTAATATACTCCTTATAAAAAGCAACAGACTAAGCAGAAAAAGTTAAAGAAATATAGAAACAACACAGTAAACTACTTTGAAATAACATCTATAAAGAATATTTTCTCCACAGATATCAAATATGTATTCTTTTCAGGGATACATGATGCATTTATATGAATTGACCAGGTAATAAAAATCGAAAGAAGTATTAATAAAGTTAATTAAGAAAAAAAAATTGATTTGAACACAGGGTTATTAAAGTAGAAACAAATACTTAACGGAGTGTTCACTAATGCATCTTTACAATGTCATAAAATTTGCAAACAAAACTCCAAAACAGAAGACTAAATAAATAAAATGTGATATATATATATAATATATGTAATAGAATACATGGAAATATGACAGATCTCCAAAATACAATAATGAGTAACAAAAGCAAGAGGATGAATGGTAAGATAAGTATTGTAAATTTATATTTATGTGAATATTGAAAACACATGAGAAAACTTCACAGTTGGATAAATATATGCCTTAAAGTATCAAAACATAAATTGAAAGGATACTTGTCAAAATAATAATAATGGTGGCCTCAGAATGAAGGGAGATGTTGGGGACTGCAAAGAGGCTTTACAAGCATGTTCTGTTTCTAGAGAGGCAGTAATGGATCATGATTAAAAGTGCAGGCTGAGGGGCTGGACTGCCTGGGCCCAAATCCTAATTATGCCACTCTCTGTGTCCCAGTGTCCTCACCTGTTAATTTTAGTTAATAATATTCCCTACCTAGTAGGGCCATTTGGGTTTAGATAAGCTAATGCATGTAAAACACTAGGATAGTGCTTGATACATTGTAGCCACTCAAGAAATAAATGTTAATTTTTCTTTTCTTTTTTTTTAGTTGAGAATTTGTAAAGATGAGAAATTGGAGAGTGTAGAAAAAACTCTTTGGAGAAGTCTGGCTGAAAAGCAAACAAATACAGCTTTGCAGCTAAAGCAGTATCTGGAGTCCCGAAGAGTTTATTTAAAATGGGAGATAATTGAGTGTGTTTGTAAACAAATGAAAATGAATCAAATGAAGGGGAAAGATCACTGGTACAGAAAAGAGAGGAAAGAGCCTAAGTGACTGTCTTTAACAAGGATAGGGCTTTGATAAGGAATAAGGGTTCACAGCACATGTGGAAAAACAATTCCTTGTGGGAAGGAGAAACAAACTTCTATTATTTCAGGAAAAGAGAAAATGATACAGACATGGAAGTCTGAGAGGAAAGGCAGATGAAAGTCCCTTTTGTTGATTTTTGTTTTCTCAATGAATTTGAGGAGCAGTCTTCAGTGGAAGTCTAAGAAACTGGAAGATGTAAATCCATGCAGCATATGAAAGATTGAGCTTACTAGAGAGAAGCATCAAGAGAGTGTGCAGAATTGAACTGGCACTGAAGGTAGTGACCATGAAGTGACACTTTCTCCAAGCTGCCTGTGAGGCAGCAGCACTTGGCTGTGTGGGCACATGCATGGAGATGGGAGAAGGCTGGACCCACATGGAGTGTAGATTTGCCAGGAGCTAAATTGCCAGGATTCCATTATACTAAATACTATATGAGTAAAATCATCATGGATTCAAAGTGGAGGAGGAGGAAGGGAACAAAGACAAAAGAGGGCTGAGGGATAGAGAGAACATGGGTTAAAGCTCTCAGGGTCTCCTTAGAATTGTTTCTCTAGGTGACTAAGGAGGTACACAGGAAAGACGTTGCTCAGAGAATGAGATGCAACTGTGAAATTTTGATTTTAAAATCGAAGCAGTGAGAGAATACATAGCTGACTTGGAGTAGAAGGAATAATAACTGGGGATGAGATGGCCAGGACACTGAGTGGTCAGAGTACTGGTTAAGACAGCCTCAGGATACTGACGGTGCTCAAAACCGAGAAGCAGTTAAAACGCCATGATCAGGTTTGTGTTTTATCAATAGGAACATCCCAGCTACAACAAGGATGATGGATCTGAAAGGATCAAGACTGGAGAAAGGGAGACCATTCCTGCAAACCTGGAAGATCATGGCGGTTCAGATTAAGATGGTGGGAAAGTGAGAAAGAAATGGACGTTTTCAAGAGATGCTGAAATGGCAGAAGGGCTCTGTGTTTTGTGGCAGGAGGTGAGAGTGAGGAAGGAGTCAAGACACCAAGATAAGGTAACTGAGGCAGATGCTGACACCATTCTCTGGAAAAGCGGGACGAGAATGGTGTTAGCCATCTGCCTCAGTTACCTTATCTTACTGCTCTGGGGACCACCTAAACTGGAGATAAATCACCTAATCAGTATGGGTATAAAAGTAGCACAGCAATGACAACAATTAATATCTGGAGGTCAAAATTCCAGCTAAGGTTTAGAGTTCAAATGTTGATAACACATTTCAGTGGTTTGATACTAAAGGAGATCCAACCAGTCCATCCTAAAGATCAGTCCTGGGTGTTGATTGGAAGGACTGATGTTGAAGCTGAAACTCCAATACATTGGCCACCTGATGCGAAGAGCTGATTCATTTGAAAAGACGCTGATGCTGGGAAAGGTTGAGGGCAGGAGGAGAAGGGGACAACAGAGGATGAGATGGTTGGATGGCATCACCGACTCAATGGACATGGGTTTGGGTGGACTCCGGGAGTTGGTGATGAGCAGGGAGGCCTGGCATGCTGCAGTTCATGGGGTCGCAAAGAGTTGGACATGACTGAGCAACTGAACTGAACTGAATTGAACTATATAATAGCAGCACAGAGTGCAGTCTTTTAAGTCTAGAAGAAAATTTAAATTATTAATAAATTTGGTCTGGATATAATTGCTTTGCCTGAAGAGTAAAAGACTCCCAAACATCATAAAGATTAAATATTAAAATAAGTTACTTCCATTTCTTGATAGATCGGTCAATATCTGGTTTTTAAATTTGGTTTGAAAAATCAGTTAATAAGCATAACATCAGTGCAACTTGATTGGACTAATATTTTGAAACTCACTAATGAAATTAACATGGTGCCCCACAATACACAACTTAAATATTTTAAAAATGAATATATAACTTTGTTACATGCTATGTTTTCTCAATGACAAGTTGATGTTGTGAGCACAGTTTTTAGAAAGAGCTGTGTTTCTAAAAAGTTACCTTCATACATCCTTCATTTGCTGAATCTTAATCTTCTGAATATAATGGAAAAGCCAACCTGCATAGTAAGAATTTCTGATTCATTCAAATAATAACCCAACATCCATGTTAATTATTGTGATTTAATTATGGCATCTTCCCCCTTTCCAGAATATTTATGAATTATTCTTTGTGTAATCCCAAGGTGCATTATTAATGTAAATGAAAGGACAGTTTAGTTATAAATATTAATGACCTTGCAAAGTAACTTTGGGCCTGGAATTTTATAACACAGTCAATTTTTGTCTTTAATTCCTCATATTGCTTGATTATAGACGTTTCAATCAGGAATAGGTTTTGTTTTATTCTCTTTGATAGAAGGTTAGAAATAATAGTATTATAATAATCAAATTTTTTAAAATACAGCATAATGTAATCTGTGGTAGTTTTTGAAATTTCCATTTGGTTGTAAAATATGTTCTCCTGTAATAATTAAGTGCATAATGAATTTAAGGGCTAAAGAACATCTGCTTTATAACATCTACAAGAAATAATTTACATTTCTGAGAGGAAGTAAGAAATTTTTAACATAAATGTAATTAGAATCTGCGGGACCCATTTTCTATTAGTCTTTTTAAAGACAGGTTTCTCTGATACACATTTTTCAATAGCTATTAAAGAAATTCAGTACTTTCCTTCTCCACTTGTAATATAAGTGTTTAAGGGTATATGAAATTCTTCAGGCACTTTACTTTCAGGTTTACATGACAAATTATCAGGGTGACTATAACTACTGTAGCTTCAATAATTCATAACTAATTCTCAATTATTATTTTATGCAGCTTTAAACACAGAAGTATATTCCAGGAAAGTCTGCAAATAAATATTCCATTTACCATTTGGAGTGCTAAAATTTAATAAAGATGTCAAATACTTGAAGAGCTCTCTATCTAAAGCTAGAGATAACTAATTTTTAGTAAATATTTTGGGGAAACAAGATTGCCAGATTCTGAATTAATTTCTCACCAAATAATTAGAAAGCTGTTAATAACAGTAACAAGTACTGAAGTTATATTAAAATTGTCAATCATTTGTATCATTCTTACCATGACAGAGCATGAGAAATGGGTAAAAGACAATTACAATAGCAGTGTTCATTCAGTTCAGTTTAGTCGTTCAGTCTTACCTGACTCTTTGCAACCCCATGGAGTACACCACGCCAGGCCTCCCTGTCAATCACCAACTCCTGGAGCTTGCTTAAATTCATGTCCACTGAGCCAGTGATGCCATCCAACCATCTCATCCTCTGTCATCCCCTCCTCCTGCCTTCAGTCTTTCCCATCATCAGGGTCTTTCCCAATGAGTTAGTTCTTTGCATCAGGTGGCCAAAGTATTGGAGCTTCATCTTCAGCATCAGTCCTTCCAATGAATATTCAGGACTGATTTCCTTTAGGATTGATAGGTTTGATCTCCTTGCAGTCCATGGGATCTCAAGAGTCTTCTCCAGAACCGCAGTTCAAAAGCATCAATTCTCTGGTGCTCAGCTTTCTTTATAGTCCAATTCTCACATCCATACATGACTACTGGAAAAACCATAGCTTTGACTAGATGGACCTTTGTTGGCGAAGTAACATCTCTGCTTTTTAATATGCTGTCTAGGTTGGTCATAGCTTTTCTTCCAAGGAGCAAGCATCTTTTAATTTCATGGCTGCAATCACCATCTGCAGTGATTTTGGAGCCCCCAAAAATAAAGTCTGACACTGTTTCCATTGTTTCCCCATCTATTTGCCATGAAGTGATGGGACTGGATGCCATGATCTTAGTTTTTGAATGTTGAGTTTTAAACGAGCTTTTTCACTCTCCTCTTTCACTGTCATCAAGAGGCTCTTCAGTTCCTCTTCTTCTGCCATAAGGGTGGTGTCATCTGCATATCGGAAGCTATTGTTACTTCTCCCGGCAATCTTGATTCCAGCTTGGGCTTCATCCAGCCCAGCATTTCACAGGATGTACTCTGCATATAATTTAAATAAACAGGGTAACAATATACAGCCTTAACATACTCCTTTCCCAATTTGGAATCAGTCCATTGTTCCATGTCCAGTTCTAACTGTTGCTTCTTGACCTGCACACAGATTTCTCAGGAGGTAGGTCAGGTGGTCTGATATTCCCAATACTCACAGTGCTCATTGAGAGCTGCAAAGTGCAAGTCACTATGCTAAGAGTTTTATCACATCATGGTTTAATCAGTCCTTGTAACTAACCTATGAAGTGGATACTATCATTGCTTCCGTTTGAGAGACCAGGAGCTGAGCCTTTGTGTGAGCAGTTTGACCATGGTCCCCAGAGCTGTTCTCCAGGAGGCTGTTGGCTTCAACCCTCCCCTGTCTCCCCTCCAGGGAGGATAGCATGATGTTCAATAGCATAGACAGCATGCTCTCCCATTTCTTCAATAGTCATTTTTAAAAACATGATCTGCCTCATGGTGGTTAAGAAATCTAGGGAATTGCTTAAGTAAACTACACAGGGTCCCTTCCAAGTCTGATACAACCAGCACTGAGAAACTTGATCCTAACATCGTGAATACTCTTCACTTTAGAAGTGAATAGTAACAAAAGCAGATTGACAATCAAGAGGATGCAAAGAGAAAAGTGTAGCCACTTTTTCACATGCACCTTTATTCTACTTTGAGCCCCTGATGCCCAGAGCCTCTAATTGTCCAGTCACACCTTTCCACAACTGGATACAGGGACACTGACTCCTGAGATCCAGGGAAAGCAGGTCCTCTGTTACAGAAATTCTCCATTATCCTTAAAAAGCACTAGGGATTCCTCTGGCTTCATGGCAGCTACTTTTTGTTTCCATCCTTGGAGAATATTAAATTTTGGAGCCAAAATGCTGGAATAGGACTTTCCTGGTGGTCCAGTGGTTAAGAATCTGCCTGCCAATGTAGGGTACATGGGTTTGATCCCTGGTCTGGGAAGATTCCACATGCTGCAGGGCACCAAACCACAAGGACCACCTAAACTCATGTGACACAACTACTGAGCCCATGCTCTAGAGTTTGAGAGCCACAACTACTGAAGCCCAAGAGTCTAGACCCTGCGCTTGGAAACAAGAGAAGCTTCCACAACAAGAAACCTATGCATCACAACTTCAGAAAGCCCACGTGCAGCAATAAAAACCCAGCGCAGCCATAAATAAACAAAAACCTGTAATAACCTTCCAAGGTTTTCTGATTAACAGCTTTAAGTTCAGGTAAAAATATCCTCCTCTGGTCAGCATGTTCAGCCTATGTGTGAATCTTCCAGGAGCTAAATCAGCTTAGGAAGAGGACCATCCAAACATAGAGAAGTTCTAATTATTAGCCTCCTTATTCTGAGCCATCATCTGCTTCCATTTTATTTCCATCCTCTGCAAATCTCTTTCATGATCAGCCTTTCAACTTCTGAAGACAACAATCAAATCTCCTTTTAGCCTCAAATGCTCCAACTCATCCCCAGTTCCTTCAAACATTTCTCTTTGGGCATGGATAGCCAGACCCTCTACCAATTCCATCAGCCTATTCCATCAGTGGCCCTCTTAAAGTGTGTTCCAGCCCCAGAACTATACAGAATGCCACAGACATTATTGAATGAGAATCAAATATTATGGTGACAATACCTCCAAATAGTCAGGACGTCATGCTTTCATGGATGCAACCTGAGATTGTATAGAGTTTGGAGCAGAAAATCACATAAGTCAGACATTAAGTTCACACAGCACTGACCATGAATTCATGTTATCACGTTTACAGTTACTTCATTGTGTATGTCCTGTGTATTATCAATAACCTAAGCACCCTCCAGTTCTACAGCCAAAGCTTTACTCAAAATTTACTTTCCCATTAATTTGCCCTAAGAATAACTAGACTCTCGCCCCTGTATAAAACTTATATCTAACATATATTGAGTTCTTCCTTCATGCAAGAGTTGTGCCTACGACATACATGCCTCATCTTCTGGTACTTCCCCACAGGATAGAGACTTTCTCATCACATCCATTTTTCAGACGAGGAAAGTAGGGTTCCAAGGGATTGAGTGAGTTTTCCAAGGTCACAGTGCTAAGTAAACAGCAAAGTCGGAATTTAAACCCAGTTGTGTTGAAACCCCAGAGGCTCCACAAATCTTGTTCTTTCTATGTCACAACCACAATGTCCTCAAACATATTCTGTTTTGCGGTTGCAGCTGCTTGTTTTCTTCCTGCCCATTAAGTTACAGTGCAGAACCCTCTGGGTCCATTTGGAGATCTACCAAGCTCTTCTCTGATCCTCCAGGAGTCATCTGGAAATAGCAGGAAGCCTGATCTACCACTACAGAATGAAAACCTCAAACTGTTTACTACACAGTTAATTCATGCAAAATTAAATACAATAAATTATAAACGATATAAAGAGAGATGCTAGTATAATTAATGCCTATTTCTTAGTCCACAATAATTCTGATCTAGCTGCCTGAGATAAACTATCTCCATGAGGAAATATTCTGGTTTTCTCCTCTTTTCTTTTTGCTTGGGTTTTGTTAAACCTCTTCTGCTCATGCCATTTGCCAACCTATTCTGGGATATCCCCACCATAATGCCTGGGCCTTAATCACCATTTGTACAAAATTAGTAGTATTTACAATTGTAAATACATGATATTTATCAACAATATTGCTAAGGAGGTTTTCCCTCTTTCCCATATGCTCTGCAAGACAGACCTGACACTAAGTACTACTCCTTGCTGGGGATGTGTATCTCTTCAGTTTATGAGGACTGTGGCTCTTCTGCCTGGGGGACCCTTGTTCATTACTTTTGTGTTCTGTCTCTTCCCTTGACAAGGAGGGAGATTATGTTAACTTCTCTACTTGGTAAAAAAAAGAATATCTTAAAACCCAGATGCCAGCTAAGACAAAATTCCCCATTAGGCAAAAAGTCAAGGCCGTTATACTTCCTATGGATTAAAACTCAACATCTTTACTGATAGCGGCCGGTTAGAGTTTTGAGTTTAACCATTTATACCTGGTGCTCATATGAACTACTTATACCTCTTCAGGTTGTATAGTATGCAATGATAAGAGATTTCTCATTTCTTACTACATGTTCCCTTTCTTCTGACAAACTATATAGACTAAGAGCTAAAAGCCATAGAAAATATGGCATTAAATCAATAGCACATTACACTGTGAAGTGGACAATTATGTCTTTGGGCAGATAAACATGAATTCTTCCCTTCTTTTAATAACAACATTGTGGTGTTCTTGTAAGGAATTATCCCTCCTCCATTGGATACAGTGGGATAAGATTATTCAGTAAGAAACCCTGTTGGCACTAACCATGGGAAGAAAGGGGTAGAGAGTTATGACCCTGCTGATCCAGTAAGATACTCCTCCCAAGAATCTGACCCTGAGCCCCCATTCCTTGTAGCAGCAGCACTCTGATGAGCCCATGGATTCCTGAAGCCTCCTCAGTCCTTTCCCTGCTCTGAATCTAGTTTTCCAGTCATGCTGCTCCTCTATATCCTTCCAACAAATTCTCCTCTTACCAAGAGTCAGTTTCTGTAGCTTTTATCCACATATCCTTGACCAGTACACATCTCTCTAATGCCACCTCTTATGGACATATCCTGTGTCTTAAATAGCATCATGCATACTAGATCACATTATCATGTGGGGAAAGAAAATGAAAACTAAAATGGTTATTTCCATCAGCTTTAGCATTTTGCCCAAATGAAACTGTCATGCGAAATTTACCAGCAGCTCTCACGGGGTTTTTCTTAAGTATGGCACTATTTTGTGTTTTGCGTCAATTTATGCAGACAGTCCACCACTTAGGGGTCCTCTTGGAAAGGGAAACCTCCTTTCATTGACCTACAAGCCTATGAGAACCACTCATATTTGAATTCTGATCCTGTGGCTTATTCGTCTTTCATTCTAGAGAGGAAAGGGGTGGCATGAGGAAAAGAAATGAGTTTATGGTCTATTCCCATTTTAAGTAAGAGCGAGGTTAAAATATTCTTATTCAAATACCAAGTTATGAGAAGTGAAAGGTAAAAACACCTTATTACTTCTTGTTGGTTTAATTCACTTTAAACAACCTAAAATTAGTACATACTTGAAGGCAGGCTGAATTTTTTTCTATCAGGACAACCAGTGACTAGTTACAGAGCCCAAACAAGCGTGTAAGGACAGCCTTCTGGTGGTCTTCCTACTGCCATCTACCTTGGGGTCTATAGACTTCACCCCAAGCTCACCTTGAATGAGACAAGAATTTGTGTTAAGTGTGAGATTCAGAGGCCAGGAAGTCCCAGAGACTGGTGGAAGTGAAAATTTAGCCAGCACTGTACACCTAATTTTGTATATGTCAGAATGTTTATATTCATTCAGCACTGTTTCCTTCCTGTCGGGGAAGTGTCAAAGCCAAGAATTCAGTTTATTAACTCAGTGTGATCTGTTTTTCATCTTTTTCCTCACGCCTGAAACATCTGCTGTCAGTTTATATCTCTACTGCCATATATGGATAACTCTTGCCATTTATAGAATCCAAGGAAGCCATATCCACATTCTTATAAAATAAACATCATTTTTAGCCACTTGAGTATTTTTTCTGCCTCACTCGTGTGACTTTGGCAGAAATATAGCATAAGAGTATTGCAATCTAATAAAGCAATTAATACTACTCGAGGCCAACAAAAGATGTAATGGAATGATTCTTTCACCTCTGATACATTCGATGTGGGCTGTAGAATATGAACTATGGTTGCCTTTATCTTTATACTACCAAAGAAAATCATAAAGAATGACAGCATCTGAAAAAGAGTGAGCTTTTCCAAACCTACCTGTCATTCCAAATGGCAGATGAAACAGAGAAACAGACTAGAATGGAAGCCAGCAGACAGAAGAAAGGAATTGGGAGGAAAAAAAAAAAAAAACACTCTTAATGTCCCTCGTTGCTTAAAAAGAATGGTTTTAATATCGTATGGTCTCCTGTTCATCACAAAAGAAATTAGAACAATATGCCTTCACACACCAAAAGGGAAGAAGGAGGGAACGGGAGTAAGCAGAGGTGGAAGTGACTGGAAAGGAAATCTGGAAAGATAGATCACAGACATTCCCTGAAACAAAGGATGAAAACCGGGCTTCTGAGCAGTGATAATTTCTCAGCAGCCTGTGCCATTGTCACATGAACTGCTGTGATTTGTGAGGGTATTTACTTAGACCTTATTTTTGAGCAGTCTTGGCCTATGATATTTTCCATTTTAAAGAACTGGAATAAAATCTGAGTTTGGAACCCATCAAGAGACACAGCACATTGAATTAATATATTCTTTCCCATTATATCATTAAAAATTAGAGAGACCTGCAGCTGCTTATTCTAGTCTCCAAGACAGCAGCTATTAGAGCCTAAATCTACAAACAAATGAAATATATATATATATGTTTCATATATATATTTATAAATATATCTATGCCAGATTCTTATGACAAAAGGGACAATTTGTTTTATGTGGATCAAATTCCTTCTTCTTGTCTTTTAAAGAAAACAAGAAACATTTCATATGGAATAGTTGGATACAGTTTTGTGAACATATGGTAGTTCTTGGAAAAATAAGCATCTTTCACCTCTGCTCGTTCCTTTTTTAATGAGATCTTCCCCATCTATATTCAAACCATGGTCATCTAATATCTTCTTTCTGTTGTGCATAACATTTATTTTAGAAGTTATAGTCTAATTATTGTGGCAAGACTAACTCAATATTCTCTATCAAAATGTATACTCTAGAAAATAGAATCAATATGTTCATATTTTACAGCTTCGCTTCTTTTTAACTCTTTAGTGGCTAAAACCTATTAGCCATTTTAATAATTCTTTGCATTTTACACCCCCTTCTTGTATAAGTTGTCACTTTATTCAAAACTCTGATTACTCCAGAAATTAAAGTTATTTCTAGATGTATTTTTTCACCTAAATAAAATATATAAAATGTGTAATCCAACATCTTAAGTTAAGAGATACATAAAAACAAATTGAGCTTCCCAAAGGTCTCAGTGGTAAGAATGTCTGCCAAGTAGGAGACCTGGGTTCAATTCCTGGCTCTGGAAGATCCCCTGAAGAAGGAAATGGCAACACACACCAGTATTCCTGCTTGGGAAATCCCATAGACAGAGGAGCCTGATGGGCTATAGTCCATGAGGTAACAAAGAGTCAGACACAACTTAGCAACTAAATAACAACAAAATCACATTAGCAAGACCATGTAGACCAGTAGGAAAAGGCCCAGACTTTAGAGTTGAACAGAATGAGCATCACAGGCTCTATGAACACTATGTGATGTTACTAAACTTCTCTAAGCCTTTGTTTGCTAATAATTAAAATAGGCAGGATAATGCTTATATCTAAAGGTATTATAAAGTGTAAATAAGAAGATGGAATAACATGCTTTATACAGTGCCTAACAGAGTACTTTTTCAATAAATATTTATTGGATAAGCAAATCTCACACCCAGTTATAAACCCATGAGAAAGAGTGCACATTTCCACAAAATATTTCCACAATAATGTATTTAGCACTTTATTCAGAATAACTAAAACCATAAATCAACCTAAATGTCTATCAGCCGGAGAACATCTAAACTATTTGGATTTTTAAGCATTAGAGTAACATTCTGTGTATGATAATCAGGCAAATAACAACAGTTAAACTAAAGTACATAACACACAGTATCGAATTCCTTCACTTCAGTCTGCATACTTTCTTGTACAAACGTCCTTTGTTAGATTGAGATAGAGTGGGATTCCCTCCCCATGTCCTCTGCCTGCCTTTTGTCTTCAGAAAAACATTAGTCAAAGAATAGATTTAATCAGAGAAGTGAGAAAATGTAGAAGCAAAGGATAAGAGTCAAACAGGACAAAATAATAATTTAGTCATTAAGCAAAGGTTCCTTGAGGAGTTTAAGGGCTACTAGAAAACACTCTGAGCCATCGCCTTTGAGCTGTCTTGTAGATACTGAAACCCTCACCAGGTGGAAGAAGTTAACTACCTTCTTCTGACCAGACTGTAGCCATGACATAGTTGCCACACTTGTGAGAACTGGCCTCAAAGGAATGGGAACAAATCAACCCTAGAATTAAAGATTATCTATACTCAACACAATCACGATGATTCTGATCAGACCAGTACACAACCAATTTCAAGATGACTGTTAGAACTGACTGTGCTATTTCTGCACATAGCCCCCTCCTGCCTGTAGCCTACACATCCCTGAAACCCCTCTTTATAAGTTCTTGCCACTAACTCTCAGTGGGAAGTTGGCCTCTGGACATGAGTCCTCCTTCTCCCCCAAACTGCCATCTCTTGGAAATAAAGAAAACTTTCCTTTCTACCAACCTTGCCTCTCAAGTATCAACTTTCAGTGGTGAACAGCCAGACCCCACTTTCAGTAACAAGATCGTAGAATGGGCTTGATGAAGCTTCAGCAACATTTGCTCCAAACTCCTCATCAACATGAAGCAACATGCTGAGCAGACATGGGTATAAGCAGAGTCAAGGCAAGTACCCAGGTGACGTGACTCCTAATTCAGTGCTCCTTCTACTGCTCCATGAGGCAATACAACATGGTGTAAAGAGCTCTGGAATCAAACCATGTTTCCACCACCGACCAGCTATTTCATCTCCGTGTGGCTTCAATCTCTCTTAGCCTGTGTACTCCCTATGTTGTAGAGATGCTAACAGAACTGTGTCGAAGATTTGCTATAAGGGTTAATTAAACAATACAAGTCACTGGTACAGTAATCAATCAATGAAAATCAAGTGTACTTTATCCTTTAAAGCAAAATCCCACCTGTTATCAAGTAAGATGGGAGCCGAGTCACAGCCAGTTCATGAAAGCCTGTCATCATATCCCCAACCGGAAAATTCCATAATGTTCTACTTGAAAGTTGAATGTATTTAAATATGAATTCTCACTGGCCCTTTCCAAGAAAATAGCCCAGATTCTTCTAAAAGCAAATGTCTTTGAATAAGTTTGTAAATATTATATTTTCTATTCTAACTGAAGGGGTTGATTTATTTCTTTTATCAAGGAATATATTTGCATCTTAAAAAGCATACTAGATTACCTAGCATCAAACCATGGTTTGATTCCTCGTGTGGAACTTATACTTTAATCAAGTTAGTCGAGCTTAAATGTTTTGAAAACTGAAGGGATACATGGAATTAGTAGGAGGGTGGAAAACACTTTGAAAATACCACCCAAATAAAGAATATGTATATATAGTTGTCATCTAAAACCATAAATGGAAGCTGACAGCAATGCCTCCCCTTACAAAATGCAATTTTTCATACAATCAGAGATCCTACAAATGGTCCCATTTCTTTACAAACTCTGGAGTTGTCCTTTGTTTTTACTAAACAAAACCTAAAGCCAGTTGGTGCACAGGCCATTCCCTGATGCTGAAACATCAGAAATGGTATTGCTTTATTATATGACACTTTCGGAGTCTATAATGGGTGGTGGAAGGAGGCAGTCAAAGTCCCTAAAGGGCATCACCAGACATGTGTGGTCCTCTGAATGGACCACGTCAGTCCATTAAGACCCAAGTGCTTTTCCTTGTCAGAGTATAATTGGATGGTGGTAAAGGCTTTATACATCCTTTGTTGTTTCTGAAAATAAATAGGAAATATACTATTTAGACTCTAAGGCAACTAAAATAGAAGCATTTTGTGGCAGATGGGATTTTTATGAGCTGTTTTGTCACCATATACCAGTCTTGTTAAGAAGCAATCGTTTTCTGCTTCATTACACTAAGATAGCTCTGTTTAGGGTTCCACTCAGCTGTGAAATGATTTTAAAACTTCTGTGAGAAGTAGAGATGGGGCTTTTTTATATAATAAAAGATTGTTGACAAAAATGTACTAAAACACAAAAAAGTAGTCAAATGCACTATTTTTGTGTCAGGGAAATAGAGATATGCTGAATCTCCTACTTATGTTTAATCTACTCATTTATGCCAACAGAGAAAACTACATTATACTTTTATTTTCTTTGCCTAAGAAAGGTGAGAGTTTCTTTTATGATTTTTACATAGTCTCCATAGCATATATCATATAAACAGAAAGGAAAGAGTACTTGAGGAGCAGTTTCAGCTAAAAATATGTAAAAAGAAAAAAAAAATAGTGAATATGGCTTTATTTTCCTGAAAACTAACCTACTTTTAGATGTCTTTTCATATTTGGCCATGTGTTTAAAGGATAACCATTGGGGGGTAGGGGAGGATAACCACTGGGACCAGGAGGAGACTAAGCTCGTTATTTCAAAGATTATAAATTTATCTTATCACATTTTCTGGTTCTAATCCCCATTCAGTGTAATTTGCAGGAGTCAGGAGGGCTTAGCTCACATTCTGACCCAGTCACTTACTTATGTAACCTTAGGTACATTAATTAACCCTTCTGAGCTTTAGCTTCCTTATCAATAAAAAGGTGATTGGCAATACAAACCTGACAGTATCAGTGATTTATTGCCACAATAATGCTGTTTCCCAAGTGGTGCACGGTAATGAATCTGCCTGCCAATGCAGGAGATGCAGATTTGACTCCTGGGTCGGGAAGATTCCATGGAGAAGAAAATGCCAACCTACTTCAGTATTCTTGCCTGGAAAATTCCATGGACAGAGAAGCCTGGCAGGCTACAGTCCAGGGTGTCGCAAAAAGTCAAAGACAACTGAGCAACTGAGCACACACACAGCACAAAGCTATACAAAAAATAACCACAAAATCTCAGTGATAGACAGTGGTAAACATTTATTTAGCTGGCAAGTCTGCTGGGCTTGGTTGGTTTAGGCTGAGTGCAGCCAGGCTTAGCTCTGCACACTCATATGTCTGCAGCACGCCTGGCCTGTGCGTGTCTGTAGGTGGCTCTGCCAGGGCTTGGCTTGCAGTTGGCTAATCTAGGATGGCCTCAGCTTACCCAGTTAGGGCAATCTCGCCCTGCTTCATGTGCTTCCCATCCTCCAGCCAGCTAAGATAGTCTCCTTCTCATGACGTGGTAAAGGTGCTAAGAGAGAACAAACCCAATCACACAAGTTTCTTTTAATCCTTATTTGCATCACATTTGCTTACCTCAAATGGCCAAGGCAAGTCACACACCTTAGTATAGAATCAGGTGGAATGGTTTTACCCAGTGGCATGGCAAAAAGTGAAGAATTGGGCCATTAACACCATCAATCTGCACAGTTGTTGATGTCTGAAAAAACTGAGGCACCTTATGAATGTTTACAAAGCCATAATAACAGCATTTGGTACGTAGCAAACTGAAAGTGTTAGTCACTCAGTCGCATCCAACTCTTTGCTACTCCATGGACTGTAGCCCGCCACGCTCCTCTGTCCATGGAACTCTCCAGACAAGAATACTGGAGTGGGTAGCCATTCCCTTCTCCAGGGGATCTTCCCAACCCAAGGATCATCCCAGGTCTCCTGCATTGCAGGCCAGATTCTTTACGATCTGAGCCACCAGATTACCCAGCAGGGCCTCAGTGAATGCTTATTTCCCTCCCTCCTAAATGCTCCCAGGCTCTTGAAGCCCCATCTCAATTAATCTCCTGAGATTTTTGTCTCTTCAAAAGACTAGATGAAAACAAAAATTACTATATAAAATTATTGTAGTTTTCTTTCCTTCTCAAATCAAGGTACTCAGCCTCAGGGAGATAAGAAACTATGTGACACATCTTTATTAGATATTTGTGCAAATCTGGGGAAATGAACTATTTTTATGCTGAAATACATGCAGATATTGTATGGACTGCTTTGGGCTCCACTGGAAGTGGGCAGCATGTGACGTGGTCTCTCCACTCTGCCCTTTGGAGAAAATAATGTGACAATCTAGAAAGCTGAACCCTTAAATCTGAGCCCATTCTGCAGTAGCCAATGCTCCCTATAAACCTTCTGCTTCTGAAATTTTTCCTAAAATCCAAGGCTTAACCCAGTAAAAGAAACTCTGAAACAAAGTCAAATAGTAAGAGAGGAAAAGCACACCATATTCACCTTGCAAGCAAATAGAGTTTGGATAAGCAAACGGTAGAGTTCTGAGGAGAGCCTATTTAGAGAAAAGCAGGAGTGCTTTTTTCTCAGAAAGAAGGAGCAAGCACACTGAAGGAGAGACAATGGATTCTCTAGTCCTTGGTCATTCTGAGGGAGCTTCCACAGTCCCCAGAAAGCTGCATAAAGCAGTCTCTACCCAACCCACCTCACACACACCACTCAGGCTAGCCCTTAGCAGGACCAGACCATCTGCCCTGGGAGTGAAAGGCTATGGCTTCAAGTGCTTTGATGTATGGACCAAAAGGGCCACAAAGACAGAGGTGAACGATGACCAAGCCCTTCTGGAGATGAGATATAGCCCCAGGCAGCCGCTGCTCATTCACCAACCTCCCAACTCGCTTCGACTCTCTCCTATCATGAAAGTACTTGTAAATTCTGAATTTTACTTCATAATGTCCCCTGCAAGTTTCAATGAAGTAAATATTTTTTCTTTCCGGTCTTCAAGAACAGATGCACTGGGGAAAGCACCAAATAATTTTGCCTGTGTTTTCCCTGGATGCCAGAATATGCAGTAAACTCCAAAGCTAGAACAAAAGAACAAAATAAACCTGGAGAAAGCAGGAAGAAGGAATTAAATGGTAAAAGTATTTAATGGTAAACTAATTAGAAAACTGGAAGACAACAAAATTTATAGCATTTGCATCTAAAAGCTACTCATCAAAAAGACAAATATAACAGAAAACTCTACACAATCAAGGAGGAGACCCAGCTTGCTACCTATGCTAATGAATCTAGTTTATCAAGCATTAAATATCAGAGCTCAATAGACATTGGGAGCACAAAAAAGAAACAATTTAGGAAAGAGGAGAAATTTATTATTTATTAGTAGAAGAAGTATAATCAGTACCCTCAAAGTTATTAGGATTCTCAACTGATTGTGAAGAAAAATGAACAATCAGGGACAAGAAAGAGTTTTCAGAGATGAAAAACGTGATTGCCAAAATTATAAAATTCAGTTTGTATGGCATTATCTGATTTTGTTAGTAGTATATAGGTTTGCATTCAAGGAAATCTGAAGTTTATAACCCAGACCATTGACAGAAAAGTGTCTCTGAAAACTGGAATAGGATTGGTGACCTGAGCAGGGGATAAACTTTTACTATTTCATTCAGTGTTTAAGAACAGATGCACGCACGCATGCTTAGTCACTTAGTTGTGCCCGATTCTTTGAAACCCCATGGACTGTACCCCACCAGGCTCCTCTGTCCATGGGATTCTCCAGGCAATAATACTGGAGTGGGTAGCCATTTCCTCCTCCAGGGGATCTTCCCAAACCAGGGATCGAATCCATGTCGCCTATGTCTCCTATATTGCAGGTGGATTCTTCACCCACCCTACAACAAACTCGAAAGAAACAGAAATCCCACTTAACTCTGAGCAAGCTACTTAACACACGTAAACACACACACACAATGGAGTGTTATTCAGCCATAAGAGGAAAACACTGCCATTGGCAACAACGCGGACAGAATTCAAGGGTATTGTGCTGTGTAATAGAAAGACAGCAGAAAGACAAATACCTACGTATTCACTTATATATGGAATCTACAAAAAAATCCAAATTCATAGAACTAGAAATCAGAATGTTGGTTTCCAGAAGATGGCAGTTGTGGGAGATAGATGTTGGTCAAAAGGTACAAACTTCTAATTCTGAGTAAGTTCTGGGGATCTAATGTGCAGCATGGTGATCACAGTTAACAATATTATATACTTGAAGGTTATATACTAAGAGAATAGATCTTAAATGTTCTCACCACACACACACCCACACACAACAGTGTTACGAGGCTTGAGAGAGGTATTAGCTAATGCTATGCTGGTAATCATTTTGAAATATATGAGTGTATCAAGTCAACACTTTGAACACCTTCAATTTATGCAATACTACATGTCAATTATATCTCAGTAAACCTGGGGAGGGGGATAAGTGTAGCTCTCAAACACATTAATGTATATAGTTATGCCTCTAAGAAACTGAGCACTTCTGAAACTTGGCTTAAACTGATGGCCCAATGGGATATAAAGAGCATCTGTAGATGCCCTTTGTTCAGATCATTCTTACACAGAAGCAAGTCCAGACCAAGTTCATACTGCTACTGAGAGATCCTCCTCCCCCTGCGCAAAATTCTGATCGTTCTGGGTAGGTGCAATTATGTAAATCTAGCCCATCTGAAGTATGCTAGGGTACTTTGAATTTTAAATAATCTTATGGTGAATCTTTCTGTAAAGCAAATTATTAACTCTTAATTTTCTTGTTTATTAAAATCAGATTTTGAAATGTGACATGTTTAAAGTTGGATAAACCTATAATTCTGCTCCATAAAGTGTGTAATCTTCTGTGACTGCAAGCATCAACATTCATGGTTCCATGAGATATGCAACCTCATGCATTGGATTAAGCAGATGCTCTTCTGCGTGCCTAATTAAGGGCCGAGATGGTGGCCTGCTGTTTCCCTTCTTCAGCCCCACTCCATCTAGGGACTCTCAATCGCCTGAGGAAATTATAAACACATCCCTGTTTCTGTGCCTCGTGTACTCAAAACCAAGCCCTGTAACTGAATTAGCTTCACTTGGCTCAGAACTCTGCATCTTCTCTGCTCAGAACTCTGCATCTTCTGGCTTTTTTAAAACTGGCTCCCTTACTACTCTTAAGTTTGTATTTTCAATTATTAAAGAAAAGAGACCCCTTATCAAAACCGCAACTCCTCTCATTAAAAAAAGAAAGAATGAATGAAACCTATGTCTCTCTCTTTTAAGATAGCACAAAGCCAACACTTTTAGAGGCCTGTCAGTTTGAGTTAGGTTGGGGGCTGAGTTGCTGAAACATTACATTCCTATTAAAATGAAAACACAATAACACTGACTTAACTCAGAAGCCCTAATCAGGACTCCCCTGGTGATCCAGTGGTTAAGAATCCACCTGCCAGTGCAGGGGACATGGGTTCGATCCCTGGTCTGAGAAGATTCCACTGGCTGCAGAGCAACAAAGCCCATGGACCACAACTACCAAAGCCCATGCACCTAGAGCCCATGCTCCGCAACAAGAGAAGCCACTGCAGTGAGAAGTCCACACACTGCAACTAGAGAGTAAGCCCTGTTTACTGCAACTAGAGAAAGCCTGTGCAGCAACAAATACCCAGTGCAGCCAAAAATGAATAAACATTTTTTAAAGCCCTAATCAACATAACTCAGTATTTTAATTCACTGAAACATGTTTTAAAAGCTAATTTGAGCTCGAAAGTCCAATAAAGAAGCAAAGGTTAGTGAAGCAAAGAGGACCAAGGTGGCAAAGGAGAAAAAAAGTGACATAAAGGCACAAGATGGCATTTTGATAGTCAAGAAATTCCTTCTATTGTGCCAGGTGCCTTAAAACCGCCATTTCAGATATCTATGGGTGCTATTATGGAAAAAATGAATGTCACTAGGCCACTTTGTATTATAAGATATGCATTATGATTTTTAAATTAAATTAACTAGCTTTTAGTTTTTACATGAAAAGCATTTTAAACCTCAGATTCAGACTGGCCTAAAATCTCTATCTGGTATATGACAAATGATGTGTTTGTGAGCTGACCTTGATTTTGAAAATTGTCTTTAAAAAAATCATTATGAGAAGGAGAGGACCTGAAGGAATTCCTTCCAACATATTAATAGCTCTCACCAAGACAATTAGGTCATGGCTGAATCAAGTCAGAAGCATTTTCATCTCTGGAATATATTGAATTTTTTAAAGAACTTTTCAGTCATGCATTTTTCAGAACACCTTCAAATGCAAAGCATGACTCTCTCCTTAGAGACTGGGTTCTTTCGGACCTTTCAGAGAGTTGGGGGCCAGAGACAATTTCTATTCTATTGCATCTCTGCTAAGCACTTCAGGTGGGAAATAACATGGCCATGGGTGTTTCAGGGAATAATTCAAATGACAAAGTAGAAATAATGAGGTTCTGAACTAGGGCAGTATCCATGGGAATGGCAAAGAGGGAATGAGTCAAGAAATCCTGAAGATGCAAAATGAATGTGGTTTCTTAACTAACTAGATGCAGGAAATAAGGGGCGTGACAAAATTTCTACTTTGAGTGAATAAAGGAGAAGGAAAATCACACTTAAGGAAGGAAATGAATCCCACACAGACATGTTGAGTTTTAAAAACTTTTAGCACACACAACAAACTATTATAAATACAGATCTGAAGTTCAAGAAAGAGAAATACATCCTTAAGAATAAGATCTGGGGATGTAATAATAAAGTTCAACCCAGGAAGGAATAGGAGGTTCCCTGAGGAAAGGAGTGAGGAAGATGGCTTAGAATAGAAGTTTGGAAATGGCTAAGTGCAATTAGCAGGCAGGAGAAGATAAGCCATTCCTTCAGTCAATAAACAGTTTGAATGAAACAACCTCTCTCCTCTACTTTGTAAAGAGAATTTGTTGGGTAGGTGGGTTGGGAGGAGACGCTACAGAGTTCTCTGTCCTGCTGTAAGACTGGTGTAGGAAGATAAATAGCCGAAGGTGGATGAGCTCAATGAGCACAGCAACTGCCGTGGGGCTATGTCCGAAGTCTCTGCACAGGGTCAAGCGGAAACAACTTCAATCACCAAGTCAGAGGAAGGGGGTCGAGTTAGTGTACCACCCTACCTCTCCACGCTGCCCCACCGTTGCTGAACACCACCACCTCTCACTCTCTTCTCATGCTTCAGGGCTTTCTTCCAAAAGTCAACAAAGCTTAGATCAAAACATCAGGTATCTCTCAGGTAAAGGGGAGAATCTACCTGTTTCGTATCTACTCCTGTTAGTGGGAACTGTAATTCTAGTCAGCAGCCCTTTGTCTTACAAAAGACTAAACCTCTTCCTACTCATTCACAAGGTTTAGGAATGAACTAAAATTCAAACAAAATCACTCAGAGTAAAGGACCAGGGCTTCCTGCAGTAAATGGACACAGGAAACACACATAAATACACACCTCTGCAAGTGTATTCACAGCTTCCTTCCTGGCCTCATAGAGGTTTCCAGAATTTCTTTACACCACCACCTCCTTCTCCCACTGCTCCATTCTCTTTCTCTTCCTTCCCTGTAGTTTAATTCTAATGTATCCCTTTGTTTCTTTGTGTATCTGAATGGTCATCTCCAGATAAGCTTCTCTGCGCTTGTCTCTGGCTCTCCGTCCCTCCATTCACGCCCAGCTCCTGCTCTTGTTTCTTCTTCCATATGTATGACGACCCTAAAAATCACAGGTCTTGGCATACCGTTAACACTTGAAACCTACACAAATCAGCCAGCCAAGTCTGTCAGGCAAAGTGTTCCTCCTATACCAGCTGCAAGGAGGGTACATAGAGTAGTTAATGTGGATATAAACTCTCATATTAAAAATTCAGAGTGCAGTTGTGGCCCAAGCCAAGGGAACTCCAAAAATACATCAGAAATAAGCAGCGTTCAGAGACTCATACTGCTCTGAAGATATACATAATTTCCTGAAGTAGAATCTTCCTTTTATGAGCTAAAGCATAAATCCCCATTTTTGCCAATTGTTCAGAATTATCAGGTCAGAATAACTACTTTAAGTAAACATTCATAATGTTTTCATTATTTTATGTGTACAGAGTTGTTCTGATTCAAATATATACCTTATAACTTTGCAAATCGTTGTTTTCATCATTACTGTTCATACGCTTTTACTACAAAAGCTCACTGTTGCTGATCTATGATATTTTTCTTGCCATCAGATTATTTGCTAAATCTATCTAATCCTTTTGCCATCTGTATAATATTTCAATTTAGAAAGAAATATCAATATGTTGACTTCTATGCTGAGAATACTTTTTATAGTGAAAAACCTAATGGCATATCCAATCACCCTATTATTGTTATCAGTATATCTGGATCCAGTGGTAAATGTCTTGAGAAAGCTAGAGTCTTGGGGAAAAAAAGTGAGGTCATCCACAGGGGATACATATATAGTGATTATTACTGGGCTCATGTTTGCAATTTAATCACTCCCTATGATCCATCTGCCCTGAGGATATGACTGTTGAAACAAAATTATTTCACTTCTACTCCTGTTAATGGGAACTGTAATTCTAGTCAGCAGCCCTTTGTGCTACAAAAGACTAAACCTCTTCCTAATCATTCACAAGGTTTAGGAATGAATTAAAATTCAAATAAAATTTCTCTCATAAGGTAATAGAGCCTGCGACCCTTTTATGATAAACTATAATGCTGGGGTACATAATACAATTGTTCCATCATTTACTATTCCCAGAAGTAAAACATATAGTAATAGTAATATGTGCTGTTCTATGTATTTCATACAACACTACCTAATAACACATCCTTTTATTTTCTCAACAGTGATTTAAAAGTATTACAAACTTCTCCTATATTCAAGAAGGAATATTTTCATAATCTTAATCTTCTTTCAATCTCTCTATCATAATGTTCCTTAGAATTATTCTTTATCACAAGACAAAATAGGCCCCAAAAAAAGTCCAGGTAACCTTCTGTTTCTTTTATTCTTCTATTTACTTTGCTTCAACAAGGCAAACACCGTAGGATCAGAACTGAGTAAAATGAGACATCTTTGAAGTGGCTTTCTTGTTGTCTCAGCCCACCAGCCAGAATAAAGACACTTTTCCACTAGTTGCGGGTCCAAAAGACAAGATTCTGAAGGCCTAAATCCAAGAGCATCTATCAGTCATGATAGCCCACAGCAGTTACTTCCTCCAGCACCATGCCCAGTTCACTTCCATATTTCCTTGAAGATACAAGCAAGAAGACACTCCAGGAAAATGTGTGTAGTGGCTAGATATCTGACCTTGCCTCCTCCCACCTATGGTGAATTGGGCCAAGCCAGTCATGAACTTCAGATTCTCTCTTGCCTTTGGCACAGGTCTGGATGATGACCTGCTTCCTCCACCCCCAATTCTCCTGCCATCTGGGTCCTACTGTGGTCCCGCTTCTTCCCTGGGGTGCCTCCAGGTTAGAGGCAATCCTAGCACCAGCTTCCCAAGAGAAAAACAGCCAGAAATACAGATAAGTGAATGCCTTCGGGCCAGCCCCTGATCAAAACAGGATCAAACTGTTCACTTCCTGCTTCCTTTCCTCACATTGATCCTCAATCCCCACTCAAACCAGGCCTGGCCTGGCCTTCCAAGTCTCTGATGACCTGCCAATGAGAAATATTCTTGGCACATCTTATCACAGTTTTACCTCACCATAACTGCTTGTGGAAGGGAAGAGAGGAAGGGGAAGGGAAGAAATGAAAGGGAAGAAGATAGCAAGGAAGGAAGTGGGGGTTGGGAGAGAAAGCAAAGGAGGGAAGGAGGGAAATGAGAGTGTACGCTGAAAACACTCCCAGCTCAGCAGCCCCAGATAAAAACCAGCCCTCATCCTCAAGCATCTTTCTTTTTTTTTTTTCAATTTTATTTATTTATTTTTTAAAAAAAATATTTCTTTACATTATTGTGTTGGTTTTGCCATACATTGACATGAATCTGCCATGGGTATACATATGTTCCCCTTCCAGAACCCCCCTCCCTCCTCCCTCCCGATTCCCTCTCTCTGGGTCATCCCGGTGCACCAGCCCTGAGCATCAAACCTGGGCTGGCAAATGATTTCACATATGATAATTAACATGTTTCAATGCCGTTCTCCCATATCCTCCCACCCTTGCCCTCTCCCATAGAGTCCAAAACACTGTTCTATACATCTGCGTTTCTTTTGCTGTCTCACATACAGGGTTCTTGTTACCATCTTTCTAAATTCCATATATATGCATTAGTATACTGTATTGTTGTTTTTCTTTCTGGCTTACTTCACTCTGTATAATAGGCTCCAGTTCTGTCCACCTGAGTAGAACTGATTCAAATGAATTCTTTTTAATGACTGAGTAATATTCCATTGTGTATATGTACCACAGCTTTCTTATCCATTCATCTGCTGATGGACATCTATGTTGCTTCCATGTCCTGGCTATTGTAAACAATGCAGCGATGAACATTGGGGTACATGTGTCTCTTTCGAATCTGGTTTCCTCAGTGTGTATGCCCAGCAGTGGGATTGCTGGGTCATATGGCAGGACTATTTGCAGCTTTTTAAGGAATCTCCACACTGTTCTCCATAGTGGCTGTACTAGTTTGCATTCCCACCAACAGTGTAAGAGG
>ML663563.1:1047988-1149033 GCA_007570785.1 Antilocapra americana | reverse complement strand
CCCTTTGTTCTGTGCCACCCGGCCAGCCGCCTCTCTGCCGACTCCACACCTCTCCTTGTTCTGCGTGGGCCTGGCAGGGGGGCTCTTCCAGGAGAAAGCTACTTCTCAGTCTATCTCCGGTTAGCCCCCTGGGTTGGGTCACTCAGGCTGCTCCGTTCCCTGAACGTGCGGCCCGCCCCTCCCTGAGCAGTCTGCTTTGGCTAGTGGGGGCTGGGGCGTCTGGCCGCCGCTTCCCTGTGCCTTCCAGCCAGAGATGTAGCTTGCAGGGCTTAATTATTAATCTGCTTTTACTCCCAGCTATCTTGCTCTCCAAGATTCACCGCAAATCCGCCCAAGAGAATGCTCCCTGGTATTCGGAAACCTTTCTCCTTTTTTTTTTTTTTCTTTCCTCTTTATTCCAGACTCCCCTTCCGGGACGGATCCCCGCCCCCAACTCTGTCTCTCCCTTTCCTTTTTTCTCTCTTTTTTCTTTTGTCCTACCTCCTCTCGTCGGCAATAGGCCGTCCCTTCAGATGCCCGATGTCCTCTGCCAGCATTTAGATCCTGTTTTATGGAGTTTGCGCGGTCTTTAAAAGTTCTTTTGGTGTATTTATTAGGGAGAGAGTGGTCTCCCCGTCCTATTCCTCTGCCATCTTAGTTCCCCCCCCTTCAAGCATCTTTCACTAGATGGGATGGGGCTGTTAGTAGCTGTTGGTAACTCCAACAGAGCCATCTTTTCTGGGGTGGGTCTATGGTTAGTTTCCTTGCTCACTGAATACATTCAAAATTTTCAAGCTATTTTTCTTTCATCAAAATAAAAGAGAAAACAAAAAGCAATAAATGATAAAACGGAAAACATTAGAAATTTTAAAAAGGAAACATTGACCTCCCAAGGTAACACTAGGTTTGTCAAAACCAAACTATTTTATATATTTATTAAAATTATACTTCAGCTGGAGTCCATTTTAGACCTGGCGATTCCAGGAATCATTCAACCAGGATGTCTAGTTGAGAATTAAACTTAATGAGTGTCATTGGAGATAAAAGAGGAGGCATCAGATACCCACTCAATCAGAGTTTAACAAAGGAAGAAGAACCAGCCAAAATCGTGTGTGTACGTTAACAAGAAATTGGTTTATGCAATTGTGAGGACCAGTTAAATAACTCCATAGGGTTGACATTCAAAAAAGAGAAGAAATGAAAAAGCTGTTACCTGTGAGCACAGGCTGAAGCTCCTGTCCAGATTTTGCATATAATTAGTTGTGAGAACTGTCACACAAAGAAAGATTACAAGCAGGATGAAGCTGCCAAGGCACAAGCTGAAGTTCACTGCCCCCAGGCCATTAAGAAGGGGAAAGTATAAGCAGGCTGCAATCCCAAGACCCAGCGTGTGTTAGTTGTTAAGTTGTGTTTGACTCCATGACCCTATTGACTGTAGCCGGCCAGACTCCTCTGTCCACGGGATTTGCAAGGGAGTGGGTGGCCATTCCATTCTCCATGGAATCTTCCCAACCCATGGATCAAACGTGCATCTCCTGCATTGCAGGCAGATTCTTTACTATCTGAGCCACCAGGGAAGCAAAATCCAGTGAAGAAGAGCAAATGCAGACCCAGCAGCTGCTGGAGTCTTGAGTCCAGGGAAGGCCTCTTTGAAAGGGCTCACTTGACTAGGCCAGGCCCACCCAGGGTAATCTTCCATTTGATTAACTTCAAGTCAACTGATTAAGGACTTCAAACTCCTTTGTTGTAGCATCTAAATTAATGTTTGATTGAATAGCAAAGGACTATTGTTCAGTACAGCCAAGCTGACATATCAAGAAGCTATCATACCCACTGTCCCCTAAAACTACTTGGGGAACTCTACTAGTCTACATTTATTCAATGCATAAGCATTTACTTTATGCAAAGCCGCATGCTATGCACAAAGGTTCATCTAGTCAAAGCTATGGTTTTTCCAGTACTCATGTATGGATGTGAGAGTTGGACCATAAGGAAGGCTGAGTGCCGAAGAATTGATGCTTTTGAACTGCGGTGTTTTAGAAGACTCTTAAGAGTACCCAGGACTGCAAGGAGATCAAACCAGTCAATTCTAAAAGAAATCAGTCCTGAATATTCATTAGAAGGGCTGTTGCTAAAGCTGAAGCTCCAATACTTTGGCCACCTGATGTGAAGAGCTGACTCATTAAAAAAGACCCTGCTGCTGGGAAAGACTGAAGGCAGGAGAAGGGGACAAGAGAGGACAAGATGGTTGGATGGCATTGCCAACTCAACGGACATGAGTTTGAGCAAACTCCGGGAAATGGTAAAGGACAGGGAAGCCTGGCTTGCTACAGTCTATGGGGTCACAAAGAGTCAGACACAACTGAGCAACTGAACAACAATCATGTTATGCACTAGAAGAAACTGACTTTATTGTACAGAATCCTACAAAAAGGCTTCTGAAAGTGAGGCACCAGCAAGAGCAGAAATGTCTAATGAATCACTTTGCTATACAGCAGAAATTAACATAACATTGTAAAACCACTATACTCCAGTAAAAATTAACTTAAAAAATAAACTTTTAAATTAATTTTAAAAAACAGAATTAATGACAAGGAGCAAAAGATTTAAAAATAAGATATATACAGATTTTTTTAATTATATTAGGAACCAGTGCAAAAAAAAACCAAACCTGATTTCCATTAAAATAAAAGAGAGGGAAAGACATTCACATTGGTGTGGTATCAAAGTCATGTTTACATTGGCATGTAATAACATTCTCAGAGTACAGACTGTGGTTTAGTTTTGCTTTTCCCAATGAAGTTTTCTCAAGTTTTAAAAATTTAAAAATACATAAAATGTTAAAGAGAAAAGCATACTTAAGAGTTCCTGAGAGGAACCACTCCAATTCCAGACTATAAAAATTAAATTCAACCCTCAATAGAACTGCATGTTATAAAAACAATACGTCTATCATTGTTGTTCTGGTTGTGCTCAAGAGAATGAAAGAAAATGTAAAAATACAGCACAGGAAAAAAGTGAGGAAAGAACAAAGTCATGAAGATTTTGCATATTATTAGTTGTGAGAACTGTCACACTTACGAATACTGATCCCTCTGAGTTTAACAGTGTAACCTGCATAAGAGTGGGCTTCCTGGAAGCCAGCCTAAACACACAGTACATCCTAAGTCTGTCTCTCCCCTCCCAGCTCCTCTTCATCATACTCCCAGATTTATTCACTGTTATTGTCTGTCTGTCTGTCTGTCTGTCTGTCTGTCTCCCTCTCCCTTCTCCTCCTCCACTCTCTCTCTCCTTCCCTCCCTGCTCCTGCAGTTGATCTCCTTGTCCTCTCCTCTCCTTTCTAACATAGATTGTGGGTTAAGTCGTTGCAGTCATGTCTGGCTCTTCGCAACCCCATGTTCTGTAGCCCACCAGGCTCCTTTGTCCATGGAATTCTCCAGGCAAAAATGCTAGAGTGGGTTGCCATTCCCTTCTCCAGGGTATCTTTCCAATCCAGGGATCAAACCCAAGTCTCTGACATCTCCTGCTTTGGCAGGCAGGTTCTTTACAGCTAGGGCCACCTGGGAAGACCCTGACATAGAGTAACCGAGATTATTCCTAACTCTGCCTTTCTCCTCCCCACTCCCCAGCCCACACCTCATTCAGCACAATAGAGGCCCTGTCTCAGGCCAAGAGAACAAAGAACCATTCCTCCATGGAAGGTAAGTGTAGCAAACAGTTGCAAGTACCCATTACTTTATATAGTTTTTTCCTGACAGAGCAGTAAATCTCCAATGCATTTGCAAGTAATGAATCAGAACTAGTTTTTTCATTTCTCAGACACAGGGGGGGGAAAAAATCCAGAAAAAAAAAAAAAGATAAATATACCCATCCCAGATGTCACACTGAAATAAAAAAAAAACCAAAAAACGTTTTATTTGCTCATTTGCTGAACTGCTCTTAAGATTTTTATTTCTCTAGATGAAATGCCAGGTATTGGGAACCAAAAAAGATACAGGTTTATTCTTTATTGGATTATGTTTAAAGTAATAGAGAAAGAATCTTATGGCTGGGAATGGTTTTGAGATGGAAAAAAATAAAAATACACAGTTGATGCCCAGCATTATTCGTGCCTGAGATGAAAACCAGATTTGTTACAGCTGACGCTCAGTTATTTCAGGAGCTGACTGGGCAATTTGTGAATTAACTGGAATCTCTGCTTCTCTTTATGCCTCCCCTTCAGGGCTCTTGGCCACTGCACTGCAGGTCGGGACTTTTACAGGAATGCGAACACAGAGGAGAGAAGCCATCAGTCCATTCTGCTTGCCTGCTACTTGCTAAAAAGCTTAGTGAGATTGAAAAAATAATAAAATTAGATGTGCAGATGTCGGGGGAGGACACTTCAATTACCTCTGCTATTCCTGTCCCTCATTATTTTTCACATTCAAGCATAGGTTTCATATTTATACATGTAATTTCATCATCCAAATTCATTACCCAGGCTGAATTAAAGGAAAACTTTATATCAACAAGTTAATATTTAGTGTAATAATGTCAACATTATAAGTCAAAGGAATAAGGTTCAATAAAAATATTTAACATTTTTATTCTAGAATTAAGATGGCCCATCCTACTTATTCATTCAAGTTTTCTCTCAAGATGTTTATTTCTTGAGGTGCAAAACCTTCACTGTTCATTCAAAAAATTGTATTTAAAAAATTTTAAATGTTTGTCAAAACCTTTAATGCCTGCCTTATTCAAGCACAAAACAATATATACACAGTAATGAAATACAAGAAATGAAGTCTTGAGAACTCAGTTTAGAAATGTGTAAGGAAAATAGTGTAAGAAAGACAAAGGTTCCTTTGCATGAAAAAAATTGGTATCAGAGTTACATAATGCTGGGTGCTTCCCTGTTGACCTTATCACTGTGTATACAGGTGATATGTGTCACTCCTGTATTCATTCATTCATTCATTTAGTAAGCATTTCTTGACTATCAACCCTATGCGAGGCATTGTGCTAGACACTGAGGATACAGATATGGGATAAGACACATGGGAAGAATGTGAAGGGCTACAAATAGGAAGAATGGTAGCTGTGAGGGTTTTGAACAGCATGTTGACAAAGGCTGGTTCAGGAAAATGCCCAAGGACCTCAGTAAACAGTGTTTTGTTGAGTTGGTTATGAAGGAAAGGGGACTCGTGTACCTGCAGCAGGGAGACTATGTATGTGCAGACTCTGAGCTTCTGTGAAACCACAAAGCACCTAGTGAGCCCTATCCAGAAACAAGCTGACAGGAAGAGAGAAAAACAGTGACAGCCGACCTGCCTTGGACCTCTGCTCCCAGCAATGGTCCACAGTCCTCCTGACTGTGTCTTTGCTATTATGTATGTATATAATAGCTCCCTGCTGAATCTACCCACAAGCAGTTGCTTCTCTATCACTAACCCAGACTATGAAGGAAGCAGCAAGTCTATCTGGGGCCTCTACGCCACCATCTGGCAGGGACTGTCGTGGTTCCTGTGGCTCTTAGCCAACACAGCACCGGGTGTGTGAGAACCGAGCCTAAACGTCTGAGTGACCCTGCTCTGACCTCCCACTCCACAGTCTGCCCAATACCACTGCCTTCTCCTATTTAATAGTCATTAATTCAGGTCTTCCTTCTATACATATTTACTGAGTACTTAGTATTCTGCTTTATTGACTATGCCAAAGCCTTTGACTGTGTGGATCTCAATAAACTGTGGGAAATTCTGAGAGATGGGAATACCAGACCACCTGACCTGTCTCTTGAGAAACCTGTATACAGGTCAGGAAGCAGCAGTTAGAACTGGACATGGAACAACAGACTGGTTCCAAATAGGAAAAGGAGTACAGCAAGGCTGTATATTGTTGCTCTGCTTATTTAAGTTATATGCAGAGTACATCATGAGAAACGCTGGGCTGGAAGAAGCACAGCTGGAATCAAGATTGCTGGGAGAAATATCAATAACCTCAGATATGCAGATGACATCACCCTTATGGCAGAAAGTGAAGAGGAACTAAAAAGCCTCTTGATGAGAGTGAAAGAGGAGAGTGAAAAAGTTGGCTTAAAGCTCAACACTCAGAAAAATAAGATCATGGCATCTGGTCCCATCACTTCATGGGAAATAGATGGGGAAACAGTGTCAGACTTTATTTTGGGGGGCTCCAAAATCACTGCAGATGGTGATTGCGGCCATGAAATTAAAAGACGCTTACTCCTTGCAAGGAAAGTTATGACCAACCTAGATAGCATATTAAAAAGCAGAGACATTACTTTGCCAACAAAGGTTCGTCTAGTCAAGGCTATGGTTTTTCCAGTGGTCATGTATGGATGTGAGAATTGGACAGTAACGAAAGCTGAGCACTAAAGAATTGATGCTTTTGAACTGTGGTGTTGGAGAAGACTCTTGAGAGTCCCTTGGACTGCAAGGAGATCCAAGCAGTCCATCCTAAAGGAGATCAGTCCTGGGTGTTCATTGGAAGAAGGACTGATGTTGAAGCTGAAACTCCAATACTTTGGCCACCTGATGCGAAGAGCTGACTCATTGGAAAAGACCCTGATGCTGGGAAGGATTGGGGGCATGAGAAAAAGGGGATGACAGAGGATGAGGTGGCTGAATGGCATCAGCGACTCGATGAACAAGGGTTTGAGTAGACTCCGGGAGTTGGTGATGGACAGGGAGGCCTGGCGTGCTACAATTCATGGGGTCACAAACAGCCGGACACAACTGAGCAACTGAACCAACTAGTATGTGCCAAACACCATACTGGTGCTGGGAATCTAGAGATAAACAGACCTGAAGCAGTCCAGTGTTCCTGGAACATTCATTCAGGAAGACAGTTTCCAGAACTGGAGCGCCTATCCTCAACTCAAAGTCATTTGGCTCAACTCTGAAACCACACTCTCACTAGCTGTTGCTGTTTAGTTGCTAAGTCATGTCTGACTCTTTGTGACCTCATGAACTGTAGCCCAAGAGGCTCCTCTGCCCATGGGATTTCCCAGGCAGGAATACTGGAGTGCCTTACCATTTCCTCCTCGAGGGGATCTTCCTGACCCAGGGGTCAAACCTGAGTCTCCTGCTTAGCAGGTGGATTCTTTAGCACAGAGCCACCTAGGAAGTAGACAGTCATGGCCAGGCAATAATATGGAGCTGTGGGAGGAGAAAAGGAGAAACGGTGATGTGAAATGAAATATTTTCTGTTCTTCTCCAAGCCTTTTCCAAATGCAAATTTCTAGCCCAGGTGAAACAAAGCCAGCTATTTGGAGGCCATCAGCTACTTCTTCCCTGGTAAGCTCTAAGGAGCTAGGCAGGTAAGAGAGAGGTTGCCATCTGCCATGTTCACCATCTCTTATGGTAAACAAGGAATTATTAGATGAACAGTAAAGAAAGCAGGATTGGCCTCAGATAGCCAGATGCATATGAAAGAAATGATTTTAGAAAGCCCGGATGCTTTATCTTCCCAGACACAGAGGAATCTTCATGTGAGAGATTTAGTTCTCTCTTAATTAACGGTGGGTTTCCCTGGTGTCTCAACTGGTAAAGAATCCACCTGCAATGTGGGAGACCCAGGTTCAATCCCTGGGTTGGGAAGATCCCTTGGAGAAGAGAACAGCTATCCACTCCAGTATTCTGGCCTGGAGAATTCCATGGACAGTCCATGGGGCAGCAAAGTCAGACACTACTGAGTGACTTTGACTTTCACTAATTAACAGCAATCTTTTCATATTCATATTGCCTGCCCCTTGCAGCAAACTTGTGTATAGTCTGGTCCCTCCCTGCCTTCCTCTCTCAAGGTCACCTGAGATACTGTCTTTTGGCTCCAGTCCTAACATTCCCGCTGAATAAAACCTAACTCTCAACTTTTAGGTTGCACATATTTTTTTTAGTTTGCAGAGTCATTTTCACTTTTAGCTATGGAGAAGGCTGTATCACCAAGCCAAGAGAATGATCTGAAAACAAATCTGAATGTACTTGGGACCCATGGGCCATGAAACTGAGTCATCTACATCACCAAATCGGAGACGAGTTTCTGATAACAGCTCAGGCAGCCACCAGGCCAAAGATAAAAGATAGGTCCAGCAGACAGGTGGGAGAGGAAATGGAAGAAGTCTAACCCAGCATAGTGGAATATCCAGGTCCTATTACCTGCTATGCACCTCAGCTTCTCCATCTGTAAAATGGAAACAAAAATACAGGCATACCTGGGAGATACTGAAGGTTCAGTTTCAGACCACCATAACAAACTGAATATCACAGTGAAGCAGTCACATATTTCTTTTTGTTTTTCAGTGCATATACATGTTATGTTTGTACTATATTAAGTCTATTAAGTATGCAATGGGCTTACTTCATGGCTCAAACAGTAAAGAATCTGCCTGCAGTGCAGGAGACCTGGGTTTGATCCCAAGTTTAATTAATATACTTTAATTAAAAAAATACTTTCTTATTAAAAAACGCTAACCATCATCTGAGTCTTAAGCAAGTCACAATCTTTTTGCTGGTAGAGGATTTGAAATACGGCAAGAATTAGCAAAATGTAACACAGAGACATGAAGTGTGCAAATGCTGTTAGTAAAATGCTTGATGCAAGGTGGTCACAAACCTTCTATTTGTTTTAAATATACAATACCCGCAAAGTGCAATAAAAGGAGGTCTGCCTGTGGTATACTCATGAGGCTGTTGTAAGAGTTCAATGACTTAATGCATTTAAATTATGGTGCCTGAAACACCATAAGCTCCCTAATAAATGTTAACTTTTACTGCTCCTCTCCCTGGGGAGGTCAGAGAACCCACCAAAGAAGGCTACTTTGAGCTCAATTTCAAGGGACCTTTCTCTTCTGCTCCACACTCTACATGCTGCATGACATACTCTTAAGAAAACAGTTAAGGTGTGATAGCTTCCCTTGGTAGATAACAATGCTGACAAGCAGTCAGAATCTTCAGGCAAAGTGACATGAAGAGCTCTTTGATAAACTATAAGATATTAGGAATGTTGAGTGTAAGATGCACGGGAGGAAACTCTCATGGAGCCAGACAGAGGGGCTGGTGGTGGGAAACCCAACCAGCTTCCCACTTCACAGACCCAGCCTTGGCCCTCCTGGAATGGAGTTGCTAGTAGCTCATCTTCCTAAAGAAAACCCTTTCTTTCTAACTGCCCACCATTTAAAGGGATCAATCTGTTTTAAAAATTGAGTAACGCCAACTTATACTTCTAAAGTTTTTGCTTGGCCCAGTCTTCTATACCTTGCTTCTTTCAACTCTGTAAAATGTTTTCCTTCCATGAAGCATTTTCAGGCACTTCAGTGTATTTGCCCTGTAAATCTCTGGCTTTTTTGTCTGCTCCTCAGTCACCTGCTTTGTTATGGATCCAATTTTGTGGCTCACAAACAAAATCTGCTCAGAAATGTCCTGTGAAGCAGCCCCCACGGGGCTGCCTGGGACTTGAGAGCTTTCATTTCCACCCCTGTAGAGAGCGGCAATGACTCAGCAAGGAGACCAGAAATGAGGGTAGACGGGGAGGGGCGCATTTAGAGGTCAGGCTTATAAGTGCAGTTTGTCCTTTTAGCTGCAATGATTCCTTCGCTCTTTTCTGGGGTTCTGAAATACATTTTTGACCTCATATTTTAATTGGCATATCAACATAAATTTACTAGAAAATAAGGCATCTTCTAAGGGGCAGTTTGAATTTTTGCTTTATTCATTATACCAATTTATATTATTTAAGGTGATTCTGTTCAACTGTGGTTTTGCAAATAGATGGAATCATTTCCGGAAAAGTAATAATAACAAATCAATGTCTTGTTTCAGAATTATAAAAGCATAAGCCTCTTTTTAAATAACTATAGTTGCACATCAAGAAATCTAAACAAATGTGTAGTTAAGAATGATTGCTATACCCTGGGGACTTCACTTCTACAAGACAGATTAGCAAGATAGGAGCCTCATTATGCATGAAAGTCATTTGTTTTTCCATGAATCCAGCACAGCACAAGTTCTGGGGTTGCAATTCATAAAGAGAATGAATGTGAAGACTGAGAGCTGTTATGACATTAATCTTCATGAATATGGAAACAAGTGAATTATTATCTTTCTCTTTACAAGGTGAAAAGAATTGTCACAGCAAATTTGAATCTTGGTGTTTGTTGGAAGGTGAGAGCTGAAGGGCCTTAGTTCATATAGCCCTTCTTTTCATAGGAGATTCACCCACCTTTAAATGGTCAGTCAGTGGCAAAACTCCCCAAATCAGGGATCTTGTCATTGACCCAAAAGGGGTCAATTTTCTCCTAATCCCATTTTTTCTAAGCAATCAAGAGGCCTCTTGGGACATCCTTGGTGGTCCAGGAGTGAAGATTTCACCTTCTAGAGCAGGGGGTTCAGGTTCAATCCCTGGTCAGGTAGCTAAGATTCCACATTCCTCATGGCCAAAAACCTAAACTCAAAATAGAAGCAATATTATAACAAATTCAATCAAGACTAAAAATGATCTACATCAAAAAAAAAAATCTTAGAAAAAAACAAGCCTCTTCAACATACTTAATGTGGGATCTTAGACTACATATAAGAAATCAATTTTTGACTGCTTGTCTGAGCTAATCCATTTTTGGTATTTATCTTCATTTTGCCTATATTTATACTACACAAATTCTACTGTCAATAAACTCTCAATTCTATTAATGTCCAGAATTATGAATCTGAACCTTTCTGTTCAGGAGCTCAGCACCATGCTTAGTAAGGACAGATTCCAGGCAGCTCAACTTTGGCTGTGCCCTCATACATTCACATCTGAGATTTAACAATTCCACTGAAAATCCACTGACATTCCATTAAGTGTAAAAAATTGCTATTCCTGGGGAGCTGTTAAGGTCTTTTTGGAGCAGCAAGATTCCTTTAAAAAGAACTAAAAATATATATTTTTTAATGTAAAGCAGGCAAACAAATGCTTTAGAGTCCTTCAAAATGCTTTAGAGTCCTCTCTCATTGGAACTATTACTAATTATCCACATGTATTCTATTATGTCAGTAAAAAGGATTTAGCAGAAGAAATGTATTTAGAAACTAGACTAGAAATCAAAAGACTTCAAATTTAAGCATGATATTTCCTTGCCAAGGAATACAGTGAAAGGAGAATGGTATAATGATGAGAAACCAGCCTGCCTCCCAAGTCTTATTTGACCACCTACCGCTTGTGTGCACTTGAATATGTTTTAACCCCTGGGTCTCCTTGTTAGTAAAAATAAGCATAATTCCTACATCAAGGGTGGATGTAAGAAACTGAATAACATATACAAAGACAACAGAAAGCCAGATTCATAATAGGAGCTCAGTGAATACTAGTTTGTTATCTCTTCCAGGGCATCCTTACTTTCACGCTCCCTAGTCTCTCTGTTCCTAATCTGGATAACCTATATCACAAGAGAACTGTAAGGACTGATTTTAGGATGATGCACAGAAAATATATAGAGCATCTATGTATGCATGTGTTGGAGAAGGAAATGGCAACCCACTCCAGTGTTCTTGCCTGGAGAATCCCAGGGACAGAGGAGCCTGGTAGGCTGCCGTCTATGGGGTCGCACAGAGTCGGACACAACTGAAGCGACTTAGCAGCAGCAGCAGCATGTTGTAAAAATCAAATAGAGCATTTATGTTGCAAAAATCCTTCCATAGACAAGAGAATTGCTGAAAGAAAAATACATAACAAAAAGATCTCCTTCCAAGACAAGACACATGGAGGAGGCACAGGTAATAGAACTAACTGGTAACTGCAAGGTGAGAAGAACTGGTTGAGGGGAGAGAGAGCCTTCTTCTGGCTTAAGCAACTGAGTGGCCAAAGATGCCTTTAACTGAGGTGGACAAGGTAGAGGGTAGGACAAGCAGAGGCCATGATGAGGTGTGATAATGGGTTTAACTTTGGATGGTAATGGATTGGGTTCCAGACCTGGCTATGGTCTGAATATGTCCCCCTCAAATTCCTATGTTGAAATCCTAATCCCCAGGTTGATGGCATTAGGAGTGGGTCCTTTGGGAGGTGATTAGGTCATGAGGGCAGACCCTCCTGATTTAGATTAGTGCTCTTATAAAAGAGTCTCCTGCAGAGCTGCCTAGGCCCTTCCACCATGTGCTGTGTGCTCAGTCGTGTCTGACTCTTTGCGATCCCATGGACCCTAGCCCACCAGGCTCCCCTGTCCTTGGAATTCTCCAGGCAAGACTACTGGAGTGGTTACCGTTTCCTTCTCCATCCACCATGTGAGGACACAGCAAAAAGACACCAAAAAGGAACCAGAAAGTGGGCTCTCACCAGAACCTGACATGCTGGCACCCTGACCTTGGACTTCCAGCCTCCAGAACTGTGAGCAATAAATTGCTGCTGCTTATAAGCCACCCAGTCTTTGGTATTTTGTTACAACCGCCCAAACAGACGAAGACAGACATGTTGGGTTTGAGCTTTATGATTCTCTAACCAGCCCCTTAAATAGTCAGTGGTCTCTAAAAGCAAGCATATACTTGCTTGTTTCAAGCATATGCATGCCCTTAAAATAACCTAATTTACAAGAATCCCTTTTCATACAAAGAATCATTTAATAAAGCAACTCCTTGATATATCTGTTTTGTGAATTCCAGTCTCAGTATATCAGATTTTCCTCCAAGAAAAGCAAACCTGCACAGATGCTCATTATGGTCTTTAAGAATAGATTTTCTAATTCATTGCTCCAGAAATGATGACTGCCCATTCAGAAACCTGAGTTGTATATCATTTCTATGTAATCCTGTTTATCATTTCAAAATTAAGTTGCTGTCTGTCCAGAAGGAAAGAACTCGATTTTTAAGAAGCACTTTTGAAGTCACCTGTGCATTTCTCAGAAATTATCACATTTAACACCGTGGCTTTTAATGTGGGTCATAGTTTTCAAGAAGTTTCCCTTCTTTCCAAAACCTCATCCCTTCCTTTCACCCAACACCACCCTCATTCCCACCTATCTACCACCATTGCCATCAAAAACCCTTGAAAAGTCTAGGAGTTCTTACTTCACAGGTACTAAATGTTTGAGATAACATACTAAAATTTATCATGCAAATCACTTATAACTTGACTGGTTGAGTTTCAGAAGACTAGATATAATGTTATGTTCTAAACATATTTAAATTAAAGTGTTCATGGTTTTTTTGTTTGTTTGTTTGTCGTTTTGAGCACAAGCCACTCATTGTCCATACTTGGCCTGGCAACAAAATCTTCTCTGCTCAAAAAAAAAAAAAAGATTCCTAAATTAAATGTTAATTAATATCAATTTTATCAAATTGAGCTTTTTTAATTTTGGTAAAAAAGAGAGAAATTTCAAACATTGTTGTAAGCCCTTGAAAAGTTTGTTTATCCATTAAGCTCTTTTTCAATAGCTGATGGATAAAACAGTCCCACAACAAAGCCTTCTCAGAGAAGTACAAAGCACTAGCACTTTCTGAATATTTTTGCTGATCTTTTCCCCCTCACATATAAAGCATTTGTATTATTTCAAGTGTTTCTTATCTTGGGCTCTTCTGTCCTCATTTAAGAAATGGCATGAAGCACCATGAAAATTGGGAATTGATTACCTCACTTGTTCTGGAGGTGGGGGGCCAACTCTTCCTGTCCCTGGAATCTCTAGTGTACTCAGGCATGATGTGGAGTGAAAGCACACCTGGCCAGGTTTGGACACCTCCGTCCTGTTACAAGACCTCTCAGCAAACACCACAGGGCCTTCTACATGATCCAAGTGAGGCCTAAAGTAGAGCATGGTCTTCTATGAGATTTCACTCCAAGTACTCTGAATTTTGAAACATATTCACAGAACAGGTGTTACCAAAAGCAAAATGTGATTATTTAAAAGACTTATCTCTTCCAAGTATCACATATGCCATAGGTATCTGCCTTGGCAGAAATCAGTAGCAGAAACATACTGAAATCAAAGCTTCTCTAAGTTCATAGCTGATTTCAGAAGCTGCTTTGTCAGATTCCCCCCGAAGCTGAAAAGCCAAGGATAGGAAGGGCCAAGGATAGGAAGCACCAAGGATAAGAAGGACCTCTGTTGCTCCTTCCCTGCCAAGTGTAGCCATTCTGCTAACCCTGGTCACTCTTGGGAAAAGAGAGAACAGGAGGTAAGCAAGGGAGAGGGATAAATGGAAGGGGCTGCAAGCTGTGCAAACATAGCGTTTGTCTCCTACACCTTATACTGAAACTTGTATGCCTTTCTGTGGAGACAATCTGAGTTGAGAGAGCAGGAGACAAAGGACTATTTAACCAATAGTTTGATAATATTTTTTGGACACCCCTTATCTCTAACTAGATAGCCACTTTCTTTTGACAAAGAAAAAGTAGTTCTTATAATATTAACTTCTCAAATAGCAAGGTTGTGTTGAATATACTGTGCTCATTTAAGCTGTGCATTTCACTCCACGAGAGACAGCGTTGAGAGAATTGATTTTATAAAAAGCTGTAGCACATGATAATTGCAACTTATTGATGGCATTAATTATCTCAATTCCTGTTTTGTCATTTGGTATACAGCTTAAAGGCTTGAGAACTTAAATGTAAAAGGGGGAAATTGATTTTAAAATAAAGCTAGTTATTTATTTTGACAAAAGATAAAATCACATGTTTTTTTTTCTTATTTATGAATAGAAATTTTGTGTAATGTTATCGCTAATAGAATATTGATTTCCCCCTTTTGACTTTTGCAATGTGCTTTGGATCTGCCTTTTATGTATTTTAAATATACGGATTTTGTGTTACAATTGGGAAAACATGCAAATACAGAGAATATATTTTCCCAAATAGATCTAGGTATTTCAGTTGTCAGAAATCAATTTCACACACATTAGTCTAGTATCAGACTAACTGTGACATGTATAAGAAAAGTAAGTTGAAATTGAAGAATTCAGCAATAACTGCTCAATGAAAAAAGACTGATTGCAAACAAGGAATAATTTCACCTGATTATAATTTTTTTAATTTTATTTCATTTTTAATTAGAGGATAATTATTTTTCAATACTATGTTGGTTTTCTGCCTTACATCAACATGAATCAGCCATAGAATACATATGTCCCTTCCCTCCTGAAACTCTCACCTGTCTCCTTCCCCTTCCCACTCTTCTATCAACCTGGTTTTAAATTAAAGGCAAAAAAAATACGTGGAAATGATCGTGAATATTTATACTTCCTGAAAAGCCTCCCCTCTTCTCTCCACACTCCCACCTGCCTCAATCACATTATTTGCACACTGAAAAATAATCAACTTTGGTAGCAGAACTGGCAGGCCCTTAAATCAACACTCATCTTCAATCTTCTTACTAATCCCTTCTCTGAGGACAAAAAAGTGAGATGCAAAAAAATAAAATGAAGCAGAAACTGTTACATGTTTGAATGAGACTTTGTAACATACAAAAGTCAAACTGATCTCTTTGTATTAACTCAGTCCAGTGTCCCCAACTTCTAACTTAATTTTGGGCGTGGCGAAATCCTCAAGGGAAGTCAATGATTTACCTCCGCCTGTGAATCTGAAGGATAAATTTGGAAGCAGTTCCCTGGTGGCTCAGGTGGTAAAGAATCCACCTGCAACACGGGAGGCCTGGGTTCAATTCCTGGGTTGGGAAGATCCCCCGGAGGGAGGGCATGGCAACCCACTCCAGTATTCTTGCCTGGAGAATCCCCATGGACAAAGGAGCCTGGTGGGCTAGGAGTCCATGGGGTCGCAAAGAAGCGGACACAACTGAGCCACTAACATTTTCTTTTCTTGTTCAAAATCAGGAAAAGCAGCTTATTTAGAAAGCAGAAAAGCCTCAGACTTGGAATCAGATGTCTTTGGCTTGGTATCTAATTAGCTGTGTTGCCTTGGGCATATCGCTAAGCCTTTCTGAGTATTTTCCTCCCCAGTGGTATGGATGAATTGGACAGGATGATAGCCACAGTCTCTTCTAATTAACTGTCAGCCAAAAAGCATTGGTTGAGCAAGTGCCTTGAGTCCAACTCAGTGCAGAATAAAGTAGAGGGCTATGAAAATATGCTCTGTGTGTGTGTCTACCTCCCCTACCGGTCTTTAACTTAAAAGCAAATACATGCCCAGTTCTTCTTTCTTTCTCCTAGCATTTTTCATAATACCTTACAAAATAAAAGCACCCAACAGTTTCTTTGGTGAGTAAATGAACACGTGAAAGCTTTCATAGGAGTTTTATAGTCTCCCTGGGAAAATATCAAAACTATATTCTGTCTTTGGCAGGGACAGGGGGAGGGCAGTAAGGATTATAACTAATACAACCGAGAAATATGTTGAACAGAGGAATTTCATTTATTTCACTCAGAAACAATAAATTAAAATAGGATATTATAGTGCTCTCCTGAATTTAAAACCATGAGCCCATTTTATAACTGGAAGAACACCCAAATGAACAGGTAACATTGCTCACTTCTCCAGCCACATCTAAAAAGACCGATGCTTTGAAAGAAAATTTCTTGCTAATAATCATGAACTCAGTTGATGCCTCAAAAAGCTTTCCACCAAGATTGCTACCTTGGTGAATGAAGTTTCCTTACAAAATGGGAGATTTTAATCCCCAGTGAAGTCTTCATAGAATTGCAAACATTGGAATTTATTTCATGAGGCTTGAAAATCATTTTTCTCTAAAATAACAAGTTTAACTTTTAAGGAAAAAGGATGGGAGGAATATAGAAGGGAGGAAATCTTTTCCAAACACAATTTTTCAGTTTTCACAGTTAAATAACTGAAACTAAAGCGCCACTTGACTTAAAAGTAAGCAGGATTCTAAACCTAAGCCACAGCCACTGCAACACACAGTCGGTTACTCCCCGAGAGCTCTTTGGCGACGAGATGGGCAGGCCTCTTATTCGTCAGTCAGGGTGAAAGACAGAAAACCAAGATGTCAGTTAAAGAAACAGATCCATGCTTCTCTAATGCCCTCTAAGAGTCCCCTGTCAAAGAATCTCCACACATTGTAGCCTGTTCATTTCATCTCCTTAGACATCACATATCATTAATCACCTCAGTCTGTCAAGACGAAGAGCTGAAAAACATTTATATTCCAAAATCTCTCAAACATCAAATAGGTCTCAAATACAAAGTACACTCTGGTTATCAATTATGATTGGATACTTAAGGTGACAAGTTCCATTTCAGGCTCTTAGTTTTCCCCTCCCACCATCAGGCTCAGAGAATTGCACGTGAGAGGCACAAAATATAACCACACTCAGAAGGCTGATTAACTTCTCCCTAAGTAATGAACCGTCTCATTCCTATGATGTGGAAAGGCAAGCAGCGCCCACTGTGACCAGACTCCTCCCAACATTCCCCTCAATGTATCACTGGTTCCAAGATGGTGTCCTGTGAGGAATGGGAAAGCCCACCCACTTCCTCCCTACCAGCCAAAGCTGCCACCTCCAGCAGCCTGCCACACGGGGGTCAATCTCTGAGTGACAGTATTTGCTCATAACCAAACATCCAAGACACAGTACTGCTATTAAGGACAGAGTTGAGTAGACAAACCAGAGAGAAGGTCTGCACAGTTACCACAGAACAGTGGGTGTCTATGAGAAGGAGAGAGAAAAAGGAAGGCTCTGGAAAGAAAAGACATGGAGTTGACTCAAGACAGTCTTAACCTACCTTTACAACTTTACCTTCTTTACAGCTCTGAGACCTGGAACAAGAGCCTTAGGGTGATGAGAAAGCATCAGCAGTCATCGTGTGTGTAGGCAGCAAGCAGAGAACCCTCTCCTTTCCTTGTACATACTTCAGGGCTCTTGTAAACACGACCCCAACACAAATTTTCTAAATGTTTGACCCTACCTAAGTTTTCGCCCTCAACTCACAAGTTTAAACCTTTAAGCTGCTTATTTTGTGAAACTGTAGCTTTTTCATTTATAAATACATTTTGCTCCAAAGATTCAAGTGTGTGCCCATCTTAACTTTGTCAGTTTTGTTACCTCTGCAAGAAAACCCTCCCACCATAATGGTTTAGTTAAATAACACTCATCATTCAAAACTCAACTCCTTTCTCATCTCCTCTGGAAAGAACCTCATTAAAGGGTGATATTTCCCCCTTCAAAACCTCTACAGTATTTTTATATAGATCACAGAGTTAGAAAGAGAGTGCGTGTGTGTGTAACAGCATATCAACACTTCACAGAGTTCTTACCTAACTTCTGGATGTCCAGTTTGGCTAGGTAGGCAAAGCATAGGATACTGCCATCCCAGTTCCAAGGATAACCCAGGATAGGGCACCCAAGGCATTTTAGTATAGATCTCCAGTCTAACCAATCCCCCTCAGGAATGATTTCCCAGCATCCAAACACTGTACAGTTCTAAAGAAAATTACTCTAGCCTGAAACTTATGACAGCAAATAATTTTTGCCAACATTGAAACAAGGATGCTTCCTCATAACTGGGAAATGAATCTTTTTGTTGCTGCATGTCTCCATGTTCTACTGTTTCACTTAGCTTTTATACCAGTTTTTCCATTTTGCTTTCATTACTGTACTATCAAATCTTTCAAATGAAAGAGCTAAACTAGATTTTCTTTTTCTATATTTTTCCTTAAAAATTTATTTCAGACTTAGAAAATATATGTAGTTATCAAATGAAAGTAAATAATATCATTTCTGTATTAGACTATTTTTCAAACAGTAAGATAACTAATATTTTAATGTTTCCGATTTGGTTTAGTTCTAGGAAATTAGATTTCCCTTATCTATAATCTATTCTGTGACTAATGTGTGTAGTGTTCACTTTTGAAAGAATCTAAAATAAGGAATTTAGTATATTAGTTCATTGTTTATATTCACATTAACCAACCATTTAAATTGACTTTTTTTTTAAATATTTTCAAGTCTTTGATTCCTACCATTATGCTTCTTTTTTTTTTTTTTTTAGGATTAGGTGGTATTTAATAAAAAAGAGTTTTCCAAGGATTCTTAAGGAAATTATATATCTTCATGTCCTCCACTAAAATTGCTTACTTCCTCTGAGCTTAGATTTCAGGACAGGGGTTGTAAAAACCTTAACAGAAAATAAACAATTTTAAAGACAAGTACTCCTCCAACTAATACATAGATAAATTACACAAAGGGTAAAAAAAGTCCACCACAAAAATACTCTTTAAGGGTAGAAATGTACATGAGAGTCATCGAATATGCACTTAGTAGATTCATTTTGTTCACTGAGAGTTTTCTTTCCCAGCTTTTTTCTTTTTTTTTAAATTTATTTTGTTGTTGTTGTTGTTGTTGTTGTTTTATTTTCTTTATTTTATTGTGTTGGTTTTGCCATACATTGACATGAATCCGCCATGGGTATACATATGTTCCCCCTCCAGAACCCCCCTCCCTCCTCCCTTCCGATTCCCACCCCCCTGGGTCATCCCAGTGCACCAGCCCCAAGCATCAAACCTGGGCTGGTGATTGATTTCACATATGATAATTAACATGTTTCAATGCCATTTATTGAAGGATAATTGCTTTACAGAATTTAGTTACTTTCTGTCAAACCTCAACATAAATCAGCCATAGATATACGTTTATCCCCTCCCTTTTAAACCTCCCTCCCATCTCCTCCCCATCCCACCCCTCTAGGTTGATACAAAGCCCTTGTTTGAGTTTCCTGAGACATACAGCAAGTTCCCGTTGGCTATCCATTTAACATACGGTAATGTAAGTCTCCAGATTACTCTATACACATCTCATCCTCTCCTTCCCTCTCCCCATGTCCATAAGTCTATTCTCTATGTCCGTTTCTCCATTGCTGCCCTGTAGATAAACTCTTCAGGACCATTTTTCTAGATTCATATATGTGTGTTAGAATACGATATTTATCTTTCTCTTTCTGACTCCCTTCACTCTGTATAATAGGTTCTAGGTTCATCTACCTCATCAGAACTGACTCAAATGTTTTCCTTTTTATGGCTGAGTAATATTCCATTGTGTATATGTACCACTATCTTTATCCATTCATCTGTCAAAGGGCAACTAGTTTGCTTCCTTGTTCTAGCTATTGTAAATAGTACTTCAGTGAACAATGGGATATATGTGTCTTTTTCAGTTTTGGTTTCCTCAGAGTATATGCCTAGGATTGGGATCACTGGGTCATATGGTGGTTTTATTCCCAGTTTTTTAGGGAATCTTCATACTGTCTTCCATGGTAGCTGTATCAATTTACATTCCCACCAGCAGTGCAAGAGCATTTCCTTTTCTCCACACCCTCTCCAGCATTTATTGTTTGCAGACTTTTTGATGATGGCCATTCTGACCAGAGTGAGGTGATATCTATTGTGGTTTTGATTTGCATTTCTCTAATAATGAGAGATATTGAGTACCTTTTCCTGCATTTATTAGCCACCCGCAAGTCTTCTTTGGAAAAATGTCTGTTAAGCTGACTCATTTGAAAAGACCCTGATGCTGGGAAAGATTAATGGCAGGAGGAGAGGGAACGACAGAGGATGAGATGGTTGGATGGCATCACTAACTCAATGGACATGGGTTTGGATAGACTCCAGGAGTTGGTGATAGACAGGGAGGCCTGGTGTGCTGTGGTTCATGGGGTCTCAAAGAGTCAGACAAGACTGAGCAACTGAACTGAACTGAACTGAAGGTTTGTCCAGTGGTTTGTGTAAGCTTCTTATAGGGTGAGATTTGTGCTTAGTTTTTGTTTGTTTGTTTGATTTTCCTCTGATGGGCAAGGCTGAGTGAGGTAGCAATCCTGTCTGCTGAAGATTGGGTTTGTATTTTTTTTTTTTTATTGTTGTTTAGATGAGGCATCCTGCACAGGGTGCTACTGATGTTTGGGTGATGTTGAGTCTTGTATTCAAGTGGTTTCCTCTGTGGGAGTTCTCACTATGTGATACTGCTTAGGGTTAGTTCTCTGGTGATGTAGGGTCTTAGAGTCAGTGCTCCCACTCCAAAGGCTCAGGGCTTGATCTCTGGTTGGGAACAAAGATTCCACAAGTGGTTGGTTATGGCATTAAGTGAGATAAAAGCAAATATCCAAAAACAAGAAATCAAATATGAACCCCAGACAAATGGCAGTTACAAAATCAGTCAAATAATAACTAAAATAATGGAATATACACATATACATATACACCCATGAGCAAAGTCAAAACAGTCCAACAAACATAAAGTACAATAGATTGACCTGGTGAACAAAGGAAATCAAAAATTATATTTACCAGTTAAGAACAAAGCTAACTAAGCACAAGCTGAAAAACAAAACTAAAGCAAGTTGCCAAGCAGGGAATAAAGCAATGAAAACAAAACTAACAAATATGCTGAGAGGAAAGAAAAGAAGGAAACGAGAGATATGCAAGTTTAAATAAAAGTAGATGAAGAAGATTTATACACTGAAGATTAACTGCAAGGGAAAAGAACAGTAGGAAAGGCAAACAAAGGAATAAATGTAGAAAAAATATAATAGGTTTAAGAAAATTAAAATTATAAAATAGAGAAAAGAAGAAAGAGAAAAGGGGAAAAAAGGAAAACTCCATAGAACTGCAAAGGCCCAACATAGAGGCAGAGGTTTATAACAACAGTAAAAAGTATGACTGAATATACACATATACATACACACCCATAAGCAAAATCAAAACAGTCCAAGAAACTAAAGTATAATAGTTCACCTAGTGAACAAAGGGAATAAAACAATTATGTTTACCAGAACAAAACTAACTAAAGCACAAGCTGGAAAACAAAACTAAAACAAGATGCCAATTAGGGTATAAAGCAATGAAAATAAAACTAACAAATATGTTGAGACTAAAGAAAAGAAATTAAAATAGATATGCAAAGTTAAATAGAGGTAGATAAAGAAGATTTATATATATATTAAAGATTAACTGCAAGGGGAAAAGAACAGTAGGAAAAGCAAACAAAGGAATAAATGTAGAAAAATAATAGATTTAAAAATTAAAATTAAAAAAAGAGAAGGAAAAAAAAAAAGAAAACTCCACAGAATTGCAAAAGCCCAGTATAGAGGCAGAGGTTTATAACAACAATAAAAAATGTGACTGAGAAAAAAAAGAAAAAGAAAAGCTCAAAAGCTTAGTTAGATTTCATAGTGCCAATAAAATTGACAACTACAATAGGGGGTGGGGGAAGGTGGGAAGGGGAGGGGAAAAAAGTCCCAGAAAAAACAAAACAAGATAAAACATAAGAATAATAAATGGTTTTCTTGAGTCACTGCTGTCACAGCCCTTTCCCTCTCTGAGAGTCACAGTCCTCCTCACCTCCCTAGGATGCCCTCCAACACTGTGCTGATCTCTGGACCTGCTGTGGGGGCAGCTCAGACCCTAATCTGCTCCTCCTTCTCTGTGTTCTTGCCTCCAGTGTTCACAGCTATCAGAACTAGTGTGTTTTCCTTTGTGGGAGCTTTCAATGTCCTTTTCCATATTCCATAGACACGGAGTCTGCCTAGTTGAGTGTGTGGATTTAATCTGCAGCTCCTACAACTGTGGTAAGGTTTGGGGTCTTCTTCCTTAGCCACACTGCCCCGGGGTTTCAGCTGTGGTTTTATTTCCACCTCTCATGTGGGTTGCCCACTGGGGTTTGCCCCTGAGGCTGCCCTGGAGGACTTGGCTTTGCCCCTGTGAGGGCCAGGTGTGGAGGTCGTGCAGCTGCTTGGGTCACAGGGGTTCCGGCAGCCCAGCTACTCAGGGGAGTTGGCAGCTAGGGCAGCAGGAAATACAGTGCTCTAGAAGGGTGTGGCAATCAGTATTGGCCAATACGCTCCAGTATCATTGCCTGGAGAACTCCCCTCCCTGACAGAGAAGCCTGGCACACCACGGTCTTTAGGGTACAAATTGCTGGACATGACTGAAGCGATCCTGTGTGCACAGATAGATGCAAGATTTTTTTTTTTTTTTTTTTTTTGGCCTGTGGCAGCTCTGCCCAAGCGAGAGTTGAGAGTGAAGGTGGCACTGCTGCTTGGCCTGTGGGGACCCTGGTGGTGCCAGGTGTGAGTTATGGCCCTATTAGAGTCTTTTTTCGAGTTTCTTGTAGCTGGCGATCAGAAGGCCTCTTTGGCCAGTGTTTCTCCATAGCTCTGCCCATTCAGGCACTGTGAGGGCTCCCTTGCCTGGGATCCTTCTCTGTTGTTTGGCATGTCAGGCACATAGAGAGCCCCCTCTGGCTGGTGATTGGTGTGTCGGGTACCTAAAGGGTCACTCTGAGTGGGGTCCTACTCTGTAGTTCAGTAGGTCAGACATTTGATGGGCCAGCCTCTCTATTGTTCAGCTGCCAATGCTGGGATGGGGAGTGCGGGACGGTTTGGGGAGGAGAGGCGATGGTGATGGCTCCACTCCCTACACATGACTCAGCAGTATCGCCTTGCTTCCGTGGCTGCCTGGCTTTCCTCCATGGGCGTTTCCCACCACAGTCTCCTCCCTCACATCCCCTCAATTCATCTCTCCGCTTTAAACAGCAGCCCTCACCCAGGGATTGCTCCACAATCTCTTAACTACAGCTCCCAACCACTGCACCGTCTACAGTACATATGGCTGCCCCAAGGACTGTCTGATTTCATTGCATTTAGGTTGCCACAGATTAGCTGTTTCCCCCTCAGCCTTAAATGTTTCTCTTCCAACTCAGACGCCCTGATGTGGGGATTGGACCCCTGCTTCAGTTCCCCTACCCACCGAGGGCAGGTTCAGTCCTACTAACACTCCAGTTTTTCCCCCAGTTCCTTCATGCTACCAAGTTTTGCATGGGTCTAAATATTCTTTTCTGCTGGTCAGGTACTCCTGTCTGCTCTCAGCTGGTGTTCTGCATGCTCTTCTGTGTCTGAAGATGTATCCTAATGTATCCGTGGAGAGAGATGCATTCCACATGCACCCACTCCTCTGCCATCTTGTTCCTCCTGACTCCTGCCGTTATGCTTCTTAATGGTTACAGATATTGACTAACAATATTAATCTGAAAAAGGAGTTTAAAATGCTAAATCTTTACAAAATAATCAATTGTAGTTTTTAAAATATAATCTATACTAAAAACAAGCAACTCATGGGACTCCACACTTTCTATAGGAAAGAACAGTACATGTGCACCCACAGAAAGTCTATCAAGCATTTAGACACTATCTTCATAAGAATTTGTTGTTCACTCACCAAGTCATGTCTGACTCTTTGCAACCCCAGGGATTGCCACACAAGAGGCTCTTCTGCCCTTCACTATCTCCCAGAGTTTTCTCAGATTGATGTCCAAAGAGTCCGTGATGTCATCCAACCATCTCAACCACTGTCATCCCCTTCTCCTGCCTTCAATCTTTCTCAGCATCAGGGTCTTTTCTAATGAGTCAGGTCATTACATCAGGTGGCCAAAGCATTGAAGCTTCAGCTTCAGCATCAGTCCTTCCGATGAATACTCAGGACTGATTTATTTTATGACTGGCTGGTTTGACCTCCTTGCAGTCCAAGGGACTCTCAAGAGTCTTCTTCCCACACCACAAATTGAAAGCATCAATTCCTCAGAGTTCAGCCTTCTTTGAGGTTATTGATATTTCTCCCAACAATCTTGATTCCAGCTAGTGCTTCCTCCAGCCCAGCATTTATCATGATGCACTCTGCATGTAAGTTAAATAAGCAGGGTGACAATATACAGCCTTGATGTACTCCTTTTCCTATTTGCAACCAGTCCGTTGTTCCATGTCCAGTTCTCACTGTTTCTCCCTGACCTGTATACAGGTTTCTCAAGAGGCGGTCTGGTATTCCCATTTCTTTCAGAATTTTCCACAGTTTATGGTGATCCACACAGTCAAAGGCTTTGGCATAGTCAATAAAGCAGAAATAGATGTTTTTCTGGAACTCTCTTGCTTTTTTGATGATACAGCAGATGTTGGTAATTTGGTCTCTGGTTCCTCTGTCTTGTCTAAAACCAGCCCGAACATCTGGAAGTTCACGGATCAAAAACCTCAGATATGTATATGATACCACTCTTATGGAAGAAAGTGAAGAAGAGCTAAAAAGCCTCTTGATGACAGTGAAAGAGGAGAGTGAAAAAGTTGGCTCAAAGCTCAATATTCAGAAAACCAAGATCATGACATCCAGTCCCATCATTTCCTGACAAATAGATGGGGAAACAGTGGAAAGAGTGGTTGACTTTAGGATTTTGGATCCAAGATCACCGCAGATAGTGATTGCAGCCATGAAATTAAAAGACCCTTACTCCTTGGAAGGAAAGTTATGACCAACCAGACAGCATATCAAAAAGCAGACATTACTTTGTCAACAAAGGTCTGTCTAGTCAAGGCTATGGTTTTTCCAGTAGTCATGTATGGATGTGAGAGTTGGATTCTAAAGAAAGCTGAGCCCCAAAGAGTTGATGCTTTTGAACTGTGGTGTTGGAGAAGACTCTTGAGAGTCCCTTGGACTGCAAGAAGATCCAACCAGTCCATCCTAAAGGAGATCAGTCCTGGGTGTTCATTGGAAGGACTGATGTTGAAGCTGAAACTCCAATTCTTTGGCCACCTGATGTGAAGAATTGACTCATTGGAAAAGACCCTGATGCTGGGAAAGATTGAGGGCAAGAGGACAAGGGGATGACAGAGGATGAGATGTTTGGATGGCATCACCGACCCAATGGACATGGATTTAGGTGGACTCTGATAGTTGGTGATGGGCAAGGAGGCCTGGCTTACTGCAGTTCACAGGGTCGCAAAGAGTCAGACACGACTGACTGACTTAACTGAACTGAACAGCCTTCTTTATAGTGCAACTCTCACATCCCTACATGACTACTGGAAAAACCATAGCTTTGACTATACAGATATTTGTTGGCAAAGTGATGTCTCTGCTTTTTAATATGTTGTCTAAGTTTGTCACATCTTTCCTTCCAAGGAGCAAGTGTCTTTTAATTTCAAGGCTGCAGTCATTGCCTACAGTGATTTTGGAGCCCAAAAAAAGAAAATTTGTCATGGCTTACATTTTATCCCTTTCTGTTTGCCATGAAGTGATGGGACCAGAAGCCATGATCTTAGTTTTTTAATGTTGAGTTAAATTGGGTTTTTAAGAGTTTGTGTTATGCTCACACATGCTCCCCAGCATTATGATGGGCCACATAAATGTTACTGTTTAAATGTAGCAGATAGATTTCTTACGTTTCAGATACTTAGTAATACTAGTTCTAATTGAGTGAATTTCTGTTACTTAAGCACTGACTTGAGTTTATCAATCACTTATAATATGTTACCTCATTATATTTACCTCAAGAAGTGAGTATTCTACTTTTCGTTTTTAGTCAGTTCAGTTCAGTCACTCAGTTGTATCTGACTTTTTGTGACCCCATGAATCGCAGCTTGCCAGGCCTCCCTGTCCATCACCAACTCCCAGAGTCTACGAAAACCCATGTCCATCAAGTCAGTGATACCATTCAGCCATCTCATCCTCTGTCATCCCCTTCTCATCCTGCCCCCAATCCTTCCCAGCATTAGGGTTTTTTCCAATGAGTCAATTCTTCGCATGAGGTGTTCAAAATATTGGAGTTTCAGCTTCAACATCAGTCCTTCCAATGAACACTCAGGACTGATCTCCTTTAGGATGCACTGCTTGGATCTCCTTGCAATCCAGGGACTTTCAAGAGTCTTCTCCAACACCACAATTCAAAAGCATCAATTCTTCGGTGCTCAGCTTTCTTCACCGTCCAACTCTCACATCCATATATGACTACTTGAAAAACCATAGCCTTGACTAGACTTTGTTGATTACTTTGTTGCCAAAATAATGGCTTTGCTTTTCAATATGCTATCTAGGTTGGTCATAACTTTCCTTGCAAGGAGTAAGCATCTTTTAATTTCATGGCTGCAGTCACCATCTGCAGTGATTTTGGAGCCCAGAAAAATAAAATCTGACACTGTTTCCACTGTTTCCCCATCTATTTCCCATGAAGTGATGGGACCAGATACCATGATCTTAGTTTTCTAAGTGTTGAGCTTTAAGCCAACTTTTTCACTCTCCTCTTTCACTTTCAGCAAGAGGCTCTTTAGTTCCTCTTCACTTTCTGCCATAAGGGTGGTGTCATCTGCATATCTGAGGTTATTGATATTTCTCCCAGCAGTCTTGATTCCAGCTTGTGCTTCTTCCAGCGCAGCATTTCTCATGATGTACCCTGCATATAAGTTATATAAGCAAGGTGGTAATATACAGCCTTGACGTACTCCTTTTCCTTTTTGGAACCAGTCTGTTGTTCCATGTCCAGTTCTAACTGTTGCTTCCTGATCTGCATACAGGTTTCTCAAGAGACAGGTCAGATGGTCTGATATTCCCATCTCTTTCAGAATTTTCCACAGTTTATTGTGATCCACACAGTCAAAGGCTTTGGCATAGTCAATAAAGCAGAAGTAGATGTTTTCCTAGAACTCTCTTGCTTTTTCGATCATCCAGCAGATGTTGGCAATTTGATCTCTGGTTCCTCTGCCTTTTCTAAAACCAGCTTGAACATCTGGAAGTTCATGGTTCACGTATTGCTGAAGCCTGGCTTGGAGAATTTTGAGCATTATTTTGCTAGCATGTGAGATGACTGCAATTGTGCTGTAGTTTGAGCATTCTTTGGCATTGCCTTTCTTTGAGACTGGAATGAAAACTGACCTTTTCCAGTCCTGTGGCCATTGCTGAGTTTTCTAAATTTACAGATTAAGAAACTGAGGATGAGAATGGCATTCCTAAGTGGGTGAACTGAAATTCACAGTCATAAGGGCCATGATCTTCTCACTAAACCATGTGCCTAAATTAAGCCTCTCTTGCCAACAAGTTTGTGAGGGCAGAGATCATATGACACCCAAGATGGGACAAGAAGAAGAATAGAGGAGATAATTGATACTTTTTCTAACACTTAGCCCAAAAAGATCCTAGGAGACTTCAACCTAGTCATGAAGCCATAGATTAAAAACTGAAAATATATCTAGTTTAACGTAAGATTACAGAGTCACACAGTTACTTATAGTACTTGTTCAACTATATAATGAGCTCTAGATTATTTTCCAGAACAATTATCTACTGAAAACAACTGTTATTTGTTACTCAGTTGTGTCCAACTCTTTGTGACTCCATGGACTATAGCCCATCAGACTCCTCTGTTCTTGGGGATTCTCCAGGCAAGAATTCTTCAGTGGGTTGCCATGCTCTCCTCCAGGGGATCCTCACAACCCAAGGATCAAACCCAGGTCTCCTGCATGGGGCAGATTCTTTATGGTCTGAGCCACCAGGGAAGCACACTGAAAACGACTAGCAAGAGCAATATTATTTTAAAAAAAAAAAAAAACAGAATAAAATAAGTCTCTGTTGAGGGTGATATAGTGCCACCTTCTCTGTGATGCTAAAATTCAGAGACATAGTAAAGGCATCAGTTCTATACCTGCTGCTTACCTGTTCTATACCTAAAATAGCAGAAAGGGGAAATAAAGAGAATGAAGGAGTGTGGCCCCAGAATACAAGGCACAATCAGACACTCCTTACAATGTTGTTTTTCCTAATTCAATCCCTGCCTCCAAGCCCTGGAGCTTTGGCATAACCCTGTCCTATGCCCTAGAAATCTAGAGTGGACTAAGCAATAGTCCCAGCCTTCCAAAAGCTCAAGATCTAATGAGGAAAACAAGATTGGAGATAGAAGTACACAGATCATTCTACTTGTAAGTGACATCATCCATGTCATAGAGAAATAATTAGCAGGGTTCAAAGGCAGCAACAATGACCCTGTGAGTGCCATTTGAGATAGGTCAGTGGGTAGGATATCAACAGGGGGAGAGGTGGGGCACAAGCAAAGGCTGACAGGGTGGGCATCTTCCAGAAAAGGCACTTGGTTCTTGGGCTGTTGAGGTCAGGTTGACTGGTACCACATTGTGGAGGGCCTGGCACACCACGGTGAGGATTCTGTATCTAATGGATGACCTTTGAAAGAGCTGTTTCCATGGAGAGGAAATATCTAAAATTAAACCCCAAAGTGTGATTTGCATTCATGAATGCAGTGGCCAGCCCTCCACTCTTTCCCTTCTTCTTAACAGGCTGCTGCCAATATCTGAAACTTGACTCAACACCTGACAAGTTATTTTCTCACTTTCTATCCTCCTTGGAAGATTTAATTAGTGATACATTCAAAGTAAAATAAACAAAGGGAAAAAAAAGATATTAAAGTGGTGGCAGAAAGTGTTAATAGCCGGAGATCAGCCTAAGGAAGGGATCAAGGGATCTTGTAAGTAGGAAGAAGTCTGCACACCCAGGCATCACCCTCCCCCAACACTCACAGTCAGCTGCAGGTGAAGGTCAAATGGTGAGGAAAGAAGAGGTTCCAGGTTTCTCAGGGACTCAACAGATCCACAGTCAGTGAGCACTGTAGTTAAACACACAGATCTGGAGTCAGATCGATGCAGTTCGGGTATACACTTACAGGCGGTGTGAACCTGAGCATGTTACCACCTCTCTGGCCCTCAGTTTACTTGCCTGTAAAATGGAAATACTGGTAGTGTCTGCTCTACAGGGTTCTTGAAGAGAAGAAATGAGATGATGCAAGAGAAAGAACTTATCCTAGTGAGCCCTGAAAATGACTTCTCTTATCATCACCTAAAACTTTCAATAACTTTACACGGACACAGAGTTCAACTACACTACTTCCTGCTGCATTCAGAGCAGGAGGTCACAAACCCTCCCTACCCCAATGTGTGCGTGAGAGAGAGAAATCAGAAAAATTTCACTCTCAAATTGTTTGGCTTTTTTAAGGAAAGAACCCTCCCCCTAGCCCCATGATGAGTATCTTCATGCCATTCTGGGGAAGAATTAGAAATCAAGGCCCACTTAAAAGGGACAGGCAGAGTAAAAAGAAATAAGGGTTGAGTTTTGTGGCGATCTGACATCCAGAGTGCAGGACTAGAAAAAGCAAAGTTAACTAAAGTGAGATTCTAAGGGTGTGAGAAGTACATGTGTGTGTGCCGGAAAAGATGTGCTTTGATCACACACACACACATACACATGCTGATTAGAGAGGTACTGGGAAAGCACAGATCACATCTATCCCATTTTATTATTTGGAGCATCTAAAAGATGTCAAGGGTCTGAGACAACCAGGATACACAAAGGCCAGGAAGGGTGGGGACGTCTGCAGTCACAGGCTTCCAGTCGGTTCACGTCAGAGGCTGCACAGGAGTATCAGGACTAGACAATTTACCTGGAGAAGTGGAGCAAGGATGCTGCTTAAAACAAACCAGGACTACAGGACTTGTGCCTGCCCCCATGAGTGGGGCCACACTTAACCACAGGCTCCCTAACTCCTCTGACACTGACTCAAGGAATTCAGTACCTAGTGTAGGAATCCTACTGTACCTTGGCTTTCCTGAAAGTGCCCAGAGCTAAAGATTCTGGAAAATGAAAAGTCCCCAAGAATGACCACCTGCGAAAATTTTAAATGCTTCTTCAGGCTACTCTACAGAAATGATTGCACAAAGAACCAAAATGCAAATGGTCACTAACAAGTATTTCACCGGAGCCCAGTGTCTGACTGAATGCCATCTTTTTCAAGAAGTGTGCTCTGTGTATAAATAGAGCCTTAGTCCTGTTCACATGAAGCATCCAAACATTTTGACAAATTAACTGTCATCTGCCAAGCCAAAGGCCAGGAGCTTCCTTGGGGAGGAAGTGGAGGACAATTAGCAGTTTAACAAAACACAGCTGCAACACAGAAAAACCACCTTCATTCTAAGCCCCTTCACCTCCCATCAGAAGAAAACAAATTATAGCTAAAAGCGTTCCCAAGACTCCTACCCCCCTACCCCCAGGTCACAAAATTAAAGAACATTTCTAACAGGTCCTGAAACACCCACAGTATCAGAGGAAAACCAACAGCCCACACTCCCATTTGACATCCAGCACTTTGGTGCTCTGAAACCCCAATCTGTGGCTGCAAATTTGGGATTTATTTAGTTAACATCCCTAATGTACCCTTTCCTGGATGAGGTAAATACATCAGTGTAGTTCATCCATGGAAAGGAACTATTGATTTTTATTATGGAAAAGCAGACTGGGTGAATTGTACACTTGGATTTAATTACTTTTGTCAGCAGTCCAATGACTTCAAGGATAAACCTGGAGCAAGCACTTCCAGCAGATAAATGGAAAATCTCCAACAGCTCCGACTTTGTATGGGAGGCTGTGACCTCAATTCAGCTGGAGTCGGATTTTTCCTTGGGTAGTGTGTTTATGAGTCTGTGTGAAGAATGAAGAATCAATTATTAAAACAAAAGATCTTAAACTTGGAATGAAAACTCACAAGTTAACATAATGGTTTTAGCTTTTATATACTGTAGCTTGTGAGAACTAGAAGAGTCCCTTATTACCTCATCCTGTTCTTTCATTTCACAGACGAGGAAGATGGGAGAATTGGTGACTTGTCCAAGGTCACCTCCCTCCTTTGAAATACAGTTTCCACTATATGATGGTGACCTTCAAGTGAAATTTGCCCAGTGAAATGTCACTCCCAGTGCAGTCTCTTGCTATAGGTACTAAAGGACTCCAGGTACTGAAAAATTATCTTATCCTTTCTCTGCTAAAAAGGATATTGTGTTCGATACTCTGCTTTAACTGATAAGGACCTCTGCATTTACAACCAACCTGTATTCAAAATCTTTGTAAACAGTGGTTTAGAATTTGAACTCTACTTTCCCCATAGAAATAATATTGGAAACCATGGGTTGGTGCCAAGACAACTCATAGAATTGTATTTAAATTAGGATTCAATGCCAGGGAGACTACAGAAAAATATAATCAATAGCAAATACTTTTGCAATTCTTCCAATTAATGATTAAGAACAAATAGAAAAGCATTCCATTCCAAAGTAGATTATCAGCACTTAGTTATGTTGAATATTGATGCCTTTTTAAAAAGCAGTTTTAATAAGGATTCGTTTAACAAGAATATTCTGAGTACCACCAGACTGAGTGCCTCCCTCTGAGAAGCAACTGTAGCCTGGAAGGGACAAGAAAACAAAGAAAATGAGAAGGTTAGAGACATGTCCTAAGACACAAAAAGAACACAACTGCCTGGAGAGATTAGGAGGGCCCTTGCAGAGGAGGCGACTTCTGATTCAGTCCTCAAAGGATAAGCAGGAGTTTGACAGGAAGATGAAGAAAGGAATAGCACGCAGGAAACAGACAGAAATGTGCAGAGGCTATTCAGATGAGAATTTGAGCACTTTCAGGACTAATTAGTTCTCATTTCACTTAAGAATGGGGAGCTTACCTATTTGCTAAATATAGATATTTCACTAGCACTGCTCACCGAGGAACTGAGGAACACTGCTCATTGTTCCTCAGTCATAATAAAGACTAGATTTAGCTATGAATTAAAGAAAGAAAGAAAGAAAGCGCAAAGGAAGAAAAGGTTACTGAGCGAGAACTGAAAATGTGACAGGAAGACCCAGCTCAAATGGCATGTGTTTGCCATCCCTGTAGGATGCCAGGGTCTTGACTCATTTGCTTTTGAAATCTTCAGAGCACAATGTGAGGCCTGTGTAGGTACTTCACTTCAGTTCAGTTCAGTCATTCAGTCATGTCCAACTCTTTGTGACCTCATGAATCGCAGCACTCCAGGCCTCCCTGTCCATCACCAACTCCTGGAGTTTACCCAAACCCATGTCCATCGAGTTGTGATGCCATCCAGCCATCTCATCCTCTGTTGTCCCCTTCTCCTCTTGCCTCTAATCCTTCCCAGCATCAGGGTCTTTTCCAATGAGTCAGCTCTTCACATGAGGGGGCCAAAGTATTGGAGTTTCAGCTTCAACATCAGTCCTTCCAATGAACACCCAGGATTGATCTCCTGTAGGATGGACTGGTTGGATCTCCTTGTAGTCCAAGGGATGCACAAGAGTCTTCTCCAACACTACAGTTCAAAAGCATCAATTCTTCAGCACTCAGCTTTCTTCACAGTCAAACTCTCACATCCATACATGACCACTGGGAAAACCATAGCCGTGACTAGATGGACCTTTGTTGACAAAGTAATGTCCCTGCTTTTCAATATGCTATCTGGGTTTGTCATAACTTTCCTTCCAAGGAGTAAGCATCTTTTAATTTCATGGCTGCAATCACCATCTGCAGTGATTTTGGAGCCCAGAAAAATAAAATCTGACACTGTTTCCACTGTTTCCCCATCTATTTCCCATGAAGTGATGGGACCAGATGCCATGATCTTAGTTTTCTGAGTGTTGAGCTTTAAGCCAACTTTTTCACTCTCCTCTTTCACTTTCAGCAAGAGGCTCTTTAGTTCTTCTTCACTTTCTGCCATAAAGGTGGTGTCATCTGCGTATCTGAGGTTATTGATATTTCTCCCAACAATTTTGATTCCAGCTTGTGCTTCTTCCAGCCCAGCATTTCTCATGATACATTCTGCCTATAAGTTATATAAGCAAGGTGGCAATATACAGCCTTGACGTACTTCTTTTCCTATTTAGAACCAGTCTGTTGTTCCATGTCCAGTTCTAACTGTTGCTTCTTGACATGCATACAGATTTCTCAGGAGGCAGGTCAGGTGGTCTGGTATGCCCATCTCTTTCAGAATTTTCCACAATTTATAGTGATCTACACAAAGTCTTTGGCATAATCAATAAAGCAGAAGTAGATGTTTTCCTGGAACTCTCTTGCTTTTTCGATCATCCAGCAGATGTTGGCAATTTGATCTCTGGTTCCTCTGCCTTTTCTAAAACCAGCTTGAACATCTGGAATTTCATGGTTCACGTATTGCTGAAGCCTGGCTTGGAGAATTTTGAGCATTATTTTGCTAGCATGTGAGATGACTGCAATTGTGCGGTAGTTTGAGCATTCTTTGGCATTGCCTTTCTTTGGGACTGGAATGAAAACTGCCCTTTCCCAGTCCTGTGGCCATTGCTGAGTTTTCCAAATTTGCTGGCATATTGAGTGCAGCACTTTCACAGCTTCATATTTCAGGATTTGAGATAGCTCAACTGGAATTCCATCCCCTCCACTAGCTTTGTTCATAGTGATACTTTCTAAGGCCCACTTAGAAATGTGTATTTGAGTCAAATGTCAAAAATTTCCACAATGAGATACCACTTTTTAACCACAAGCGTGGCTGTAACAACAACAACAACAACAAAAGCAGATAATAACAAGTGTGAATATAAGATACAAAGAAATTGAACCTGTTATATATGTTAATGGAATGTAAAATGGTTCAAGAACTTTAGAAAATAGTTTAGGCATAGAGTTACCATATTACCTCACAATTCTACTTGGAGGTATATAGTAAAGGGAAACAAAAGCACATCACACACAGGAAATATACATTAGTGTCAACAGTAATAGCAACAGTATCCATAATATCCAGAAAGTGGAAACAACCCATCAACTAATGAATGGATAAATAAAATGGGATCAATCCATAAGACAGAACAGTATTCTGCCATAAAAAGAAACGAAGTACTGACTTATGTTACAACATGGATAAATTGGCATTTTTTATAATTGAATTATACTAGACACACAATATTAGTTTCAGGCATGCTTGTGTGCAAGCTAAGTCACTTCAGTAGTGTCTGACTCTTTGTAACCCTATGGACTGTAGCCTGCCAGGCTCCTTTGTCCATGGGATTCTCCAGGCAAGAATACTGGAGTGAGTTGTCTTGCCCTCTTCCAGGGGATCTTCCAGACCCAGGGATCCAACCCTCATCTCTTAGGTCTCCTGCATTGCAGGTGGGTTCTATACTTCTAGTGCCACCTGGGAAGCCCAGTTACAGGCATATAACACAGTAATTCTTTTTTATACATTATGAAATAATCACCACCGTAAATCCAGTTACCATCTACCACCATACAAAGTTATTATAACAGTAGTGATTATATTCCCTGCATGTACAACTCTGTGATTTCTTATTTTATAGCTAGAAGTTTGTACCTCTTAATCTCCTTCACCTATTCTGTCTGTTTCCCAGCCCCACTCCCCTCTGGCAACCACTAGTTAATTCTGTAAGTCTGTACCTATAAGTCTGTTTTTATCTTCTTTCTTTGGTTCATTTGTTTTGCTTTTTAAATTTCACATGAGTGGAATCATATTATCCATCCACATTGTCACAAATGGCAAGATTTCATTTATTTTATCTAGATAGATAGATAGATGAAATGAAATAATGCAACCACAAAAAGAGAATTGTATATAAATATATAGTATATACTATATATATGGGCTTCCCAGGTGGTGCTAGTGGTAAAGAACTCACCTGCCAATGCAGGAGATACAAGAGATGCAGGTTCAATCCTTGGGTCAAAAAGATCCCCTAGAGGAGGCCACAGTAACCTACTCTAATATTCTTGCCTAGACAATCCCCTGATGGGCTCCAGTCTAAAGGGTCACATAGAGTAGGACATGACTGAAGCAAATGATGCACATACACACAGATATAGCTATATAATCCTAGATATAGATTTATAGATTTCCCAGAAACAGAATTGCTGGATTTTACAGTAGTCCTATGTTTAGTTTTCTGAGAAACCTCCATACTGTTTTCTATAATGCCTGCACCAGTTTGCATTCCACCAACAGCATGCAAGGATTCCCTTTCTCCCCATCCTCATCAACACTGTGGTTTCCTGTCTTTTATGATAAGAGCTATTCTGACAGGTGTGAGGTGACAGAAATATTGTGGTTTTGATTTGCCTTTCTCTGATGAATGGAGAGCACCTTTTCAAGTGCCTCTTGACCATCTGTATATCTTCTTTGGAAAAATGTTTATTCAGGTCCTTTGCAAATGTGTTAATAAAATTTTTAGTTTTTTATGTTGACTTGTATGAGTTTTTTGTATGGTTTGGATATCAATCCTTTATTGGATATACCATTTGCAATTATCTTCTCCCGTTTGGTAGGTTGTCTTTCCATTGTTAGTGGTTTCCTTTTGACATAGACCTGTTTCTTTATTTTTGGCTTTTATCGAGTTATTCAGATCTCTTATTCTTCCCCAGAGTTTGATGAGCTTCTTTATTATTGTTTCTTTGAATCTTTATCAGGTAAATTACTTATCTCCATTTTATTAGGGCTTTTTGTTGCATTTTATTAATATTTTGTTATTTTATTTGGAACATATTCCTCCTCATCAATTTGTATAACTAGATGTACAAGCTGGCTTTAGCAAAGGCAGAGGAACCAGAGATCAAATTGCCAACATCTGTTGGATCACAGAAAAAGCAAGAAAATTCCAGAAAAACATCTGCCTCATTGACTATGCTAAAGCCTTTGAGTGGTGGATCACAACAAACTGGAAAATTCTTCAAGAGACAGGAATACCAAATCACCTTACCTGCCTCCTGAGAAACCTGTATGCAGGTCAAGAAGCAACAGTTAGAACAATGGAACATGGAACATGGAACAATGGAGCAATGTTAGCAACATTGTTAGCTACATTATTGTTGCTAATGGAACAATGGACTGGTTCTGAATTAGAAAAGGAGTGCATCAAGGCTGTATATTGGCACCCTGCTTATTTAACTTATATGCAGAGTATATCATGTGAAATCCTGAACTGGAAGAAGCACAAGCTGGAATCAAGATTGTGGGGAAACTATCAATAACCTCAGATATGCAGATGACACCACCCTATGGAAGAAAGCAAAGAAAAAATAAAGAGCCTCTTAATGAAGGTGGAAGAGGGTAGTGGAAAAAGCTGGCTTAAAACTCAGCATTCAGAAAACTAAGATCATGGCATCTGGTTCCATCAGTTCCTGGCAAATAGATGGGGAAACAGTGGAAACAGTGTCAGACTTTATTTTGGGGGGCTCCAAAATCACTGCAGATGGTGACTGCAGCCATGAAATTAAAAGATGCTTGCTCCTTGGAAGAAAGGCTATGCTTGGAAGAAAAGCATATTAAAAAGCAGAGACATTACTTTTCCAACAAAGCTCCATACAGGTATCGTTTTTCCAGTAGTCATGTATGGATGTCAGAGTTGGACTATAAAGAACTCTGAGAGCCAAAGAATTGATTCCAATTGATCAGAATTGATCAGAAAAGACCCTGATGTTAGGAAAGATTGAGGGCAGGAGGAGAAGGGGACAACAGAGGATGAGATGGTTGGATGGCATCACCAACTCAATGGACATGAGTTTGAGCAAGTTCCAGGAGATGGTGATGGACAGGGAAGCCTGGTGTGCTGCAGTCTATGGAGTCCAAAGAGTTGAACATGACTGACTGAACTGAACTTCTATGAATTAGGCAAAACAGCTACTTCTCCTGGTCATGAAGGAGTGGCCTTGTGTGGAAGCATCGCTTGTGTAGACTGCTTGCGCCTGTGTAGGTGGCTCGGCCAGGCTGACTGAAGCTGGAACAGTCCATGCTGTGGGCAGTCCCTGGAGAGCACCATACCTGAGGCTGCCTTGGTGGGAAGCAGGGCTGGAATTGGAGTGGGCATGGTGTAGGGGGCAGCCCACGGGGACTCAAACAATGGCACTCACCAGTGCCCCCTGCCCCAGAGAGAGCTCTCATTTAGCAGAAGCACTAAGGTTAGTAAATGAAATTTTTCTTCCCATATAGTCTGCTGCTGCCGCTAAGTCGCTTCAGTCGTGTCGGATTCTATGCGACCCCATAGATGGCAGCCCATCAGGCTCCCCCATCCCTGGGATTCTCCAGGCAAGAACACTGGAGTGAGTTGCCATTTCCTTCTCCAATGCATGACAGTGAAAAGTGAAAGTGAAGTTGCTCAGTCATGTCCGACTCTCAGCAACCCCATGGACTGCAGCCTACCAGGCTCATCCACCCATGAGATTTTCCAGGCAAGAGTACTGGAGTGGGTTGCCATTGCCTTCTCCCTCCCATATAGTCTAGGTGTCATTTAAAATGCTGCTTTTTCCACTGCGTCTCAGGGTGGGTGAGGCTGCACTCAGGCCCCTCAACTGTATCCCATCCTATTCCTGGTTGCCATGACAGGCTGGGGTTCCCACGGCTACCATGTCTTCTTTCCTACCAGTTTCTATGTGGTCCTTCTATCTGCAGTAGCTGGCCAACCAGCCCTCAGATCTTCTTCAGGAAGAACTACTCCATAGGCATGTGTAGATTCAGTGTACACAGGGGAAGAGGTAAGCTCAGGGTCTTTCTATGCTGTCATCTTGAGCAACCCCCACCAATGTGGATGAACTTTGAAAACATTAGTGAAAGGGACAAGAAAGGCCAAATATGGTCTTTTCCATTTATATGAAATATCCAGAATATGTAAACCTATAGAGGCAGAAAGTGACTAGTGATTGCCTAAGGCTGAGGCTACACTCAACATTCAAAAGGCTAAACTCAACATTCAAAAAGCTAAGAACCTGTCTCATGAATTCATGGCAAATAGATGGGAAACAATGGAAACAGTGACAGACTTTATTTTCTTGGGCTCCAGAATCACCATGTATGGTGACTGCAGCCATGAAATTAAAACACATTTGCTCCTCGGAAGAAAGGCTATGACAAACCTAGAAAGTGCAATAAAAAGCAGAGACATCACTTTGCCAACAAAGGTCTGTATAGTGAAAGCTATGGTTTTTCCAGTAGTCATGTATGGGTGTGAGAGTTGGACTGTAAAGAAGACTGAGTGCCAAAGAATGGATGCTTTTGAATAGTGGTGTTGGAGAAGACTCTTGAGAGTCCCTTGGACTGCAAAGAGACTAAACCAGTCAATCCTAAAGGAAGTAAACCCTCAATATTCATTAGAAGGACTGATGCTGAAGCTGAAGCTACAATACTTTGACTACCTGATGTGAAGAACCTGATGGAAAAGACCCTGATGCTGGGAAAAATTGAAGGCAGAAGGAGAAGGGAACGACAGTGAATGAGATGCTTGGATGGCATCACCAACTCAATGGACATGAGTTTGAGCAAACTCAGGGAGATGATGAGGGACAGGGAAGCCTGGTGTGCTGCAGTCCATGGGATCACAAAGAATTGGACATGACTGAGTGACTGAACAGCAATGAAGGCTAAGGGATTGGGGGAAATGGAGAGAGGCTCTTAACAGTTACATGGTTTCTTCGGGGGTTATTAAAAATGTTCTAAACTTGATCACGGTGATGGTTTCACAATTCTGTGAATATACTAAAAGCCACTGAACTGTACACTTTTTTTTTTTGCCTCACCTTGTGGCATGTGGGTTCCTAGCTCCCTGACCAGGCATCAAACCCATGCCCCCTGCATTGAAAGTGCAGGCTCTTAACCACTGGACCATCACAGAAGTTCCTTTTTTTCTTAGTTTTTCTTTTTTTAAAGTGGGCCATTTTTAAAAGTCTTTTGTTGAATTTTTTACAACACTGCTTCTGTTTTATGTTTTGGCTTTTGGCTATGAGGCATGTGGGATCTAGTTCCCCTACCAAGAATCGAAACTTCCAACTCTCATTGGAAGGTGAAGTATTAACCACTGGTCTGCCAGGGAAGTCCCTGAACTGTACATTTTATTTTTTTTAATAATTTCATTTATTTATTTTTGGTTATGTTGAGTCTTCATTGCTGCACGGGCTTTTCTCTGATTCTGGCAAGCAGGGGCTACTCCGCAGTTGTAGTGCGTGGGTTTCTCACTGTTGGCTTTTCTTGCTGCAGAGCACAAGCTCTAGGGCATGGGGGCTCCGGTAGCTGTAGCACACTGCCTTAGTTGCTCTGAGGTATATGGGATCTTCCTGCCCCAGGGACTGAACTCATGTCTCCTGAATTGCCAGATTCCTTACCACTGAGCCACCAGAGAAGCCCAACTGTACACTTTAGACGGGTGAATTATGTGACATGTGAATTTTATCTCAATAGGGCTTCCCCAATGACTCAGTGGACAAAGAATCTGCCTGCAATGCAGGAGCTGCAGGCTACGCTGGTTAGATCCCTGGGTCAGGAGGATCCCCTGGAGGAGGAAATGGCAATCTACTCCAGTATCCTTGCCTAGAAAAATCCCATGGACAGAAGAGCCTGGAGGGCTACAGTCCATGGAGTCGCAAAGAGTCAGACAACATGCTTTTTAAAATAGCCATGAGGTAACCACACCTATGAAATTCCTTTATCCAGTCTTTCAACAAATTTTTTTTTATTGTTTTTGCCATACATTGTCATGATATCACCATGGGTTTACATATGCTTCCCCTCCGGAACCCCCCTCCCTCCTCCCTCCCCCCCGGGAAATCTCGCTGCACCAGCCCCGAGCATCAATCCTGGGCTGGCGATTGATTAGACACATGACAATTAACATGCTTCAATGCCCTTCTCCCATATCATCCCACCCTTACCCTCGCATGTTGGGTTCTCATTACCGTCTTTCTAAATTCCATATATATGCGTTAATATACTGTATTGTTGTTTTTGCTTCTGGCTTACTTCACTCTGGATAATGGGCTCCAGTTTCGTCCATCTGAGTAGAATTGCTTCAAACGAATTTTTTTTTTAATGCTGAGTAATATTCCATTGTGTATATGTACCACAGCTTTCTTATCCATTCGTCAGTTGATGGGCATCTAGGTTGCTTCCATGTCTTGGCTATTGTAAACAATGCAGCGATGAACATTGGGGTACACGTGGCTCTTTCAATTCTGGTTTCCTAGGTGTATATGCCCAGCAGTGGGATTGCTGGGTCATATGGCAGGTCTATTTGCAGCTTTTTAAGGAACCTCCACACTGTTTTCCATAGTGGCTGTACTAGTTTGCATTCCCACCAACAGTGTAAGAGGGTTCCCTTTTCTCCACATCCTCTCCAGCATTTATTGCTTGTAGACTTTTGGATGGCAGCCATTCTGACTGGTGTAAAGTGGTACCTCAACAAATATTTTTTAAGCCGGCACTCTGTGCCAGGCACAGCTAGAGATCTGATACAGAATAGTAAGCAAGACAAAGTTCCTACCCTCAAGGTATTTACGGCAGGGGGAGGAGTGGACAATAAGCAAAACATTAAGGGATTAGGTAAACACAATTAATTGAAAACAGGCCCGTATATACTCCCCTCTCCCCTACATCCCAGTAAAATGACTGCCAAGGACTAAAAAGGTGTTAAAAAAAAAGCAGAGACAAAGAGAATAGGAAATAATCCCAGACAACACATGACATGAACTTTTGTAGTGGAGAAAGAAGATGGACAAAAGATATCTTAACATGTCTACTGGGAAGTCACTAAAGGTTTTTAAGCAAGTAGAGTGACTTGAAGTAATACTGAGCCCATTACTTTGGCTTCTCTGTGTTAAACAGATAATAGAGCAAGAAAGTAGAAGGCAGGAGAACAATTATATGTTATTGACATAATCCAAGTAAATGGTGATACCCTTTGGACAGTGGAGACAGAAAAAGTGGTATTGAATTTGGGATATATCTTGAAGGTAGAACCAATAGGACTTGCTAATAGATTGACCATGGGGAAGGAAGAGAAAGAAGAATCAAAAATTACCACTAGCTATTTCAGTTGAGCAGCTAGGTAGATGATACAACATTTACTCAAATGAAGATGGAGAAGGAAAGTTTGGGGAATGGGGGCAAGTAATTAAGAATCAAGCATTTTGGACATTTGAAGTCTTAAATGCCTATAAGATATTCAAATGCCCAAGATGGCTGCCAAGTAGATAATTTATGTGTAAGTTGAACTAAAGATAGACATTTGGGAGTCATCAGCACATATATACTATTTAAATTCATGGAACTAAGAGGGGAAGAGGGCCCAGATATGAGCCTTGAAGTTTTAGGAGGTGAGCCACAGGATCCCGAATTTTGTTCTTTACATTTGTTTGTGAAATAGTTTATTCTACAGAAATTTTCAATTACCTTCTAATATTTTTGCTTTCCATGACATCCTGAGCTTCCCTGGTGACTCAGATGATAAAGAGTCTGCCTGCAATGCAGGAGACCCAAGTTCAATCACTAGGTCAGGAAGATCCCCTGGAGAAGGGAATGGCTACCCACTCCAGTATTCTTCCCTGAAAAATTCTATGGACAGAGAAGCCTGGCAAACTATATAGTCCATGGGGTTGCCAAAGAGTCAGACACAACAGTAACTAACACACACACACACAGACACACACACACAGACATACACAATATCATAAAAAAGGCCTTCTCCATTTGATATGACAAATTTTCCTCCTACACATCCTTCTAGTATATTCAGTATTTATATGTATATCTTTAGTGCAGAGATGGGCTAGAGATCTGAATGGATGCAAAAGGCAATAAGCTGATGCAATCATAGAACTCACTTCATTTTATTCTTATCTCTCATGGACCCCAGGCCTTTGCTGTTTGGTGTCCAGCATCTTGAAAACCATCCTACATCTTTTCTTTTTCTTTCCACATTTAATATAATGAGGATATGCAAATATATAATTTCATTTTTACTTTTGGTTTTTTATATTTTTTTGCCTGTGCCACATGGCATGTGGGATCTTAGTTCCTGGACCAGGGATGGTGTCCCCTTGCATTGGAAACTCAGAGTCTTAACTACTGGACTACCACAGAAATGCCCAATAATTTCATTTTTATACAGATAAAACATGCAAACATAAATACATACATACTGATAAATGTGCACACAATTTACAAGTTCATACAAAATGAACCGGAACACTTTATATCAAACTATTAACAGTGTTACCCTATACAAGTAAAGGAATAAAGGTAGAATAAGGGTCATTTTTATTTTATTTAAACTGCCTTTCAGGGATCTAATTTTATAGTGATTATATATTATCTTTATAAATTATTTCAAAATAATTAAAATATTGATAAGAATACTTTAAATCATTACCCAGCACTACCCTCTTCAACTCAGTGGATTGTGTTGAAGAAAGGGTGTCTATGATTGACTAGCTCACACACAGTCCAAATGACATTGTTCCCTTTACTTTGTGATTTCCCATTAAGGCTTCCTAGGCTGTATCTGTCTCCCATGTTTTGAAAGGGTAATCATTTAATCCAAATAATATGAGAAGGAGGACAATTTAAATCAATAATTGTATACCTTAAATTCTCTGGAGAAAAATACCTACATCAACTGTAATTTGAAATATAGCTATGACTATTACCATCCCCACTGAAACATTCTTGCTGATAGAAAGGTTGTTTTGTCTCCAGAGAAAATACGGAGGCTGTCAAGCAAATTTCACCATGTGGTACAACTCATCCTCACCATATCCAAAAAGCTGATTTCTTGTTTTGAATACTGTATTTAAGTTAGCTGACAGCTTTTGCATTGCAAATTGATAGGGAAGATTCTTGTGCAAGCAAATGTCAATCTTGTTTCCAGAGCTTAGGACCCAAAATGTAAATTCCACTGTATATTCTGAATGCATATTCTGAACTCTTTAAACAAGTTCAGCAAGAGAGATGGATCTGTATGTGAAGAAATGCTTCTTAATGAAGGTCTCTAAGAGGCGTATCAACTGCTCTAGCATTTTGCAAGGAAAACTGTTTCTCTACTCACAACACGAGGCACAAATGTGTAGATGAGTGTTCCACACCAGGCAATTCTCCAGTTATCTGCAGGCATCAACTGAGAGTCCTAAAACATAATTAAATTCTGACACTAACTACCCAGAGTTACCACAGATCCCACAAGTTAATGGTTCAGTCCTATAAGACTGACCCCCCCTTCAGACGTCAATCTCAAGTACTGGGTTCCCAGGTTACCCACATTTCTGTCTGACTTGGCTACAAATCAGGGGAACCCACAACCCCTTCTTAGGTTCAATAATTTGCTAGAACTGCTCACAGAACTCAGAGAAATGGGCTACTTATGTTTACTTATTTATGACAAATGAGATTACAAATTACACAAATAAACAGCCAGATGAAGAGGGTACCATGGGGCCAGATCTGGAAGGGTCCTGAGTGCAGGAACTTCTGTCCCCATGGAGTTGGGATGCACTGCTTTCCCAACACATGGGTACTTTCAGCATCCCAGAAGCTCTCTGAACCCTATAGTTTAGGGATTTTTTATAGAGGATTTATCACATAGCCACAATCAGTTATTAACTCAGTCTCCAAGAGAATGAGAAGTGTACTGGAGTTGCAAGCTTCTAGTCATGGCGTGGTCTTAGGTGACCAGCCCCATCCTGAAGTCATCCTGGAGCCTACCAAGGGTCACCTCATTAGAGCAAAAGACATTCCTATTACCCAGGAATTTCCAAGTGATTTAGGAGCTCTGTGCAGGATCTGCCTATCTCTCCCATCAGTCAGGAAAAGGTTTCAGGGGCTCTGTGTGAGGAACTTGCAGGCAGAGACCGAATATCATGACCAATATCACAAATTGGTCAGCACATAATATAAACTATACCAAACTTTCTTTCTACAGCAGAAAGATGACATGAGGCTCTCTGGAGGTGCCTTCAAGCTTTATGCTTCATTTAAATCTGTCACATATTTTGTACTCCTATAAACACACACACACACCTCATGCATGCTCATCTCTATTCCTGAATTTTGATCTTCAAACTACTTTAGAGTTTCAATAGATGATAAACTTCCAAAAGTGCCAGAGCTTTAGCTATCAGGACTGTGGAGAAAATAGAATTCAGTACTTTGAGATTCAACTGACTAACATGAAAAAACACCTAAAACTGTTCAGAACCTGGTGGAAGCCAGGGACGACATTCAAAATATTTTAGCATCAGTATAATGTGGTCACCCACCAATCACAACAAACACCAGAGGTAAACACCAGTAGGAATATACCACAGCATATTAGCTAAATGATCAGAGCTGATAAAAACTCATCCAACATTTGGATTTTATTTTTCTGTGCGCTTTGTTCACATAGGATTTGTCAAACCAGAATTAATATTTATAGAACATTATTATCACAGTATATAGGCTTTCTTAAGTGAGTTATATAATTATATTTACATTTTGTTCATTAATCTCTTATTGATATTAGAAGACTACAGAAAACCATCTCCCATGAGCTTGGAAATGAGAGAAATAAGATCTCCTTTAGACAGTCAGACTAAAACATGAACATTTACTGGGAGGAGTTACCAGGCATAATGGCTGAAGAAATGTCCTCAAATTAAGTAATCCGAGGGGAAATCAAAGTCAAATTCATTATCATGTTAAAGCTATGGAATACCTAAATTCCCAAGCAGAGAGAAAGAGAAGCAACAGAAAACATTCAGAACAATGGAAAAAGCAAATAAGACAATGGCCTAGAGCAGAGTGCCCTGACCAGCATACTTAGAGTATACTGGGCCAAGTCAAGGCTGCCCCTAGAGGTAGGGAGGCTCCTGAGAGATTTTATTAAAGGATTTTTCCAGAGATTGACTAAATCCCCTTCATTATGACCTACTCACTGATTTGCTAAGGAATCCCTATTTGCTGAGGAAATTACCTGCTCATATAGCCTCAGCAGACAGCTCATCTGGTTCCTATGAAGTTCCTTCTCACTCTCAATTACTAATTTGATATTGTGGTGCTTAAGTGTTGAAGTCAGCCCCAAGTGCACTTTACTTAGTACAGGTCAGCCACCAGTGCCTAATGACCTCTCAATATTCATGAGAGAGGTAGGTGGTAGGGCCAACTGCTAAAAATTACAAGATGTTACGATGAAAGAAACATCTTAAAGAAAGGCAATGCCAAAGAATGCTTGAACTATCGCACAGTTGCACTCATCTCACATGCTAGTAAAGTAATGTTCAAAATTCTCCAAGCCAGGCTTCAGCAATATGTGAACCGTGAACTTCCAGATATTCAAGCTGGTTTTAGAAAAGCTAGAGGAACCAGAGACTAAATTGCCAACATCCGCTAGAACATTGAAAAAAACAAGAGTTCCAGAAAAACATCTATTTCTGTTTTATTGACTATGCCAAAGCCTTTGACTGCATGGATATCTATAAACTGTGGAAAATTCTGAAAGAGATTGGAATACCAGCCCATCTGACCTGTCTCTTGAGAAACATATATGCAGGTCAGGAAGCAACAATTAGAACTGGACATGGAACAACAGACTGGTTCCAAAAAGGAAAAGGAGTACATCAAGGCTGTATATTGTCACCCTGCTTATTTAACTTATATGCAGGGTACATCATGAGAAACACTAGGCTGGAGGAAGCACAGGCTGGAATCAAGATTGCTGAGAGAAATATCAATAACCTCAGATATGCAGATGACACCACCCATATGGCAGAAAGTGAAGAGGAACTAAAAAGCCTCTTGATGAAAGTGAAAGAAGAGAGTGAAAAAGTTGGCTTTTAAAGTGCAACATTCAGAAAACTAAGATCATGGCATCTGATCCCATCACTTCATGGGAAATAGATGGGGAACCAGTGGAAACAGTGTCAGATTTTATTTTTCTGGGCTCCAAAATCACTGCAGATGGTGACTGCAGCCATGAAATTAAAAGACGCTTACTCCTTGGAAGGAAAGTTATGACCAACCTAGATAGCATATTAAAAAGCAGAGACATTACTTTGCCAAGAAAGGTTCATCTAGTCAACACTATGGTTTTTCCAGTAGTCATGTATGTATATGAGAGTTGGATGGTGAAGAAAGCTGAGCACTGAAGAATTGATGTTTTTGAATTGTGGTGATGGAGAAGACTCTTGAGAGTCCCTTGAACTGCAAGAATATCCAACCAGTCCATCCTAAAGGAGATCAGTCCTGGGTGTTCATTGGAAGGACTGATGTTGAAGCTGAAACTTCAATACTTTGGCCACCTCACAAACAGCTGACTCATTGGAAAAGACCCTGATGCTGGGAGGGATTAGGGGCAGGAGGAGAAGGGGACGACAGAGAATGAGATGGCTGGATGGCATCACCAACTCGATGAACATGGGTTTGGGTTGACTCCAGGAGTTGGTGATGGACAGGGAGGCCTGGTGTGCTGTGATTCATGGGGTCACAAAGAGTAGGACACGACTGAGTGACTGAACTGAACTAAACTGAACTGAATATGAAAGTGAAAGTCGCTCAGTCACATCCAACTCTTTGCAACTCCATGGACTATAGCCTACCTGGCTCCTCTGTTCATGGAATTCTCAGGCCAGAATACTGGAGTGGATAGCTGTGTCCCTCTCCAGGGGATCTTTCCAACCCATGGATCAAACCCAGGTCTCCCACACTGCAGGCAGCTTCTTTACCATCTGAGCCACAAGAGGCTCTTAGACCTGGGTCTGAACGCCAGTGCTGCTTTTCCTAAGACAGTGTGAGATTCTAAAGTGGAAGTCCCTCAGTCCTGTCAGACTATTTGTGACCCCATGGACTATACAGCTCATGGAATTCTCCAGGCCAGAATACTGGAGTGGGTACCCTTTCCCTTCTCCAGGGGATCTTCCCAACCCAGGGAGCGAACCCAGTCTCCCACACTGCAGATTCTTTACCAGCTGAGCCACCTGGGAAGCCCAAGAATACTGGAGTTGGTTTCCCACAGGTCTTCCTGACCCAGGAATCAAACTGGAATCTCGCACATTTCAGGAGGGCTCTTTACCAGATGAGTTTTACACATTGATGAAAATATGTATGAGGACTTACCTGGTCTTCCCACGTAAGGTTATTGGAAAATTCAGTATGGCAAAGTTTGTGAATTGCTGTCATCATCTTTAAGAGTGAGTCTCTGAGCTTTCAGATCAGAAGACACATCCCCATGACCAGCACCCCACACACTCCTGGGAGGCCCACCCACATCACACCTTTGTCATTTTCAATTGTCTACAAACATACTGAGACCTACCTGCTTGGGGTCTCCTGGATAGACTCTGAGCTCACATACATCTTTGTATCCCCAGGGTCTCTCTCATAATGGGTTTGCTTTGTTCTCTTGAATTGTCTTAAATTGTGGGAAAACAATGCTACATCAACAAGGAAGTACATCATTAGAGTTCTGACCACACATTTACTAAAACAACAATTGTTCTCAGCATAGTAACCATTTAGAAATGGAGAGGTGTACAATATCACAGTTAGCTATGTTAACATTCGTATTTGTCTACTTCGATTTTCTTAAGAGACTGTGCAGTCTCATTACTCAATTCAGATCAGTCACTCAGTCATGTCCTACTCTTTGCAACCCCATAGATTGCAGCACACCTGGTTTCCCTGTCCATCACCAACTCCCAGAACTTGCTCAAACTCATGTTCATCAAGTTGGAGATGCCATCCAGCCATTTCATCCTCAGTTGTCCCCTTCTCCTCCTGCCTTCAGTCTTTCCCAGCATCAGGGTCTTTTCCAGTGAGTCAGTTCTTCACATCAGGTGGCCAAAGTATTGGAGCTTCAGCTTCAGCATCAGTCCTTCCAGTGAATATTCAGGACTGATTTCTTTTAGGATTGACTGGTTTGATCTCCTTGCAGTTCAAGGGATTCTCAAGAGTCTTTTCCAACACCACAGTTCAAAAGCATCAATTCTTTGGTGCTCAGCTTTCTTTATGGTCCAACCCTCACATCCATACATTACTACTAGAAAAACCATAGCTTTGACTAGATGGGCATTTGTCAGCCAAGTAATTTCTCTGCCTTTTAATATGCTGTCTAGGTTGGTCATAGCTTTTCTTCCAAGGAGCAAGCATCTTTCAATTCCATGGCTGCAATCACCATCTCCAATGATTTTGGAGCCCAAGAAAATGAAGTCTGTCACTGTTTCCATTGTTTCTCCATCTATATGCCATGAAGTGATGGGATCAGATACCATGATCTTAGTTTTTTGAATGTTGAGTTTTAAACCAGTTTTTTCACTCTCCTCTTTCACTTTCAACAGGCTCTTAAGTTCTTCTTCACTTTCTGCCATCAAGGTGGTATCATCTGCATATCTGAGGTTATTGTTGTTTCTCCTGGCAATCTTGATTCCAGCCTGTGCTTCATCCAGCCCAGTATTTCACATGATGTCTCATAACTATTGCCCCTTTATTTCTAGACTTAAAAAAAAAGTAGCACAATGTTGCAAATCAATTATACCCCAGTAAAAATTAATAAATGAAGATAACCAGAGAAAAAGAAAAAAATTTATGTAACTTACAAGAAAAGCACAGAGTCAGAGGTGAAACAGAGATCCTAGGATGCTTCCAGTGTGTTTTTGATAATATCTCACCCCCACCACCACCACCATACACACACACATCTCTATTAGTTGCTATAAATCTGAAGCTCCTGCTATGAATCTAAACAACGTTTGACACAAAAAGTCAGTTGGCAAAAAAATAAAGACAAATATTTAACAGAGGAAGGGAATAGAAACTGAGTCAGTTTCTTCCCAAGGTTAAGAGCCTATGCTAGACCAGGGTGACTGCTGGGGGCATTACTCGCTTGTTCTTGATTATTCCATACCCAGGAAGGGTGTTCAAGGGTATAAATCTTGGACCCACTCTGCCCCCAGGGCACTAGAGTGATGGCTCTGACTGGTAATTTGAGGAGGTTTAATGAAGTGTGTGTGCTCAGTTCTGTCCCGTCTCCTTGAGGAATGGGGATACTTGAAGGAGGCTGTGTTTTCTGCTACTCATCCCTCAAACACGGAGGTCTCCCCAGACCCAAGGCTGCCGTCACTGCAAGAGCCACTCTCTCCAGTTTGTGTATTCATTTATCAGGCTTTTTGGCCCTCACACCAAGTTATATATTCTAAACAGAACTTTACTGGTAATTAAGGCGATCCTCCACTTGATCCCTTTGTTTTATTCTTAATTTAACCAAAACTCAAATAGATCAGAAGAATGCTATTTATTGAACTACTCAAACACCCCTACATATAAACTCTGATATTAGCAATGTCATCTTGGACAAGTTGGTTAACTACCTGGTAATCTGGGACAAATTATATAATCTCCCTGAAACTCAGTTCCAACATATATAAGGTACACTAAATACTACTCAGATTAAACATGAACAAGAATATATATATATATATATACACCAAGGGTTCCCAAACTTTCAAACTGAATCAAACATCAGAATCACCTAGAGGAATTGTTAAAACTCAAAGTTCTAGACCCCACTCTTAATTCTCCACTCCTAGTTTCTGACTCAGGAGATGAGGCCTACAATTTGCTGATCTTTCTGAACATGAAACTACACTTTGGGAACCATTGAGATTACACATACATGTACACACCAGCATATACACATATATGTGTGTATGTATGTACATATAGAGACAGACAGACAGACAGAGAGATCTTATTAACACAGCATCTGTTCCATGGGATGCCCTCAATAAAGTAGTCTGCTGCCAGTTTTGTTTTGATACAATAAGAAAATACTTGAAGGCAGTGATTCTCCTTCAGGGGTGATTTTCTGTGCATACACACACACCTGCAAGTATGTTTAGCAGGCGCCTTTGTCACAACTGGAGGGTGGAGGGGCAGCTACTGTCATCCATTAATCCACTGCGTACAGGCCAGAGATTCTGCTAAACATCCTACAGCACACAGCAGCACACCTTCACTTCCCCCAACAAAAAATTATCTGGCTCAAAATGTCAATAGTGCCAAAACTGAGAAATCCTGCTCCAAGGCCCTGCCTAAATCTCGTCTATAACTCATCATCAATGCTAACATGTTTTTCATACACACAAACATTCTCACCATCTGATAGGTACTTGACCCATTAGAGACCCATTAGGCCAAGGGAAATAGTCCAAAGACCCTGTGAAATTGTCCAAATGAAACTTAAGATTTTCTATCGGATTACATTAGATATGTCAACAGAATAAGGACTTCAATAAAAGAGAAGCAGGAAGAGTAAAGTTCTGAGACAGTAGGCATATAGGGGAAGAGATTTCTTTAAGATTAAACTATAAATTTGTGAATAAAGACATGTATATGCAAGTCAGGTATAAAATCATTGTTTAAATGCAGAAATATAAAACAAATTATATAAAAGTTGTCTGCTCATTAAATTTTGGCATGTTTAGAAATGTTAAGAGCTAAGGAAAAATCGTTTTCTCCCTGAAATTTTCCTGAGTAAATTTTCCTTATCAGCAAATAAACAAAATGCAATTTTAGTAGTCAGCAATTTTGGGAATATAGAATAGTTTGTACTTTTTTCATCTATTTGGGAAAATTAGATGGGCCTTCCAACATAATTCTTTTGAGAGATCTTTTCTTGCTCCCAGAAAAATGTGATTGGAAAAGAATCCAATTTTTTTTTAAGATCTGGGTTCTGACACATGGGTTTTTCCTCTTTCTCTGTCTCGACCTCTCTGGGCCTCAGTTTTCTTACTGTGTAGAGCACAGGTTTCAGAAATTACAAAGTGGCAAGGCATGGGCAAAACAAGTCTCACAATTGCCGGTTTTTGTTTTTTGTTTTTTTTTTACCTTATTAGCTTTTTGTAAACTTAGCCTCTTTGGGCATATGAGTTTCACCCCAGCCTAGTTTCAGTATCCACCAGAAATCCAGGGAAGTCTTTGAGACAGGCCAAGTCAGGTATTTATTAGCATGAGGCCTCTTTAGCCTGGGAAAGACAGTGACCTGTCAGATTGGACTGACACTAGCCCAGGTCTCTGATCCACAAGCCATGAAGAAATGATCTCCTGGTTGCTGAACACAAGGTAAAAAGAAGTCACTACAGGAAGAGACAGTTCAGTGAAAAGTCTCAGTCTGGAGCTATTCTTTGCCAGGAACTGAAGAACTTTGACAGGAGAAATGCAGACTCAATTTCAAACTGCCTTCTTGTGCCCCCGCACAGGAAAATCTTCAGACTCCCCCATATAAAAGATCTGCAATAAATTTTAAAAGTGGCCTAAGTTTAAAAAAAAAAAAAAATACTACCAACCGAGATTCAGAAAAAAGGGAGAGACAATGACCTAATTTCGTGGCCCCAAACCAGACTCTAACCAGACTGAGGCCTGGCAAACATAGATGAGGACAGAACTATTTCACATCTACCAAAGGGCCCAAATTTACATTTGTTATGCACTCTCTAAATTAAAGAGGAGAGTGAAAAGCTGGCTTAAAACTCTACAGTCAAAAAACCAAAATCATGGCATCCAGTCCCAGCACTTTTTGGCAAATAGAAGGGAGGAAAGTGGAAATAGTGGCAGATTTTATTTTCTTGGGCTCCAAAATCACTGGAGATGATGAATGAAGCATGAAATTATGCTTGCTTCTTGCAAGGAGAGCTATGACAAACCTGGACAGTGTATTAAAAAGCGGAGACATCCCTTTGCTGACAAAAGTCCGTATAGTCAAAGTGATGGTTTTCCAGTAGTCAGGTACGGATGTGAGAGTTTGACCATAAAGAAGGCTGAGAGCACTGAAGAACTGATGCTTTCAAACTGTTATGCTGGAGAAGACTCTGAGAATCCCTTGGACTGCAAGAAGATCAAACCAAAGGAAATCAACCCTGAATATTCGTTGGAAGGACTGATGCTGAAGCTGAAGCTCCAATACCTTGGCCACGTGATGTGAAAAGCCCACTCACTGGAAAAGCTCTTGATGCTGGGAAACATTGAGGGCAAGAAGAAAGGGGGCAGCAGAGGATGAGATGGTTGGATAGCATCACCAACTCAATGGACATGAGTTTGAGTAAACTCGGGGAGATAGTGAAGGACAGCGAAGCCTGGAGTGCTGCAGTCCATGGGGTAGCAAAAAGTCAGACAAGACCTAGAAACTGAAAAACTACCCTAAATTAAGTATAAGGTATAATCAGTGTCAGAGTTATATTGAAAGTATTAATTTATCAAAAGTAAATATTTGTAATGGAACCAAATTTTCTGAGTCTTATTTTGCTATTTCTTCATCTCTTAACATAGAAAGACCTTTTAAAAATTGGCCTGCAGCCTTTCCCAACCTCTGGGGAAGTCTATTTGGAGTTAGCTATTGATGCAAAGCAAAGGAACAGCTAATGGACCAAAGCGCTAAACCAGCACTTCTTCTGGCTCCAGCCTCCAAAAGCAACATCTCCTGAGAGAAAGTGGAGAAAACCCTGAGAGCCAAGGGACAAGGATGGGGTGAAGTGCTGCTTTGATAAGTGCTTATGTGGGAGGCTGGCTTTGGCAGGGGAAGGTAACCTGCACAGCAAGAGAGGATGGAATAAGAATGAAACTGGGGTAGTCTGGGCCCTGCTTATCCTATGTTCCTCAGCATTTGTTGTTGCTGTTGTTTAGTCACTAAGTCATGTTCGACTCTGTGACCCCATAGACTGTAGCCTGCTAGGCTCCTCTGTCCATGGGATTTCCCAAGCAATACTGGAGTAGGTTGCCACTTTCTAATTGCTTCTGGATGAACAATGCCTGCCCTGCACCTGGCCAGCTGTCCTCCAGAGAGAGGTCAGGGCAGGATAGGAAGCCTGTGCTTGTGTGAAGAGCTGAAGAAGGTAAGTGAGGACTAACCATCCCTGGATGGTTGCTTCTCCACATCCAAGCCCCAGGGCCAGTGAATAAGCATGCCAAGGAGAGCACCCCAATATTGCTTCTTCTTGGGAAGGAGGGGCAAAGGGTGAAACTCTGACCTGGCAAGCTGCTTCATGGGTGGGAGAAAAGATAAAACCAAGAAGAAATGTGAAATGTAAAATATACAAAGAATATAAGTGGAGGAAATAAATGGCAGAATGGAAACATCCAGGGGACAAATCAGAGATTGGAAAGAATAGATTATGGTAACCTTCCAAACAAGAAAGAAACAATGAAGAAATAGATAATATAAAATAGAGGCTAACAAGGGAGGAGGCTAGCAAGAAAAGTCTAATATCCAGATAACAGAAATCCTAGACAAAGAAAACTATAAAAATAAAGATTCACTTATTTTTATTATTTTTGTGTATATTTGAAATTGCACAAAAGTTTTAAGGCAATTTAAAATATCTGAAAAAATGATGATGGTATATTTCATGACATTAAAAAAAAGAAAGACCTCAGATTGAAGTATCACAGGTTATGTTATTTCTCCAGTGAGGAGAAATTAGAAAAACCTTAGTCCCTCTGAAACTTAAGACTGCCAAAAACAAAAAGAAAAATCTTAAATCTTAGGGAAAGAAAGAGCAATCAACATAAAATGGAACCCCCCAAAAAATGGATAACATTAGATACAAGACAATAGAGCATTATTTTCAATATATACCCCTATTATATAATTTATACCCTTCTAGAGTTTTTCCAATATACAAGGATAGTTTAATATTAGAATATCAGTGAGTATAATTTACAACATTAATGAGTCAGACCACATGACCGTGAAATTTAAAAGTGCAAAAAATGTATTTTTTAAAATTCAACATTGAGCCACAACTTTATAAAACTCAACATCAATCGGCATTCTTAACCTAAAGGAGATCACAAACCAAGAGTTTCTATTATCCTAAATGGAGCTGCTACTGGATGAGCCCCTAGGGCTCTAGCTCCAATGGATATTGCTGCTCCAGAAGAGAGAGGGTGTGGGCATCTCTGAGAAAAGCGGGGAGCTTTCCATGCGCAAGAGACAGCATGAGAGGACGGGGCAAAGGGGACTCACAGACGAAAACATAAAGATTAATATGGGCGGGGGCCTACTCTAAAATATGCCCTAGGGTAAATGCTGTCGCTTCTCCCCACCTCACCCTTCAGAAGCCAGTTCCAACATCATTAAATCTTTTTTCTTTATTGAAGTATACCTGATAGACAATATTATATGTTATAGATATACAACATAATCATTCACAATTTTTAAAGATTATATACCATTTATAGTAATTATAAGATATTCCCTGTGTTGCACAATATATTCCTGTAGCTTATCTTATATGGAACAGTTTGTACCTCTTAATCTTCTCTCTTTTTTTTCATACTGTTCATGTGGAAAAGACCCTGATGCTGGGAAAGATTGAAAGCAGGAGGAGAAGGGGATGACAAAGGATGAGATGGTTGGATGGCATCACCAACTCGATGGACGTGAGTTTGAGCAAGCTTCACAAGTTGGTGATGGACAGGGAAGCCTGGCATGCTGCAGTCCACAGGGTCGCAAAGAGTCAGACACGACTGAGTGACTGAAATGAACTGAACTGAATCCCCTACCCCTGTACTGTCATTAGATCTGGATGGATCTGGCTTCCCTCATATTCATTATGTGCAGTGATGGGTCAGAGGCTCTAGGCAAGGGTCAAACGAGTCTTAACAGAGCAGCCCAGGACCTCTGAGGGGCCACCCCTGGGAACTGGGGGCCTTGATTGAGCATGCAAGTCATTTGAAGAAACTTTGGTGCTCAAACTTTAGCCTCTGAAGACACTGGAAAGACCTTCAGGTGTCAGGTTTGCTTTGTCTTTTATGTTTTCGTTACTTTTTTTCCTATAACTTAAATCCAAGTGCATAATGTAGAACTGTGAGAAAGAAGATGGATTCATTGTGCTTGAGATGGTACTTTGGGCTCCAACTTTGTGAAGAGGTGACTCTTCTCTCCCAGACAGCAGCTGAAGTAGCATAGGTTTGGAAACTATAGAACATGCAGTATAAAATAAAAACTCGAAGGGAAAAATGCTGTCCCAAGGAGCTTATGTGTACGTGCTGTCACTTCAGTCATGTCCAACTCTCTGCAACTCCATAGACTACAGCCTGACAGGCTCCTCTGTTCATGAGATTCTCCAAGCAAGAATACTGGAATGGGTTGCCATGCCCTCCTCCAGGTGATCTTCTCAACCTGGGGATCGAACCTACGTTTCCTGTGGTTCCTGAATTGCAGGCAGATTCTTTACCATTGAGCCACCAGAGAAGGCCCAAGGAGCTTATAGTCTGTTTGTGAATTCATGCACCAAAAAAAAAAAAAAAAAAAGTAGCATGGAAGAGGGTGCTTAAATCTTAGAAGTCTAGGATCTGCTAAACTATTTCCTTTGTTCATTTTCTTTTCATAATTGTGAGGTTTTTGGTGGCTCAGACTGTAAAGCATCTGTCTACAATATGGGAAATCCGGGTTCGATCCCTGGGTCGGGAAGATCCCCTGGAGAAGGAAATGGCATCCCACTCCAGTACTATTGCCTGGAAAATCCCATGGATGGAGGAGCCTGGTAGGCTACAGTTCATGGGGTCGCAAAAAGTCAGACACGACTGAACGACTTCACCCTTTAAGACTGGATAAGGTAAAGAAAACTGAGTATTTACCATCTATGTTATTAAATACCATGTTTCTTTTATAAGAAGAAAATTTCCATTATTGGGCCAGTTTATATTAAGAGAAAGAGAGAGATAAGGCACTAAGGGCCTTTCTGCAGAGACATCTAGAATTTGGCACTACTTACCACTGGAGTGCTCCAAGTTTTTAATTAAGTTGCATTATATTTTATAGGACATTATTTGCAGATGAAAATTTCTAACTCTACAAAGGCTGAGTAGGGAATTTAACAGCATTGTAACAGGATGAGTTGTTATTTCATATATTTGAAATTTAAAGAAAAAAAAGCTCTCAGTTCAGTTCAGTTCAGTCACTCAGTAGTGTCTGACTCTTTGCAACCCCATGAACCACAGCACACCAGGACAGGCCTCCCTGTCCATCACCAAGTCCCGGAGTCCACCCAAACCCATGGCCATCGAGTCAATGATGCCATCCAACCATCTCATCTTCTGTCCTCCCCTTCTCCTCCTGCCCTCAATCTTTCCCAGCATCAAGGTCTTTTCCAATGAGTCAACTTTTCACATCAGGTGGCCAGAGTATTGGAGTTTCAGCTTCAACATCAGTCCTTTCAATGAACAGCCAGGACTGATCTCCTTTAGGATGGACTGGTGGGATCTACTTGCAGTCCAAGGGACTCTCAAGAGTCATCTCCAACACCACAGTTCAAAAGCATCAATTCTTTGGCACTCAGCTTTCTTTATAGTCCAACTCTCACATCTATACGTGACCAATGGAAAAACCATAGCCTTGACTATACGGACCTTTGTTGGCAAAGTAATGCCTCTGCTTTTTAATATGCTGTCTAGGCTGGTCATAACTTTCCTTCCAAGGAGTAAGCGTCTTGGCTGCAATCACTATCTGCAGTGATTTTGGAGCCCAGAAAAATAAAGTCAGCCACTGTTTCCACTGTTTCCCCATCTATCTGCCATGAATTGATGGGACTGGATGCCATGATCTTAGTTTTCTGAGTGGTGAGCTTTAAGCCAACTTTTTCACTCTCTTCTTTCACTTTCATCAAGAGGCTCTTTAGTTCTTCTTTACTTTCTGCCAGAAGGGTGGTATCATCTGCATATCTGAGGTTATTGATATTTCTCCCAGCAATCTTGATTCCAGTTTGTGCTTCCTCCATCCCAGCATTTCTCATGATGTACTCTAGCTCTAGAACAAAGAAAATAACCATAGATTTCATTCAGGCACACCTGTGGTGGCATTTAGACATTGTAATAAAGAACAAGTAGGTTTTCACCAGATAGACCAGAGAGAGAGAAAAATGTTCAGAGAAGAAGAGACTCCTCCATACCCAGCACAAAAAGGTAGAACATACCCAGGGCCCAGCACATGATGCAGGGCAATAGGATCACAGGATGCTCTCATAAACACTGAGTAGTGAAGCTGGAGAAATAAAAGGAGGGCCATGTCATCAGGAGTCTCATATGCCCCTTTATCATTCAAGAACTTTCCTACCACAAATGAAAAAGACCCAATTCCAACTAGCTTAAGCAAAAACAACAACAACAAAAAATATGCAGGTGTAGGCTTCAGGCACAGTTGGATTCAAGTGTCAAACAACGTCTGTAAGTTCTTCCCAGCCTTCTGCTAGGTTGGCTTGATTCTCAGACTCCATGTGGAAATTCCCACAGTCAGCTCCAGAATCCATCCAGGGCCCAGACTAGAGTAGAATGAGGGAAGCACTCACCACCTCAGGCACAAAATTTAAGGGGTTACCCCAAAACTCAGTAATCAAGATAAATAACATTCTAATGCAATATTTTAAAATTGAACAGGCAAAGAAATCTGTGATGAACAAAATATCAGAATTTAAAATAAAGATGAGCTCTATATGACTGATTTTTCCTTTTGCCTCAGGCTCCACCATTATTATGAAGACAGAATCATAATGGTGCTACTGATACTAGAGGAATGAAAGGATGCTGGGGCCGGGGAGGGCACAATGTGATGACCACCACATCGTAGTTAGAAATTTCGTCTTTATCTGTAGGCAGTGGACGATCATGGAAGACTCCAGGCAAGGGACATAAAGACAATGAATGGAAAGACGTGTTGGGAGGGATGGAGGAGGAAATTCAAGGACAGGAGTTAGGATACTTTCAGCCCCCCCCCAAAAAAAAATGATAAAACACAGACAGAAAGCACTACCAGCTGGAGAGGGGGAGGGGGAGGGGGAGGGAATATGGGGACATGGAGGGTGGACCTGAGAGCTAGTTAGGAATATCAGTAGAACTTGGAGAGATGGGAAATGTTAAAGAGTCAGGGGTGGCTCCCAGGTTTCTGGCTCCAGGGACTGGCTGAACGGTAGCACAATAAACAAGGTTAAGATTTCAGGACATGGGTAAGTGGGTGATCAGCCAAAGGGAGGCCAGGGTGAGGAAAAGATGAAGTTCTAGATGAGATGACACTGAGCTGTCAATATCTAGTAGACAGTAAGGTCTGAATCTCACAAGAGAGATCTGGACTAAAGAAGTGGTTTTGGAAGCCACGGTGTACAGAGGGGGAAGAGAAGAAGAAGACTGAAGATGGAATTGATATAATTAGGAGTTCTCTCCAGTGAAATTCAAAGAATTAATCCTGGCCCTAAAATATTTTCCTTATTGATCTTATGACAATTCCTTAAAAAAAAAAAAATTTAACTCTATTTTTCTGCCTTGGATTAAATCACCAATAGCATTTTGATGTACTACTAATGCTGTCTATATAGCTTGAAACAAGATAACAGAGCTGGAAGAATCACGTAGAGAACATAATTTCCAAAAAGTAGAGAGGAAAAGGAAAGGGTAAACAGGTGCAACCTGCTGGGTTTGTGACCACCTTAAAAAACCTCAGTCTATACTTGATTTCTCAGGTTGAGCCTGAAAGAATTACATTATAAAGGTTCCCTGATACACCTTTTGAGTCCTCTGATGAAACTGGAGAGTTTAAGAGAAACAGAAAATGCAAAGAAAAAGAAGGCTCAAGGTGGGGTCTGGGATCTGGGCCTAATGTAGTTTTCTATATTCTTTTCTCTCTCCTTTTAAGTTAGAAGTGACCCAAAAAAAAAAAAAAATCAGTCATCTCTGGAGGTCCCTTACTGGTGCCAATTGTAGGAGAAATGTTAGAAGTAAGACAGCATTATTTGACTCTTCCCAAAGGGGCAGAGAGACAGGAGATGCTCTCATCTCCTGTCTCTGAACCAAGGCACCTCAGTCAAGTATCTGAAATATTTGAGTATTCCATCAGGAAATACCCAATTCAGTAATAGTCTGCAGAGTGAAACTTTTTAAAAAGCCCAATAAGATCTACAAGGAGAGAGATTACTTTCATTTGCAGCTAAAGCTGGAGTCATTATTTTTTATAGTGTGAGATTTGGCAGAATTTAAAAATCTTTTGTTATTCTGCAACTTTAGCCTGTTTTTAATTAAGACACCCATGTCGGTTGAAAAATGTGGCATATTTGCATAGAAATAACTATAGCAAACGAAAACCTTCATTTTAAGCCATTTTAATCACTTTCCCAGACACGATGGTAATTACTTCTGGTTGATACCACTGAAGTGCTTTTCAGCAGCACTGAATATATTCATATCAATTGAAGTTTTCCCTCGCACACAAAGACGAGCGAGGTGCCACAGACAGAGCTGGGAGTGGGCAGATCGCATTTTTCATCAGTGCCTAATAATTAGCAGAAATTCATTATTCTGTGTTTGTTTGAGCCTGAACAATATCAGCTTGTAATTACTGGTAGCTTAGGGCAAGGTAAATATTTGATGTGATGCTGGTAAATCAGTTTTTAGTGATACAAAGAGTTGATCCTGTATTTCTTTAGCCTTTAATAAGACTGTGAGCATTAACCACAAAGGTGAAGCTAAACCTCCCCCATCTGTTGTACCTTGATGCCGCAGACAAATAGCGGGAAAGAGACTGCCCGTGGGACACCAAGCTAATGAACCCCTGGGGGACTGGGGCTGGCTACTTGGGTTAAAAACAGAAAATTGCTTTTAGTAAATTCAGTACAGGAAAAATAGCTTCAGTAGCCTTATCGCTAACATCCTAAAGCCTGTTACAGGGCTAAGCTTTGGCCAGGTTTTGATTTAAATCTTTAATTTTTTTCTTTTTTGAGTCTGAACACCTGACATTGGAGGCAAATTTAAGCTTTCTTGGTTGGTTTACCAGATTTTTTTTTAAAGTCTTAAAATTAAACAACATTCTTTAGGTAATAAACACAGTAGGTAAATTCCAGAAGATCCAGAAGAATCTTCTCCAGTGGTAAATATACAGGATCTAATAAAAGTGCACAGAACTTTGTAACAATCTAAACATGAATACCAATAGGTAGTTCATTTATCCCACTACAGCCCAGCAAGGCAGACAGAGCCAGTGATATTATCTCCACTTTGAGAGTGAGGAAATCGAGTCTCAGTGAAGTGAAGGCCCGGACAGCAGGCCACAGCTTTAGTCAGCGGTGGAGTCAGGCTGAGCACAGATCATCTCTCCCCTGGTTGATGATCTTTGGCAATTTCATCAGTTACCTGTGGGTCTGTGTCACGTCCAGGCCGGCAGGGATGGGTTCAGAACCAGAGATGCTGCCTCTGTCAAGGCTCAGGAGCACTGGCAGCAAGTTACACAACATGAGGAATATAAATAGGTATGTAAATACTAGGTATGTAAATAGTTCCCCAAAGCACCATGTAAATATTCACCTAACGGGATCAAGGACAAACCAGAGAAAAGCACCGGTTTAGAAAGCAAACTTGGTAGACATCCACTGAAGCCTCCTAAGCACAGAGATTAGATTTCTCTCTTTTTTACAGCCCACAACCCAGCATCCCCAGTCAGAGGCTCAGTAGCTATGTGCCATATTCATGTGCCAGCTGAGAGGAATGGGGAAGACAGGAGCAGAGGAATAAGACAGGGTGTACCAATCCAGTCTCCAACTGACATCAGATTCTTCCTATACAAAATTCTAGCAAACCTTTCTTGTGCTCACAAATCACAGGGCTGGCATTCAAAACTCTCATTAATAACTCCCCTCTTTCTTATGGATACAGCCAAAATGGAAGACTGCTCTTTCCCAAATATGCCTAGTGAGTCTCACTTCTGCAGAACTGGCCCCCTTTGATGCCAGTTCTCCCTTTTGACATCCTACCCACCTATTCAGACTCATCTCAAAGACTGTCTCCTGTTTAAGACCATTCTGGTTCCTCCAGTTGAATAAGATTCCATTCTCCCCTGAACTCCCATGGATGAGCTTTTCCATTTACCCCCTTACTCTGCCTTAAATAGGTTGAACAGATGAAACTGCTAGTGTTCATAAGTTTCAATCTAATATTATCATTTTTCCCATGTTAGAGAACTTCTAGAAGACTGAAACTATGTATATTCCTCTTGGCCAGTGTCCTCCAAATGATTAGACTGAAAAAGATGAACAATAATTTTCAGTCAACAAAAAATGTGTGGGCTGGTCCTTAAACTCTTTCAGTTTTCTTTTACAGTATATTCATTATGTAAGTAAATCAGGACTCAACACCACCACCACCACCACCACCACTCCCATTGCCTCTCTCTCTCTCAACACTAAACCCATTTTAGGAATTCCACCTCCCTAATAGTCCCGGTGCTGAAGACAATTGACTAATATATCGAGCTACATCCTGTAGAAACAAAGATGACCTGCATATTTCATTTGTTCTTCTATTCAGCTAACATACATTGAGGATTGTCATTTCGCCAAACACTTGGAACCACCAGACAGACAGCTGAAATACCGTCTGTTCCAATCCCAGCCCAATGGTGAAGATAAGCAAGAAAGCCAGAGATTTCCACAGAAGGCAGCAGGTGCCATGAAAGGGGTACATGGGGTCCTACTGGGGACACAAAGGATGCGCTCCTGATTCACTCTATGGAAAGGAAAGGAAAGGGGAACTCAAAGAAGGCTTCCCCAAAAACCTAACTGGGCCTTGAGAGAAAAGTTTGCTGGGCAGGAAAATAGCAGAATTTTTTTTCCAGGGGAAGACAATAATGTTCAAAGGCAGAGATCCATGTCAAAACACCCATTTTGATGAAATAATGGGTTTGCTGGGCATTAGAGAAGGAGGTACGGCAAGAGAAGAGACTGGAGTGGTGGGCAAAGGGTAGATGATGGTGGACCTTGTGTGCCAAGTCAAGGAGCTTCAACTTCATCCTGAGAATGACTGGAAGCTATTAGAGAAAGGAAAGAGAGAGAGAGTGTGTGTGTGTGTGTTTATAAATTATAAACATATGTGGAGAGGGATAAGTAGAGATTCTAAAACACACAGCAGTTAAAGATTGTGCATTATGGTTGACAGCATAGAACACTGATTTGCAAATTAATATTTGTACCCAGGATAATAAACTAGTATAGTATTCATTCTGGAAAGGACAGTTTAGAGATCAGCTATCCATCCAATAACCACGTTTTACACATGGAGAGATAGAAGGTCTTGCCTCTGGTCATAGGTCTTGTGAGCATCCAGGTCAATAACTATTGCCAATAATAATATTTTCTTTTTATCGTTAGCATATGTGTCAAAATTGTGTTTGAATTAACAAGAATTTTTTTTGGCCTGTATTTAACATCAACAACTGAAGAGATCAATATCTCAAATACTTTATATAATAAATTGAATTCAAATATAAGCTATACCCAGATAGGAATAAAATGGATTTTTCACAGAAAAATCAGTGTAGTCTTTTTGGCAGACCACATACTTAAGTGATTGACATCAATGTCAATAACACATACAATGTCATTAACATTGATGATGGCAATGCCCATAGCAACTTTGGAATTCATTTTTGGGAAATGCCTTTAAAGAGTAGTGACTGAGTGTTGGCCTCCTGAGCCCAAGTGTCTGCAGCCGATTTTGGCTCTGCCTTTCATGAGATGAGTGACCTGGGACAGTGATTACTGCTCTGTGTCCCAATTTCCCTATGTATGGAAAAAGAAAAAATGATGGGACCTACCTCTAGGGCTGTTATGAGGATTAAATGAGTTACTACTCTAATGGGCTGAGAATAGCCTGGAACATGATAGGTGTTACATGGGCATATGTTAAATACAATAAAGCCAGATATAAACCCCATGAAACAGTTGGCAAAATGAATTTCTAATTATGCTCTGGTTAAAGCCAACAAACAGAATTGTAAAACCATTGAGAAATATTTTTAAAGCAATTTTATACTGTAGATGTTAATGGCATTAGTCCATCATTAGCTACTATTTGTAGAATATGAATATGTATTCCTCTATTTATTATTCATTATTATTGTTCATTATTTAATGCTAGCAAATCTTTTACATATCTGTTTACATATTAAAAGCCCTCAAAGGACAAAAGCTATGCCCTTCAAACTTGCCCTTTAAGGTGTCAAATCCAAGTGGGCACTTTCTGGTAATGGGGATTAAGCTGAACAAGTAAGTTCCTTTGTGCCCTTTATGTGTCAGCTTGACTTGGCTTTTTGGTGCCTATGTATGTTTTTCCTTTTCATTTCATTACTTTTTCTTTTGATGGGGAGAGGGATAGTGGGAAAGTTTACCACGATCCTCAGGCAGATTTGAGGTATTTGTAACATCATTTTATTCCCACTAGGTGCAGTCAGCTTTATGACTGCCTTTTTGCTAACGCAGTCTTCAGTAAGTCACTGAAGACCTGGGGCAGGTTTAATTTAGAGACAAGACTGGGAGAGACCTACAAATGCAAAGAGGCAATAATTTCACCGCAGCATAACTGTTTCCCGTCTGATTAAAAGGACCTGCTCATTGACTCAGCCCAGAGAGCCTTGAATTCATACTCTAATCAATGTGATGAAGTAAATAATACAAAATAGAATGCTGGCATGAATCTGAGTGATTTCATACTTTGTGAGAAACAGCAACTCACCAAAGCACACAAAGAAAAGGGAACATGTCAGGAAAAACAATACATATAGAATTAAAACAACTTTAGTGGCTCACCTTCCCCCCAAAAAAGACAAACTGAGCTATTTCAATTCCATTTCTTGTTTATCTACTCCATAATCAAATGCTTTGCTGGATAAAATCTACATGTACTTTCTGAATAGCAGAACATTGTAGAGAACATTGAAGAGAAAACTGGCAAAGGAAAGAGTTAAATCTCCCTCACAATATTCCTTAGAAATAAGAAAGAGGCAAGATCAACATGCTGAGAATCAACCTAAACATGACATTCATTGAACTGAAAATGAAGTGCAGGCTCCAGCTAGAATAACACCTGAGACAGAAAGATCCACCTTAGTATGTCCACGTTCACATAAAATATATTAAATAATAATAAGTTAAATAATATCCTTGTGAGGGACAGTAAAACTGGAGAGAAGCTGGATCTGTTCCAGAATTATAGAAGTATCGTCAGAGCCCTCACCAAAATAGCCCAGCCAGGAGGTTCGTGGTCCAGTGAAGATCTGTGGCACAGGTGACTGAGTTAATCAGTAAAGTTAGCATAAAAGAAACATTCTCTTGACATGGAAATGCTTCCATACAATCTATTTGAGCTATTACTAAAAATGTATTTTTTTTGCCAATAAGCTTCCAAGTGCTGAAAACAAGGTCAGAGAACAAGAATTATGCAAGAGATAAATTAAGCCTAGGAGGTGGGACTTTCTCTGTTATTAGTACCGAGTTAACATACCTGATGTGGCAAGTACAAAATATGTGTTGTCACTGGGTAGCCTCCCCCACAGCATGGGTTTGGTGCTCCAGAAGCATCTGTACTGTCTTCATAAGGAAGCCTCAGATTTGTACCAAAGCTGAAGATATTAAAGCATAAGATATGCATTTTCAGTGTGCCAGAGAAATGTATTAATATCAAATTGCCCAAATTCAAAGAAACAAAGAATTTTCCTGATAATGACATTACATTATCTTCTTTTCACACCAGCTGCTACACACCTTCGAAGGTCACATCTTTGAGGAATTAAGAAACTCACCTGTTTCACATCAAGAAATGAAATGCCAAATTAAATCCTTAAAGAAAAGATCAGCAAATCTTTTTTTTCCCAATGTCCCTGCTATCAATTCATCAAAGATGTCCAAAAAGAGTGATTTGTGATCCAAATCTTTTTCAACAGAAAATATATACATTTCCACTCTGTTTCATGACTGACATGAATAGCCAATATTAATACACTTAATTATTTATAGTTTGACCTTTACTTTTCACAGAAATTTAAAGAGCAGCTCTCCTTATAAATTCAAGATAATGACCACACTAACTTTTTGAATATAAATCAACTTTTTAAAATTAATGGTGTACCGACTACCATTTTGATTTCTTGTTGAATAATGAGATGAGAGAAGATCAAAAATGGGATTTCAATATACCAGAAAATCTCTTTAACTTCATTTCTTCAGTAAGTGTGTACTCAGTTTCTCCTATCAGCAGAGCATTGAACACATAAAACATGAGAAAGAAGAGTTATATAAACTATATACAAAATTGGGACTTCCCTGGTGGTCCAGTAGTTAAGAATCTACTTGCCAATGCAAGGGACACAGGTTTGATCTCTAGTCTGGGAAGATTCTACATGCCACAAGGCAACGAAGCCCACACACCACAACTACTGGAGCCTGTACGCCAAGAGCCCAAGGTCCCCAGTGAGAAAAGCCACTGCAATGAGAAGCCCACACACCGCAACTAGAGTAGTCTCCACTCAGCACAACTAGAGAAAAGCATGCACAACAAGGAAGACCCAGCGCAGCCAAAAATAAACAAATAAATAAATAAAAAGTAAAAATATATATTTATACATGTACAAAATAGTGACTTCCATTTAAGAAGACAAAATTTTATTAAGGAAGCCAAAGAATTTGCCTAAATAGGTAAAGTTATTAAATGAGGTTAAAATGCAAAGTGGGCTTTCCATGTGGCGCTAGTGGGAAAGAACCTGCCTGCCAATGCAGGAGACTTAAGAGATGCAGGTTCAATCCCTGGGTCAAGAAGATCCCCTGGAAAAGGAAATGGCAACCCACTCCAGTATTCTTGCCTGGAGAATCCCATGGACAGAGGAGCCTGGTGGGCTATGGTCCATAGGGTCACAAAGAGTCCCACACAACTGAAGGACTTCATGCACATGCACATGAAGGGCTAAGTAGCATAGGTACAGGAGCAAAATCATTTGATACAAAGAATGTCTCTAACAGCTGAAAGAATGACAAATAAAGGAATGATTGCTATTGAATTTGGGAGCAGGCAGGCTGTTATCCTAGGGAAGATTTTTGAGCAAGTTAAATTTTGAATAGAGTCTAGAGGGAGGTAGCTTCTCAGAAGTTTGCTTTCCTAAAATGACCTTCTTTTCATTAGTCTCTTTAAGCCACAATTGTTCATTCACCACAAAAATAAAATACCTGAAACCTATCTTCAGAGAACACAGCAGAAGAGACAAACCACTCCTGGGCATATTTCTGGAAAAAAATTAAACACTAATTCACAAAGATAAATGCACCTTAATGTTCAGAGCAGCACAATTTACAATAGCCAAGATATAGAAGGAATCTAAGTATCCATCAACAGATAAGTGGATAGAGAATATGTGGTACATATATACCAAAAAATATTACTCAACCATAAAAAAGAATGAAATTCAGCAGTAAAATAGATGGGGTTAGAGCATATTATGCTTAGTGAAATAAGTCAGACAGAGAAAGACAAATACTGTACAATATCAGTTATATGTAAAATCTAAAAAATAACAGAAGTAAATGTATAAGGCAAAACACAAGAAGATTCACAGACATAGAGAACAAACAAGCATAGGAACAAACTACAGTGAGAAGAGATATGATAGGGGGCACATCAGTGATATGGGATTAAAAGATATAAACTACTATGTATAAAATAGATAAGCAACAAGGATATACTGTACAATGCAGGGAATTTTAGCCATTATCTTGTAATAACTTTAAATGGAGTAAAATGGTAAAAATACTGAATCACTATGCTGTAGGCCTGAAACTAATATAATATTATAACTAAACTACACTTCAATCTAAAAAATTAATATAATGAGAGTGGTAACAGTGTAGTCAGGTTATAAAAGAAAAATACTTCTACCTGAAAAGTGAGAGATGTTTTCAAAATGCAGAAACTAAATGGAGTGTTGAGAGAAGAACAGAAGTTTCCATAAAAAGAGTGGGGTGAGAAGGCCATACCAGGAATAACAATCATGCAAAGTCTGCAGGGCTCCATTGAAGGCAGGAGGAAAGGGGGGCGACAGAGAATGAGACGACTGGATGGCATCACCAACTCAATGGACATGGTTTGAGCAAGCTCCAGGAGATGGGGAATGACAGAGAAGCTTGGCATGCTGCAGTCCATGGGGTCGCAAAGAATCAGACACAACTGAGCTACTGAACAGCAACAATTGAAAAAGACCCTAATGCTGGGAAAGACTGAGGGCAAGAGAAGAAGGGGGTGGCAGAAGATGAGATGGTTGGGTGGCATCACCAACTCAATGGACATGAGTTTGAGCAAACTCTGGGAGATAATGAAAGACAAGGAAACCTGGTGTACTTCATTCTACAGGGTTGCAAAGACACATGACTTAGCAACTGACAACGGTAGAAAAGAACATGGTTTTCCAGAGCCTGAGAGCAGAGAGTCAGGGACAACGGAAGATGTGATGGGAAGCTGACCTGGGCCAGAATGTAAAGGTCTTTCATATGCAAGACTTCTATTTCCTCCTCAGCACTAAACACACTTCAAGAACAATAATGATTTTATTTATTTATTTACATTTTTTACCCCCAGCATTGTTATTCAGTTGGTCTCTAGAGAGCCAAGAAGGAAAGAACTATCAGATACTCACAATTTATTGTTTGATATTGTTCTAAAATTAATTCTTGTGACAGCGAAAGAAGCATGAAAGAAACTAATGTGTTTTATGTTAGATGTTGACTTCTAGCACTAATTTCAGTTCTTAAATAGGACAATTTTTATTATTCAGAAAAGACTAAATGTATAATATGGGATAGAGATTGCATTTATTAGCAAGCATTTCACTTAATCAGCCAGATAGTTACCACTGGCCAGACAAGTGCTTATGAATTATGGCATTGCTTTTGGCAAAACTATTTATCTGCGTGACATGATATGTCACTTTTGAACTTCAACTTGACATCCATAAAATTACATTTTCATCAAACTGAAAGATCAAGCTTTCAATGCTGACTCACTTGGGTCAACATTTTGCAAATGCCTAGATTTACCACTTGAACCGTAAACCCTTTGTGAATAATTCTGTGCACTGATGTTTGATAGCCTAGGGCACAGATCATCATTTCTGGGCAGAAGAAGGGGTGTTAAAGCAAAATGCATTTCCTTTCTGCATGCCCAATGACTTCCTCCAAAGAGTATTCTCATCAGGTCATTTTGAAATCACTGGATAAACACTAACTTTGTGGAGCCCCAAAAGAAAGTAAAGAGCATCCATGGTGCATCATTTACTTCTTAGGATTAGGGAAGAGCATCACCTTCACTGCCAGAGGATATTCACTAGTGTACCAGGCACTTGCCACAATTTTGGGTACATACGTGCTAAGTCAATCCAGTCATATCCAACTCTTTGAGACCCTATGGACCGTAGTGTGCCAGGCTCCTTCTGCCCATGAGGTTCTCCAGGCAAGAATACTGGATTGGGTTGCCATGTGCTCCTCCAGAATATCTTCCCAAACCAAGGATCAAACCCATGTCTCTTAACATCTCCTGCACTGACAGATGGGTTCTTTACTACTGAGCCACCAAAGTTCCTGGCGGGGCTTCTAAAAGTTTCCTTCTTTAGGTTAGACTTAATTTTAGGTTCTTTAAAAATATGCAATGAGGAGAAAACCTCAAAACTGATCAAAAGAGCTAGAAAGAGTCATCAGTTATTCTGCCTTTAATTCTCTACTTAAACAAACATAAAGACATCCCATGCAACATTCAGGTGTTGCTGCTCTTTTCTGAACCCTGTTTATGAGGTGGATTCTTTCTTCCTGTGAACAGCGTAGATTTGGACCTCTCACCCTGGCAAGTAAGTATAGCAGTTTGGCCCTCCAGTGACTGCTTAAAAGAGGAAATGACCCAATGCCCCTTAATCTTTTTGGACAGAAATGACTGGCTGTGATGAGATTCAGTCATCACTCAAATACCCCATTTGAGAATTATTAAATGAACAGGTTCCCCACTGACCTTTACTAACCACATTAAAGAACAATCTGGCTCCATTTTTGAAACAAGATTTTTCACAGCAATTTTGCAAGAACAAATAACCCATTTGGTACAATAATGTAAACTTTGTCTTCCAAGAAAGGTGCATACTAATTTTGGTACTATTTACACAAGAACAAACCATTAGCTCCAAATCTTTCCCAGGGGGACGAGAAACATTAAACATGGTGATTGTTATGGTGACTTCACTAAAGGCTGGAAGAAATGATGACAAAAGTTCTTGTCATCTTCTCTTGCAGGTAGCAAGTTTGAAGGCAAATCTTTGGGAAGTGCTCTGACCCTGGTATCATGTAAAATTGGAATGCTATTGACAGAGTTGACTGGGCTAAACATAACCATAAAGGTGGAAGAGAAGTGCCTGGGGTTTTAGAGATGTCTGCAAGAATCACACAGATTTTAACTAAGATGATACTGAATTCTTGGGAGAAGGGACTTAGTGTTAGGTACTCAGCAGTTACAAGAATTTCTTTTTGGCAAGACTTGTCATAAACCAGTTTCAATAATATTGATATAGACCCTGCAGAGTCTCAAAAGTTGCCAAGCTACTAAGTCAGATGACTGAGAAAAAAATATATCACTTTTACTTTCTGTTGCAACTGAAAGATTGCCTAGATTAAATAACAAAGTAGACTTATTAGCTCACTTAACTAAAAAGTCCAAAGATAAAGAGACTTTAGGTTAGACTTGAGGTACCACTCAACCACATGAGAAAGAGAAATTTCCTTCCATCTCTCTTCTCTGCCTCCCACAGGGTCAGGTTTATCCTAGGCCTGGCTCTCTTATAGTCACAGGGAGCTCCCAGGGTTCCATGCTTCCTTATTCAAGCCCAGGACAATGGGCAATTTTCTGGTACCACCCAAGGAACCTCAGGAAAGCTCTCTTTCCAGAAGATTCTAGAAATATCTCCTTAACTCTCAATGGTGTGAATCCTGTGCTTACCCGTGAACTAATCAATGTCACTAGTAACCAAGGCATATATCTTGTCATGTCCTAGACTTTAAGTCCAAGACTAAGAATTTTTTTTCATTTAATGATCTGCCCTTGATTTAGGGGCCTTCACCCTGAGCCAATTCCAAGCAGACTGTGCAAGGAAGGCGCCACATAGAGGCTTATTCTCCAAGGGCCCCCTCCCAGCTTTGTCCTCCTAAGAGCAATGACTGCTTCTGCTCTCCAACAGGGAACACACAGCAGGAGGTACCTGGGAGGAGTCTGAGGAGTCTGCTTCTCTCAGCTCTGACCTCATTTGCAACTGAGTTTTTACTTCCTTGTGTTTGCTTGCACTAACTTTAGCCTGGGAAAGAGACTTCTGAACCCTGCTTAAACCATTTTGGATTACAGACTACTGCATCAAAGGCCTCCCTGCAAAGTTGTGGGGGTTTTCTCTCTCTCTTTTCAACTTCAGACTAAGCAAACCCCTTTCAGTAAGACCTTAAACTAAAACTTACAAGGAGTCAAAACCTGCTGACATCCTCAATTTTCTCTACCAAGTTTCTTAATGCTCTACCTTTGTAGGCAAAAGATCTAAGAACCAAATTATAGGGCAGGTCTTAGGTCAACCAGCTGTTCCATTACTAAGAGTAAGAACAGATAATTTTCCCGGTTTGGATAATAAGACCTCAGTGCTCTCTGCTCAACTCCCCAGGATCAGTCAATTCCACATTTTCAGGTGTATCTATCAAAAATGCTCCTATTAACAGCAGCAAAAAGATTTTGACAACTCTTAACAAAAGGAAATTTGTTGGAAAGTATTGAGGGCCTATGAAACAAAAGGAGGTTGGAGGACTAGGCTTAGAAACCAGGTGAAGTGAAGTTGCTCAGTCATGTTCGACTCTTTGCAACCCCATGCACTGTAGCCCTCCAGGCTCCTCTGTCCATGAGACTCTCCAGGCAAGAATACTGGAGTGGATTGCCATTTCCTTCTCCAGAGGATTTTCCTGACCCGGGGATCAAACCCAAGTGGATTTTCTACCATCTGAGCTACCAGAAAAGTCCAGAAAATGGATAGTCTCTCTACTAATTAGGATATGGATCTTGCTTCTTTAGCAGAGGCCAAACAACAGTGACTTAACCAACACAAAAAATTTGTTTCTTTCCTGTGTGGGGAGAAGGGAACCAGACTGTAGGCTGTTCTACCCAATCTTCTTCCACTTGGTTTTCCATTCTCTAAGACATCATCTTCATCTATAAGGTGGCATCACCAGGACCACACCCAGGCTCCAGCCAAGGAAATAGAGGGAATAAAGGGTAAATAGCTTCCTTTTAAAGATTTGACCTGAAAGTTGTACACATCATTCTTACCTACTGCTAACTGGCCAAAATTAGTCACCTGGTCATATCTGGCTGCAAGGGAAGCTTGAAAAATCTGTAACCAATATTTAGGATGCTGCTGCTGCTGCTAAGTCACTTCAGTTGTGTCCAACTCTGTGCAACCCCATAGATGGCAGCCTACCAGTCTCCCCCGTCCCTGAGATTCTCCAGGCAAGAACACTGGAGTGGGTTGCCATTTCCTTCTCCAATGTGTGAAAGTGAAAAGTGAAAGTGAAGTCATTCAGTCATGTCTGACTCTTAGCGACCCCATGGACTGCAGCCTACCAGGCTCCTCTGTCCATGGGATTTTCTAGGCAAGAGTACTGGAGTGGGGTGCCATTGCCTTCTCTGATATTTAGGATATAGGATGTCTTTTTCTTAAAAGAAAGAAAGGGTATTGAAGAATCTGGTAATCTCTACCACAGTAATCCAGTATTATGACTTCAATGGTTGTGTCCCCACCTCCAGAAATTCATATCTTGAAGTCCTAATGCCCAATGTGATGACAGTATTAGTAGGTTGGGGCTTTGATTAGGTCATAACGGTGGGGTTCTCCTGAATTAGATTAATGCTATTATAAAAAAAGACCCACAAAGGTCCCTAGCTGCTCTACCATGTGAGGATGCAAGAAGTCTGTGACCCAGAAACAGGCCCACACCCAAACTTGCTGGCACCCTGATCTCAGACTTCCATTTTCCAGAACTGTGAGAAAGGTTTCTATTGTTTATAGAAACCCAGTCTATGGTATTTTGTTATAGCGGCCTGAACAGAGTAAGACCCCAGGAAGCTCTAGAGGATCAAGAAGCAGGATAGATGCCATCTCCAAACAAGAACAGTCACCTAGACTACAGCCAGCCCTCCTGCAGAACACTGCCACCACCACCACTAGGCTTCACCTCCTACTGCCAGGAATAAATTCCAGCTGACCCTTCATCTTTGAGTCACCCACTTGAGAACCATGGTCTGGGTCAAAGTACCTGATTGTTCAGGCCAAATCTGTGTTCATGTCCTGGCAGCTAAGAAGTGGTGAGATGGAAATCCTGCCTCCCACTGAGAACATACGTGATCAAGGATTCCTCAGTAATGAGAAGGAAGTTTAGATATTGGGTAACCAAACAAAATGACACCTGTCCACTACAGATGAGGATACTGTTTCTCTCAGATATCATTTATCAAAGTATTTTGTTAGTCTGCTCAAAATCAATGAATATTGAAGGGGTGTGCCCTTGGCTCATGTTTACTAGAAAACAAGTAAACATAACCTCAGTAACAACAATGAACTATTGTTATGTTAACATGTTAAGAACTATCATCTTCTTTAGGAGGTACATAGAAATATTTGAGGGGAGGGTTTCATGAGTCAAGGAAGGAGTTTCAGTACTCCTATAGATTCAAGCTTCCACATATGAGTGGGGAGAAGCTTCCTATTTGCTTCAACAAACATAATTTTTTTCATCTAAATCAGGTTTAGAAATCATCACATCCCATGTCTCCATGAATGAATCTCTCTGAAAATCTCACTTAAAGTTTTTGGTTAATCAAGAGAACATCATCACTACAGAAAAGCAATGCTTTCAATGAGTAGGATATCAGGTTTGATAAAGATACAGAGAGGTTATTAAAAGAAAGACCTTTGCCCTTAGATCCACCTGCAGCAGTGTTTCTGGAGGAGGACGCTACTGTCATTTGGGTGAAACAATGCTCAACTGTGCAGGACTATTTCATACATATCCCATAACGCTGTACAATATTTAAAATTCCAGGCCACTAGGCATTATTGCCAGTGCACCTCATTGTAATATACATCACCATCATTATATACTGCCATTATAGTAACAAAGATGTCATATCCTTTTCAAATGCTCCCTAAAGGTTCTTACCGCTAGTTGGTTAGAATTTAGCTGGTGAGACAACATATACAAAAAAGACCTAACACTCAGGGAGCAGTCCACAAAATTTGGGAAATAATCCACAGTGGCACCCAGAACAGGGCCTGGAAATAAAGGTCAAAGGAACTGAATGGCTGAACAGATGGAGATGGGGCTTAACTGGCTCCCATGGAGCGGAACGGTAGCACACAGAATGCTGACAGAGAGTATAAGGAATAGTAAATAGACCTATAGTTACTATTTCTATTAAGAAACATGCAAGAAAAGTATAGTCTGGATGGAAGAAGGCCTTCAGTGTCAGATGGGACTTTGATTTTCCCAGTCTGCCACTTAACATGCAATTTTGGACAAGATAATCAATTCCTTGCATTTCAGATTTTTTTAATCTGTGAGATGAGAGTACATGCCTCATATAGTTGTTGTGAGGATGGAATGTCACAAAACCCAAAATGGTGCTTAGTACACAGGTGGCTAATAATAAATGGTAACTGTTACTATTCTATTATGCCACGATAGCAAGCTAGATTTAAACTTAAAACATTTAATTGGGAGTCAGTGCAATAAGGAAAACAACATGAACAAAATGGTGTGAAGAAAAGAGCACTAGATAATGGAAAAGCTAGAACTGGAGACCTGTTAATCCAGAGTGTTCCATTTCAGCACTTTTCATTTAAAACAATAATTTCATTACAAGTTGTCTTAGTTTCCTAGTCACTAGGCCATGGTTTTTTAAAGGCCTTATAATAAGATATACACCATGATATTAATAGGATTTACAAATCAATTGTGATTCTGAGTCTTTTTTACCTTTTTGTGTTTATAATATTTTCTATTTTTTTACCCTATTTTTTCAATGTATTTTCTACTGAAGTACAGTTGATGTATAATACTATATGGTATAGGTGTATAATATAGTGATTGTACTAATCATTAATTTTCTGATTTTTCACTATAAACCATTTTAATCTGTGTTATTTTGAATAGTTCTTTGCAAATATTTTTATGTAAAAAGATTTACAGTGGAGTCAATTTTGAAAGCTAGGAATTCTTTAGTAAAGTCTTCTGATCATTAGCTGACATTTATTGAACAACCTAGATGGACTGAGCAAAATCTTGCCGTTAATGTCTGTTTCAAACCACCAGCAATCCACACGGAGTCATTAAGAGTGAACAGGTGGCACCTCCAAGAAGCTGATGTATCTTCCAGGACAGGAATCAATGGTACCCAGAGAAGCAAGAGAGGAGAGGGCCATGGCTGTGTTCACAGGCTTAGAAACTCAGTTACTTTATCCAACACATTTCAGTTCATGTCCCATCAGAGAGAATTTCTTTCGTTCTTAGGTAATTATGAGAACTGGGTTAACATAAAAAGCCATTTATTTAAGACATGTTTTTAAGGTATGGCTTTAAGTTTCTCTGTGAGTTTACATGCTCCTTTGTTTATAAAATGCAATAAATATTTGTTGATGTGATGTGTTATCCAAAATACAAAGTGAAAGTGAAAATCACTGAGTCATGTCCAACTCTTTGAGACCCCATGTACTATACAGTCCATGGAATTCTCCAGGTCAGAATACTAAAGTGGGTAGCCTTTCCCTTCTTCAAGGGATCTTCCCAACCCAGGGACTGAACCCAGGTCTCCTGCATTGCAGGCAGATATTTTAAGCAGCTGAGCCACAAGGGAAGCCCAAACTATAAGGTGACTAATAGCAAACAGTGACTGTTACATCTACAAAGTAGCTGTATTCAACACCATTCATATAATTATGATCCATGGTAATAGTTACAACTGTATCATACAATATTAGAGGCAAGTTATCAACAATAGTGATTTTTGCATTTAAATGTTTAATTTGTCCTTCTCTTATGTTAATAATATGGCAGAAAAACAACTACTTCAACAGTTTTAAAATTCCATAAAATGGTAATTTAGATGAATGTAGGTTTTAAATTGTATGCATATAGACACAGCCCTACACTGAAATTTTGGTATGTTCTATGAATTGGCAAATTCATGTTCTTATACTTCAGCTGTAATCTGGTCTCATTTATCAAAAGATTTCCCACCTACCCTGAACAACTGAATTTAACTAACCAATATGCAGCTAACATCAATAGCATTTGGAGACATTTTTTCAGCAAAGGATTTTTTTAATCTTCAGTTCAGTCAGTCATCGTGACTAACTCTTTGAGATCCCATGGACTGCAGCAAGCCAGACTTCCCTGTCAATCATCAACTCCGGGAGTTTACTCAAACTCATGTCCATCGAGTTAGTGATGCCATCCAACCATCTCATCCTCTGTCATCCCCTTCTCCTCCTGCCTTCAATCTTTCCCAGCATTCGAGGTCTTTTTCTAATGAGTCAGTTCTTTACATCAGGTGGTCAAAGTATTGGAGTTTCAGCTTCAGTCCTTCCAAAGAATATTCAGGACTGATTTCCTTTAGGATGGACTGGTTGAATCTCCTTGCTCTCCAAGGGACTCTCAAGAGTCTCCTCCAACACCACAGTCAAAAGCATCCTCTTCAGCTTTCTTTATGGTCCAACTCTCACATCCATACATGACTACTGGAAAAACCATGGCTTTGACTAGATGGACCTTTGTCAGCAAGATAATGTCCCTGCTTTTTAACATGCAGTCTAAGTTGATCATAGCTTTTCTTCCAAGGAGGAAGGATCTTGATTTCATGACTGCAGTCACCATCTGCCATGATTTTGGAGCCCAAAAAAATAAAGTCTCTCACTGTTTCCCCATCTATTTGTCATGAAGTGATGGGACTGGATGCCATGATCTTAGTTTCATGAATGTTGAGTTTGAAGCCAACTTTTTCACTCTCCTTTTTTGCTTTCAAGAGTCTCTTTAGTTCCTCTTCACTTTCTGCAATAAAGGTGGTATCATCTGCATATGTGAGGTTATTGATACTTCTGCCTCAATCTTGATTCCATCTTGTGCTTCATCCAACCTAGCATAATTTATATGCAGCCTGGACTCGGCACATTAGTTAAATATGCAGGGCAACAATATACAGCCTTGACGTACTCCTTTTCCTATTTGGAACCAGTCTGTTGTTCCATGTCCAGTTCTCACTGTTGCTTCTTGACCTGTATACAGATTTCTCAGGAGGCAGGTAAGGTGGTCTGGTATGCATTTTCCACAGTTGTGATTCACACAATCAAAGGCTTTAGCATAGTCAATAAAGCAGAAGTAGATGTTTTTCTGGAATTCTCTTGCTTTTTCTATGATTCAACGGATGTTGGCAATTTGATCTCTGATTCCTCTGGCTTTTCTAAAACCAGTTTGAATATCTGGAAGTTCACGGTTCATATACTATTGAAACCTGGCTTGGAGAATTTTGAGCATTATTTTGCTAACATGTGAAATGAGAGCAATTGTTCAGTAGTTTGAATATTCTTTGTCATAGACTTTCTTTAGGATTGGTATGAAAACTGATCTTTTCCATTCCTGTGGCTAATGTTGAGTTTTCCAAATTTGCTAGCATATTGAGTGCAGCACTTTTACAGCATCATCTTTTAAGATTTGAAAGAGCTCATCTAGAATTCCATCACCTCCACTAGCTTTTTTCGTAGTGATGCTTCCTAAAGCCCACTTGACTTCCCACTCCAGGATGTCTGGCTCTAGGTGAGTGGTCACATCATTGTGGTTATCTGAGTCATGAAGATCTCTTTTGTATAGTTCTTCTGTGTATTCTTGCCACCTCTCCTTACTATCTTCTGCTCCTATTATGTCCATACCATTTCTGTCCTTTATTGTGCCCATCTTTGCATGAAATGTTCCCTTGGTATCTCTAATGTTCTTGAAGAGATCTCTAGTTCTTTCCCATTTTATTGTTTTTCTCTATTTCTTTGCATTGATCACTGAGGAAGGCTTTCTTATCCCTCCTTGCTATTCTTTGAAACTCTGCATTCAGATGGATTTATCTTTCCTTTTCTCAAACTTTGCCTTTTGCTTTCCTTCTTTTCTCAGCTATTTTTAAGGCCACCTCAGACAACCATTTTGCCTTTTTGCATTTCTTTTTCTTGGAGATGGTTTTGATCACAGCCTCCTGTATAATGTTATGAACCTCCATCCATAATTCTTCAGGCAATCTGTCTATCAGATCTAATCCCTTAAATCTATTTCTCACTTCCACTGTATAATTGTAAAGGATTTGATTTAGGTCATACCTGAATGGTCTAATGGTTTTTCCTACTTTCTTAAGTTTAAGTCCGAATTTGGCAATAAGGAGTTCATGATCTGAGCCACAGTCAGCTCCTGGTCCTGTTTTTGCTGACTATATAGAGCTTCTCCATCTTTGGCTGCAAAGAATGTAATCAATCTGATTTCAATATTGACCATCTGGTGATGTCCATGTATAGAGCTGTCTCTTGTTTTGTCAAAAGAGATTGTTTGCTTTGACCCATGTGTTCTCTTGGCAAAACTCTATTAGCCTTTGCCCTCCTTCATTTTGTACTCCAAAGCCAAACTTGCCTGTTATGCCAGATATCTCTTGACTTCCTACTTTTGCATTCAATTTTTTAATCTTACATCCAGGGAAAATAAAGATGTAAAGGGAGAAAATGTTTCAACCTTCCCTAGTTTAAGCTTTCGGATTGTCTCCCTCTGGGAATTAATCACAATTGTTTAAAAAAAAATTTTTAAAAAAAACTAGCTTTTATTGAATTCTTAGCTCAGTATCACTAATCATCAAGGAAATGTCAATCAAAACCACAATGAGATATCCCCTCACACCTATCAGAATAGCTATTGTCAAAAAGTCTACAAGTAACAAATGCTGGCAAGGATGTGAAGAAAAGTGAACCCTTATACACTGTTGCTGGGAATGTAAGTTGGTGCAGCCACTGTGGAAAACAGTATGGAGGTTTCTCAAAAAACTAAAAATAGAACTACCATATGACCCAGCAATTCCACTCCTGGGTATATATCCCCCAAAAAACAAAAACACTAATTTGAAAAGATACACACATTCCAATGTCCATAGCAGTATTATTTACAGTTGCAAGACATGAAAACAAGCTACATGTCCATTAACAAATGGATAGGTAAAGAAGATGTGGTAAATATACACAATGGAATACTACTCAGCCATAAAAAATAATGAAATTTTGTCATCTGCAGCAACATGAATGGACTTGGAAAGTATTATGCCAAGTGAAATAAGTCAGATAGAGAAAGACAAACACTGTCTGATATCACTTATATGTGGAGTCTAAAAAATATAGAATGAAGTAGTGAATGAAACAAAAAAAGAAGCAGACCTATAGCTAGAGAAAAAAAACTAGTGGGTACCAGTGAAAGTGGGAATGGCAATATAGGGGTTAGGGACTGGGTGGCACAAACTATTGGGTATAAAGTTGGCTCAAAAATATATTATACAGCACAGGAAATATAACCAATATTTTGTAGTAATTGTATATGGAAAATAACCTTTAAAATTATATAAAAATAAAGAATGTAAAATAAAAATTTTAAATAATATATTAAAGTTTAAAAAAGCTAGTTTTTATTGAGGACTTACCAAGGACCAACCAGGTACTATGAAAAGTGCTTTCCATACTGTGACTTTTTAATCCCTCCTCAGTGATCCTTTATTGGTAAAGAAACTGTGGCTCAGAAGTAAGGGACCTGCCTAAGGTCTGTAAGTGGCAGAACCAAAATTTAATCCCTACCTATTCAACTCCAAAAGCCTTTGTTCATGACAATTCCTCTCTGGCCCCAAGCCATGTGAGCCTGAGCCATCCTGAGAGATAAGTGGCCCAATCAGCAACTCCAACAGGCCAGCGCTGCTGTGCATCTTTCAGGCTATCCTGGGGATGCTGTATGTCTCCTATGAATGTTTATGTCCAATAAAAATCACGTCTTAGAGAAAAAGATTAAATGATTATACTACACACTTTAGGTAGCACTTATTATGTCAGGCACTGTATAAATATAATGCATGTTTATTTTTAATCCTCAAAAGCCTACATGTTAGGCACCATTACCGTCAGCTCTAATTTACAGGTAGTAATTTAAAACAGAGAAATTAAGTAAACTGTCTAGGGTGACACAGCTGGCAAGTAGAAAATCTGAGACTCAAAGGCAGACAGGCTGGTGCCAAGGGCCAGGTGCCAACCACCTACACGTCCTCTCACCAAGACCAGGCTATTGTTCTCACATCTCCCACTGACTCTGGATAAAAAGCAAGGACCAAGGCTTTTGGAAGCAGATTTACTATTTGAGGGCTGAAAATACATTGCTTGGCAAAGTGTTTGGGGATGTAGAGATAAATTATTCAATTCAAAAAATATTCTGTTTGTATGCTCATGTACCTTTTTGTACAAAACACTCTAGACTTATATTTTCTTTGGTAAGACCAAAAGGGGAAATAAAAATGTTATGACCATAATAAAAGGGCTTTCTAAATATATATAGACCCCAAGACCTTTCTTCTAGTCAGATAATATCTAACTGACTATAGGAAGATTAACAAGTGGAAGACAATGCATTTGAATTACAGAAGATTAATATTTAATTTGGTGTCCATGGTATATTCTCGGGCACAGGACAGGGTGATTTTTAAAAGCAAAATAAGGATATAGTGCAGTTCACAAAGCACTCAATTGTTGTAAGCCCCCTCTAGAGCCAGATTAACATGAGTTAATCAGCCAAAATTAAATAATTCAATCACCTATATGAACCTTTTTCCTAATTTGATCTCATAACCTTTGGCCCCATAGAAATTGAACTCATTCAAACTAATTAAGCTGCTGCACATTGGCTATGCCAGGCATAAAAAAGAAGAAATTTCTCATTCAGCAATGTTCTAGTGTAGAAGAGAGATTCTAGAGACTGGGAATAAAGCCATTTAACTGAATGCCCCCTCTCTCCTGATTTAATTGTACTGCACTGAATTGACTAACAAGACCAAAATGAGAAAACTCATCCAATTATTAAGAATTGGGTGTATCCATTGCCCTTCATACACCATTGACTTGATTCACTTTGGAAAGCAATGCAGATACAAGAAATTCAAATATTTAAGTAGACTCTTTTCCCTGGGAGAAAAAAATGGTCTTGTCACAGGGCTGAAATCATCCTGAAGTACAAGAAAGGGTGCATAATGCTGAAAACTGAGACTCTGGAAACTAAAAGGCAGCCTAGGGCTTCCCTGGTGGCTCAGTGGTAAAAAAAAAAAAAAAAAAGCCTGCCTGCCAATGCAGGAGACATGGATTCAAACCCTGGGTCAGGAAGATTCCCCTGGATGAGAAAATGGCAATCATTCCAATATGCTTCCCTGGGAAATGCCATGGACACAGGAGTCTTGGGGCTACAGTCCTTATGGAGTCGGACATGACTGAGCAACTGAGCATGTATGCATCCATGCACTTGGGAATGAAAATTTAGCCTGAACACAATGGCGAAAGCCAGTCGTAATAAAAGGTGGCCTAATGACGAATAGATTCAAGGGACTGGATCTGATAGATAGAGTGCCTGAAGAATTATGGATGGAGGTTTGTGACACTGTGCAAGAGGCAGTGATCAAGACCATCCCCAAGAAAAAGAAATGCAAAAAGGCAAAATGGTTGTCTGAGGAGGCCTTACAAATAAGTGTGAATAGAAGAGAAGCAAAAGGCAAAGGAGAAAAGGAAATATATACCCATTTGAATGGAGAGTTCCAAAAAAATAGCAAGGAAAGATAAGAAAGCCTTCCTCGGTGTTCATTGCAAAGAAATAGAGGAAAACAATGGAATGGGAAAGACTAGAGATCTCTTCAAGAACACTAGAGACACCAAGGGAATATTTCATGCAAAGATGGGCACAATAAAGGACAGAAATGGTATGGACCTAACAGAAGCAGAAGATACTAAGAAAAGGTGGCAAGAATACACAGAAGAACCATACAAAGAAAGATCTTCATGACCCAGATAACCACAATGATGTGATCCCTCACAAAGAACCAAACATCCTGAAATGCTAAGTCAAGTGTGCCTTAGGAAGCATCACTACAAAGTTAGCAGAGGTGATAGAATTCCAGTTGAGCTCTTTCAAATCTTAAAAGATGATGCTGTGAAAGTGCTGCACTCAGTATGCCAGAAAATTTGGAAAATTTGGCAGTGGCCACAGGAATGGAAAAGGTCAGTTTTCATTCCAATCCCAAAAAAAAGGCAATGCCGAAGAATGTCCAAACCACCACACAGTTGCACCATCTCACATGATAGAAAGTAATGCTCAAAATCTCCAAGCCAGGCTTCAATAGTATGTGAACCATGAACTTCCAGATGTTCAAGCTGGATTTAGAAAAGGCAGAGGAACCAGAAATCAAATTGCCAACATCCATTAGATCATAGAAAAAGCAAGAGATTTCCAGTAAAACATCTACTTCTGCTTTATTGACTTTGCCAAAGCCTTTGACTGTGTGGATCACAACAAACTGTGGAAAATTCTTAGAGAGATGGGAATACCAACCACCTGACCTGCCTTCTAAGAAATCTGTATGCAGGTCAAGAAGCAACAGTTAGAATAAGACATGGAACAACAGACTGGTTTCAAATCAGGAAAGGAGTATGTCAAGACTATAATTGTCACCCTGCTTATTTAACTTATATGCAGAGGAAGTACATCATGAAAAATGCTGGACTGGATGGAGCACAAGCTGGAACCAAGACTGCTGGGAGAAATATTAATAACCTCAGATAGGCAGATGACAGCATCCTTATGGCAGAAAGCAAAGAAGTACTAAAGAGCCTCTTGATGAAAGTGAAAGAGGAGAGTGAAAAAGTTGGCTTAAAACTCAACGTTCATAAAACTAAGATCATGGCATCTGGTCCCATCACTACATGCAAATAGATGGGGAAACAATGGAAACAGTGACAGACTTTATTTTGAGGAGTTACAAAATCACTGCAGATGGTGACTGTAGCCATGAAATTAAAAGTTAACTTCCTTGGAAGAAATGTTATCACCAACCTAGACAGCATATTAAAAAGCAGAGAGATTACTTTGCCAACAACAATCCACCTAGTCAAAGCTATGGTTTTTCCAGTAGTCATTTATGGATGTGAGAGTTGGACTATAAAATCACCAACCCAAGTTTGATGCATGATACAGGGTGCTCAAGGCTGGTGCACCAGGATGACCAAGAGGGATGGTATCGGGAGGGAGGTGAGAGGGGGGTTATGGAAGGGGAACACATGTATACTCATGGTGGATTCATGTCAATGTATGGCAAAACCAACATAATAATGTACAGAAAAAAGTCTTTCCTGAATTTATTACAATAAAAAAATTAAATTTAATTTTAAAAAAAGCTGCACTGAAGAATTGATGCTTTCGAACTGTGGTTTTGGAGAAGACTGTTGTCTTGTCAACTTGGACAGCAAGGAGATCCAACCAGTCCATCCTGAAGGAAATTAGTCCTGAATATTCATTGAAAGGACTGATGCTGAAGCTGAAACTCCAATACTTTGGCCACCTGATGCGAAGAACTGACTCATTAGAAAAAGACCCTGAATGCTGGGAAAGATTGAAGGCAGGAGGAGAAGGGGATGACAGAGGATGAGATAGTTTGATGGCATCACCAACTTAATGGACATGAGTTTGAGCAAGCTCCAAGAGTTAGTGATGGACAGGGAGGCCTGGCATGCTGTAGTCCATGGAGTTGCAAAGAGTAGGACACAACTGAGTGACTGAACTGAACAGAATAAAAGTCCAAAGAAATAGCAGTGCTCTAAAGTGTACTATGTATGGTTGCAGAAATAGAAATAACTGTCACTTGCTGAGAGTGAAGTACTTGCTAAACTTGGGGCAGGGGGCAGAGTGTAACATATTGAGACAGACACAGTATTAGTAATCAGACAGCCTGGGATTGGTTCTGACACCTCCACCTGTGTGACATTTTGAGGTTTACTTCCCTTTGTAAGATGGGGTCAATGACACCCATCTGACTGAGTCACTGTAAGTATCAGTAAGATAATGTATGTGTGGCAGAGATTGCTATAGGGATTCCCAACTTTTAGCTAGACGCTTGGCTTCCTGGAATAAACACTATTTCCCAGACTGCCTTGCAGCTGAGTGTGGGTATGGACTACATTACGGCCAATGGGAAGCAGACGCCTGTGTATGTGCTAGTTTTCATTCACCCACTTTAACTCAGTCATCCTCATGGCAACCTGGTGATGTAGCTTGCAGGAGGAAAGGATAAAGAAGAGGCAGAGCATACACTCCTAAGGATGTCTGATCGCCCTTATTCACATTCCCAGCTGATACCCAGGATGTGCATATGAGAGGATAGCTGAAGATAACTGTCTCTTCCCTGGAGGAAGAGACATAGGCAAGATTGTCCTCATGGAGGGAAGTGATCTCAAAAGAGGAGACCTTTTGCCTGAGTCCACAGTGTGGCCAGAGAACATAAGGTTTCTTAACACCTTGGGTAATCCAAAGTGATGTGATGGTTGATCAAAAGTTGGGATTTGTAAAGAGTTCTCTTTACCAGAGCAGCCAACAGTAACTTATGATACTGTTTTCGTTTGATAAAATCACTGTGTCTTTAATCATGAGTTCAAAGTGCTTGCAAAACCTCTCATGATCCAACTTTTGCCCACCTCCAGAGTTTGATACCAGTCATTTGAATGTGCAGTTCCCCTCATGTGTCAAGCTATATGTTCCCACCCCTTGCAATGGCTCACATCCCTGCCACCTGCTGAATGAACCTCTACGCATCCTTCAGAACTAAGCTTGGATGTCTTCCTTTTGTAAAGCTTCTCATGATTTCCACAGGTGAGAGAAATGCCCCTCCAACACACTAGCCATTGTAGGATTTTGTTCCCATGACTGTCTTCCCCTCCTGACCATGAGGTCTTGCAGAGTTGGGACCACACATCTTTGTATCCCCAGCATTCCGGACTTAAATATCTTAGACTCAAGTTACAGATAAATGTGTTAACTAGCACTTAATCAAAAATTAACTGGCTGTCTAGCTAAAAGGATGTCTTCATGATCTGACTGGACTCAAAGTTAATCCCCCCTCAAAATAAATCAGATCCTGGATATCAGAAACATCGTACCCCAGAGTGATTTGTATTATGTTAGCAAATCTCTCAAACTAATTTTAGTAGGGAGGACCAGGATACAAAAGTTTGAGGACAGTTAAATACATACATACCCTGCTGCTGTTGCTTCTCAGTCACTTCAGTCATGTCCAACTCTGTGCAGCCCCATGAACTGTAGCCCATCAGGGTCCTCTGTCCATGGGATTCTCCAGGCAAGAATACTGGAGTGGGTTGCTGTGCCTTCCTCCAGGGGATCTTCCCAACCCAGGGATGGAACCTGTGTCTCTTGCATCTAACCTATATTAGCAGGTGGGTTCTTTACCACTAGCATCACCTGGGAAGCCTACATACATACCCCACAACCCAACAATTTCACTCTGAGGTTTATACCCAAAAGAAATGAACATGCATGTCCACACGAACAGTTGGACATGAATATTTGTAGTAAAACTGGAAACAACCCAAATATCTACCAGCAAGCAAGTAAATAAACAAACTGTGTTATGCTCATATAATAGCATATGAATGTTACAAATAAAAAGCAGAAATCTCTGAATACATGCAACAACATGGATGAATCTCAAAACAATATGTTAACTAATTATTCCATTCACATGAAGTCAAACAATAAACCAAAAGGATGTATCTACAATGGTTGTCTTGGGTGGGAGGATTTGACTAAAAAGGGGGCACATGGTAATTTTCAAAGATTAAAAAATGTTTCATATCTCAATTTGAATGATGATAATCCAGGTGAATATATTTATCAGAAGTTGTTGAACTAAAGATCTGCGCACTTTACTACATGTAAATTCTTCCTCAATAAAGAAAAAAGTTTGAGGACTACTGCTTTATAAAAATCACACACTTCAAGAAGTAACACTATAGACATTTTCCCCTGGGAGGTGGGAAACCTGGAGTATAGCTCTGTTTAAGACATCAGCTCATAGGAGGGAATATATGGTGCTATAGCCAGCAGAACAACAGTGCAAAATATAAACTCTATTAAAAATGACAAACTGTCAGTCTACTGAGGCATCAAAGAGGAAAAGCTGTTGTTCAAAAGCCTTCATTAAAATTTCACTTTTGCTGGCCTGTCCATAATAGATCTCAAATCAACTCTTTCATGATGAATTGACTATTATAATATTTCCTATTATACTTAGCCTCTTTTTTATGAGGAGAAAAATATTTTAACTTGAGGAGGTAATCAGGGAAATGTGATTGCAAATGACAGTGAACAAAGGCATTTTATGAAGCTGGAGTGATTGGGAAGAGATTTGTGAACTAAGAGCTATGCATTCTGAGCCTAGTTGCTGAATAAGAAAATGTTTTTATTTTCAGTAATCTGTACAACTGATACCAGTGGTCAACACATTTACCCCCAAACCTATACTTTATATTTACTCCTTGGATGCAATTCAGTGTCTCTAAGCCTTTAAAACTGAATATCCTCCTTGGTGTCCTGGTAAATATTGCAGAAACAGGAACTCCTTTACTGGTGTACACACACACACACACCACATCTACCTTCCACTCACTGGGTGTGCTCTAGAGTTATGGTCCAAACTCTCCCACTTATTAGCTCTGGAAACTTGAGCAATTTATTTAAACTCTGTTTTCCAGATCTTTCACCTGTAAAATGATATAATAACAGAATGTACCTCAAAATCATTTACAGGTTAAATATAATTATGTGTTTAGCACAGGATCTAGCTCATAGCAAGCATCAGTAAATGATAGAAGAAAAGCAACCACACAATAGAACTTATCAATTAATTTTGAAAAAAAGATAACTGATGTTGAAAGGGGGGAAATTGATTTCCTAAAATCATGCAGATGTTTGATGACAGAACTGGTACCAGAACAGAAATTTTCTGACTCCCAGACCAATGGTCTTTCCAAAAGCCAATGGTCTTTCCAAAAGCCCTGCTCTTTTCTCTTCTGTCCCCCAACTTTTACTATGCCATGACTGAGAAGACACTGTGATGATCAGAGTCAAGAGACTCATATTCTACTCCCAGACTGACACCTTCCTGAACTTCTGATTTCTCTTCTATAAAATGAAAAGATTGGAAACAAGACTGCAAAGATTCTGACCAGCAAAAGTATTCTGTGATTCCGTTAGCAAACCTAAACCCGGCACCACTTTTATGGATGCAGAGTGGGACAGAAGTCAGTTACACCACCAACTGCAGTCTTCTGCTCTGACTGATCACTTGTCCAGCTGTCCACTCTCTCACTCATCACCTTGACATCTCCCTCCAAAGTTCTCACCCTCTGCCTGGAACAATGTGGGCAGGAATGTAATAAGCAAAGGTGAGGCAGGGAAAGGCGGCTCTCTAGGAAACTAGAGAGCATGTTCCTCATGCCTGATGGTTTATACAACAACCACCTAAATTAAAGAGCAACCAGCGATTCTATTAATATAAGGACATAGAGCATGTTTTATGAAAATAAGCAGTAGACAAAGTCTGGGAACTAAGTTCAATTCTGACTGCAAGAAAATGTATTCCCCTTCTTTATCTACTGCGAAAAAAAGGAGTGCTCATTTAGAGTAACAAGTTCTATACACACAAGTTTTATAAGAACTCCCAGGTGTAAGTAAGCATGTGAATGTCATAGGTTAAAAGAAGAATAGAGGTGAGCTACACCACTGTGATGAGCTAGAAGCCAACTCATCATCTCTCCGCTGGCTTTTAGATAGCTTATGACAGACTCAGATGCACTGCCTGTCTCGTCCCTGAATTCTTTTTCCCTAAAACCCCACATGGCCCATCATGTCCACAGTAGAGGATCTGACCCATATAGGTGGGAACAAGTGGTTTATCAGCTCATCAAACATGAAGTAAAAGTAAGGACACTGAGTAGTCTTACCCTTCACCCAGAGAGAGCACAATACAGGGATCCCCTTCATAGGAGGAACAAAGGAGGGAATTGAGGACATTTAGCTTAGAAAAAAGGTCAACTGAAGCAAAGAAGGAAACATCAGACATGAAAAGGGCCAAGCCATGGTGGAGAAAAACTGTCACTTTCCCTTAACTAGAATGAACATAACTCTCCTTGTCCCTAGGATACTACTGGTTTATGTCTGTGGACCCAGGGCCAGTTTAGCCTTCATCCCATTGGAAATATTTTTATTAAAGCTGCATTAAGATAACTTAGAAAGGGTTTGGGTAGACTTCCACTTTGTATTTCCAGCTTCTGCCTTCATTTCCCTTTAGCTTTGTCTAAGACCCATATGTGATCAACAGAGATCTAACTTTAACACATGGTTTCCAACTGAGAGATGATTAACAATGCATCTCTCTTTTCCTGACCTTTTCCAGAGGCAATGTAACCAGCACCTCCCTTTCAACAACGGTATACAATGTGCCCTCTTACCCAGATGATAAAAGATATTCATATACAAACAGGAGAAACTACCCACCTCAGTTCTGGAAGACAGATTCAGGATTGCTCCCTCTCCTGGCAGCTTGGTAGACTGGCCGCTGAGATACTTAGATGCACAAAGAGGCTATGCCCCCACAGTTTACCAAAGCGTAGGTTGTTTTTGTTGAGTCATTAAGTCACATTCAACTCTTTGTGACCCCATGGACTGCAACATGCCAGCCTCCTCTATCCTTCACTATCTCCCAAAGTTTGCTCAAATTCATGTCCACTGAGTTGGTGGCACTGTCTAACCATCTCATCCCCTACCACTCTCTTCTTCTTTTGCCTTTAGTCTTTCCCAGAGTGGGAAACATGGGAAAATTATAGTAGTAGACTCTGGACAATTCTACCATAGAGAGAAACACAGAAAGTAGCCTAAACGCTCTTACTCTAGTGTAGTTGTCATGTATTGTATGGAGTTTAATTGGTAATTTTTTTATTTTATAATGAATCTTTTGGCAGCAATGATTTTTTAAGTGCTTATTCATAAAATAGTAAGTACTAAATTTTTATTTTTCAAGAATGTTAAGAGTTGCCATCCATCATGGGGCCTATAGCAACATCACTGACCACATGGAAACCTGAAGATCTGAACCTCTAGAAAGCATCAGCATCTACTTCAGAAGTTATTTTCAGAAGACTGTGACCCAAAATAAAGATTTAACACTTTCAGTTGCACAAGGTGTATTTTAATATCACTCTATGAGGCACAGATTTTGATCTAGATCAAATGACTGTTCTAAATTAATTTTACTTATTTTATATTCCAAAGGTTGTTTCTGTGCAGATACCAAAAATAAAGAGAAAGCTGTCTGGATTGCCTCTGTAAGCAGAAACTGTCAGTTTTATATCAGTGTCAGCACTGAAGTTTCAAAGAGAAAAAAAATTGGTTAATTCCAAAAACAGATCTAATATTTTCAATATTTCTACCCATCTCATAAAAAAGATCAACAGTGAATATTAAAATTCCTATGGTGGAAATATAATTTTTGGAATACAGTATCATGGTTAATGTAATATTCTCACTAAATTAAGGAGCCCATGGGGAGAGCAGCTGAAAACAAAAGCGTGACTAAAATCCAGGTGTTCTAGAAGACATACAGATGGCTAACAAATACATGAAAAGATGCCCAACATCACTCATTATCAGAGAAATGTAAATCAAAACCACAATGAGGTACCATCTCATGCCGGTCGCAATGGCTGCCATCCAAAAGTCTACAAACACTAAATGCTGGAGAGGATGTGGAGAAAAAGGAACCTTCTTACACTGTTGGTGGGAATGCAAACTAGTACAGTCACTCTGGAGAACAGTGTGGAGATTCCTTAAAAAACTGGAAATAGACCTGCCACATGACCCAGCAATCCACTGTGGGGCATACAAGGAAACCAGAATTGAGAGAGATGCATGTACCCCAGTGTTCACTGCAGCATTGCTTACAGTAGCCAGGACATGGAAGCAACCTAGATGTCCATCGGCGGACAAGTGGATAAGAAAGCTGTGGTACAGATACACAATGGGATATTACTCAGCTATTAAAAATGCATTTGAATCAGTTCTAATGAGGTGGATGAAACTGGAGCCTATTATACAGAGTGAAGTAAGCCAGAAGGAAAAACACCAATACAGTATATTAATGCATTTTGTGGAATTTAGAAAGATGGTAATGATGACCCTATATGCGAGACAGCAAAAGAGACACAGATACAAAGAACAGACTTTTGTACTCTGTGGGAAAAGGCAAGGGTGGGATGATTTGAGAGAAGAGCATTGAAACATGTATATTTATTATATGTGAAATAGATCACCAGTCCAAGTTCGATGCATGAAAAGGGGACTCAAAGCCAGTGCACTGAGACAGCCCTGAGGGATGGGATGGGTAGGGAGGTGGGAGGAGGGTTCAGGATGGGGGACACATGTACACCCATGGCTGATTCATGTCAGTGTATGGCAAAAATCACTACAATACTGTGAAGTAATTAGTCTCCAATTAAAATAAATTAATTGATTTTTTTTAATAAAATAAAATCCATGTGTTCTAAACATGCTGTGTCAATGGCTCTTCTGATAGGTCTGATGTATTTCTTAGCACAAACAAACAACAACAACAAATGTAAGTACAACCTATGGAACAGAAATGACTTGGCATTGGTTAAGATACTACATAATTTACAATTATGTCCAAATAAGTTGCAACATTCTACCAACAAAAATTAAATATAATGGTAAATTTTTACTAATTTTTGTATTTATATAATGGTTACAGTAATTGAACCTGAAAATATTTTACTGAAGTTGATGTTAAATGCAAAAAGAACAATCTACCCATAAATTAGAAGATACTTCAGGAAACTGTGCATTTTAATTATTTGTAGCTCCTTTCACTTTCAAAAGTCTTAATTTTTCTCCAAAGTGTTCTGAAGGGCACTTCATCTAAAACTCAGGAGAACAAAATGAATACAATCAGAGGAAGGCAGTAAAAGGCAGATTTCATTTCAAGGTAAGAAAGCTTTTATCTAATCAGAGACATTTGACAAGAGGAAGTATATTGTGGTAGGAAGATCACCTGACACAATGTCCAACGAGGCAGCTGATTTCATTATTGACAGTGGAATGGGCCACTGTGAGAGGCTATGGGCTCACCATCACTGGAAATGTTTAAACACTATCAGTGAAGGGACCTACCTGAGTTGGAGAAGGATCCAGAATATCCCTGAGCTTCCTTTAAACCCTGTGATTGATTCATTCAACAAATGATCATTGCTCTGTCTTGCACTGCTCACCCTGGAAGTAGCTAGTCAGCCACTATGTCGTGAGGCATCTTACACTCAAGTCGTGTGAGACGATAAATGTTTGTTGTCTTGAGTTGTTAGAAAAAAAATGAGTGCCCACTACATGTGAGGCATGGTTCTAGTGGTGGTGAACAACTGTATGAAGTGCCAATAATTGCTTGATATCTGGCTACCAAGAAAATAGGCCAATAAATCAAGTAGTGAAAAATGTAAAAATGAGTATGTGAAAAAGGACTGAAAACAGTCAAGTACAACACAGATGCAAGCGATAATTGCTGTTAAATTGAATTATGTATTTATGTCTTTAATTTATTGTTTGCTTGATAATTAGTCATACATAGAGCTGTTTTATATACATGATTCTAGTCTTCCAGGTTCAGGTTTTCAGATTTCTGTTTTCAGTTGGGTACCCCTTAATTGGTGTTAACTTGTATTTAGTTTTGTGACGCCATCCTTCCATGTAAGCATGTTCTACTTCCAGAATAGCTTGTGTGAGTCTCAAGGTCAAGGTCCCATCTTGCCTCTTTCCACTCAACACTCACAGTGTTTAGATCAAGGTTGGGTACTCATAGAAATCGCAGGACACAAGATTGGCTCCACGAAGATACTTTCTTCCCCATTTGGTGGAAGTTAAGTCTCAAATTTTTCCCACCTTTTTTTCCTTCATAAGGAAAAACATCTATTTCAAGAAATAAGAAAATCTGTGGTAAGAAGAAGCCATTAGCACACAGAGGATGTACTAATAAGAGAAAATATATTTTATTTGCCTGATATACATTTTTTTCTTGGAGAAGAATTTACCTACAAGGAAAGCTGTGACAAGCATGTTCTGATTGAGAAGAGGCATATTTCTGAAGGAGACAGTGCCTTGGACTGTGAAAGGAATGACCTGCGACTGTTGTCAGTCTTGATCCATGCTGGCAGGCTCTGCCTGGAGGGGGACCTGGCTCCCTGCATATGAAGGTCCACATGCTGTCCCTGGGACTGTGCCACTCACCGTTTTCATGACAGCTCTGGCCCATGGGAGTAGCTCACTGATGGCAGGCTGTTTGTCTCATCACTCTCCCCTGTTTTTGATGGGAGAGAAACCTATAGGAGCAGTAAGGGGGACCTAATGGGGCCTGGAGTTCTGCTTTGTACCCATTTAATACTGAGGAATGAGGTCCATGGTGAAGCTCCATCTTCTTTTCTAAGATCTTTCCAACAACTTGCATGAGAGCCCGAGCCTCAGCAGCATTGCTGTCTGTAATCAGACTTCTTTTGACAGTTCCGTGGCTCTGAGCAGTCCCTGCAGCAGTCTTGCCTGTTTTGGTGGGGCTATTCTGGTCTTTTGCTTTTCTGGCGAAAAATCCACTGCAGAAAGTGCTTAATCCTTTCTCTGAAGTGGTTTTCTAAAGAAACCGTCCCCTTCTTCAGGATTAACTGGTGGGACTTGCTTTGTAGGGACTCTGCTGATTCCTTTCTCTGGCCAGAGTGGCTCATCTTGCAGCCTGATAGGACCTCCGTACTGCCAACTCAGATTTTTTTTTTAATTGAATAATTGCTTTACAGAATTTTGTTTTCTGTCAGACCTCAACATGAATCAGCCATAGGTATAGGTATATCCTCTCCCTTTGGAACCTCCCTCCCACCTCCCTTTCCATCCCACCCCTCTCGGTTGATACAGAGCCCCTATTTGAGTTTCCTGAGACATACAGCAAATTCTCGTTGGCTATCTATTTCATACATGGTAATGTAAGTTTCCATGTTGCTCTTTCCATACATCTCACCCTCTCCTCCCCTCTCCCCATTTCCATCAGTTTATTCTCTATGTAAATAAATTCTTCAGTACCATTTTTCTAGATATCGGACATATGTGTTAGAACACGATATTTATCCTTCACTTTCTGACTTACTTCACTCTGTATAATAGGTTCTAGGTTCATCTACCTCATTAAAACTGACTAAAAGGCATTCCTTTTTCTAGCTGAGTAATATTCCATTGTGTATATCTATCTCAACTTCTTTATCCATTCATTTATCGATGGACATCTAAGTTGCTTTCATGTTCTAGCTATTGTAAATAGCGGGCAATGAGCAATGGGATACGTGTGTCTTTTTCAGTTCCGGTTTCCTCAGGGTATATGCCTAGGAGTGGGATTGCTTGGTCATATGGTGGCTTTATTCCTAGTTTTTTAAAGAATCTCCATACCCTCTTCCATAGTGGCTGTATCAGTTTACATTCCCACCAACAGTGCAAGGGCATTCCCTTTTCTTCACATCCTCTCCATCATTTATTGTTTGTAGACTTTGATGATGGCCATTCTGACTGGTGTGAGGTGAAATTTCATTGTAGTTTTGATTTGCATTTCTCTAATAGTAAGTGATGCTGAGCATCTTCTCATGTGTTTCTTAGCTATCTGTATGTCTTCTTTGGAGAAATGTCTGTTTAGGTCTTTTTCCCACTTTTGGATTGGACTGTTTGTTTTTCTGGTATTGAGTTGTATCAGCTGCTTATATATTTTGGAAATTAATCTTTTGTCAATTGTTTCATTTGCTATTATTTTCTCCCATTCTTAGGATTATTTTTTCACAATGCTTATAGTTTCCTTTGCTATGCAAAAGCTTTTAAGTTTAATTGTGTCCCACTTCTTTACTTTTGTTTTTATTTCCACTACACTAGTAGGTGGGTCACAGAGGATCTTGCTTTGATTTATGTCATTGAGTATTCTGCCTTTATTTTCCTCTAAAAGTTTTATAGTTTCTGCTTTTACATTTAGATCTTTCGTCCATTTTGAGTTTATCTTTGTGTATAGTGTTAGGAAGTGTTCTAATTTATTCTGTTACATGTAGCTATCACGTTTTCCTAGCACAATTTATGGAAGAGGCTGTCTTTGCCCCATTGTATATTCTTGCCTCTTTAGTCAAAAAAAAGTACCTATAGGTGGATGGGTATATTTCTAGGCTTTCTGGCTTGTTCCATTGGTCTATATTTCTGCTCTTGTGCCAGTACCATACTGTCTTGATGACTGTAGCTTTGTAGTATAATCTGAAGTCATGAAAATTGATTTCTCCAGCTCCATTCTTCTATCACAAGACTACTTTGGCTACTGAGGGTCTTCTGTGTTTCCATATGAACTGTGAAATTTTTTGACCTAGTTCTGTGAAAAATGCCAGGGGTAATTTGATAGGGATCATAGTAAATCTCTAGATTATGTTTGGTAGTACAGTCATTTTCACAATATTGATACTTCTTACCCAAAAACATGAAAACTCTCTCCATCTGCTTCTTTCATCTTTCATTTCTTTCATTAGTTCAGTTCAGTCACACAGTAGTATCCACCTCTTTGCAACCCCATGGATTATAGCACACCAGGCATCCCTATCCATTACCAACTCCCAGAGTTTACTCAGATTCATGTCCATTGAGACGGTGATGCCATCCGACCATCTCATCCTCCAACATCCCCTTTTTCTCGCACCTTCAATATTTCCCAGCTTCAGGGTTTTTTCAAATGAGTCAGCTCTTTGCATCAGGTGGCCAAAGTATTGGAGTTTCAGTTTCAACATCAGTCTTTCCAATGAATATTCAGGACTGATTTCCTTTAGGATGGACTTGTTGGATCTCCTTGCAGTCCAAGGGACTCTCAAGAGTCTTCTTCAACACCACAGTGTTAAAGCATCAATTGTTCAGCACTCAGCTTTCTTTAGAGTCCAAATCTCACATCCATAAATGACTATTGGAAAAACCATAGCTTTGACTAGACGGACCTTTGTGAGCAAAGTAATGTCTCTGCTTTTTAATATGCTGTCTAGGCTGGTCATAACTTTTCTTCCAAGGAGTGTCTTTTAATTTCGTTGCTACAGTCACCATCTGCAGTGATTTTGGAATCCAAAAAAATAAAGTTTGTCACTGTTTCCCCATCTATTTGCCAGGAAGTGATGGGACCGCGTGTCATGATCTTAGTTTTCTAAATGCTGAGCCTTAAGCCAACTTTTTCATTCTCCTCTTTCATTTTCATCAAGAGGCTCTTTAGTTCTACTTCACTTTCTGCCATAAGGGTGGTATCATCTGCATATCTGAGGTTATTGATATTTCTCCTGGCAGTCTTGATTCCAGCCTGTGCTTCTTCCAGCCCAACATTTCTCATGATGTACTCTACATAAAAGTTAAATAAGCAGGGTGAAAATATACAGCCTTGACATACTCCTTTCCCGATTTCGAACCAGTCTGTTGTTTCATGTCCAGTTCTAACTGTTGCTTCTTGACCTGCAGTCAGGTTTCTCAAGAGGCTGGTCAGGTGATTTGGTATTCCCATCTCCTTCAGAATTTTGAAGAGTTTGTTGTGGTCCACACAGTCAAAGGCTTTGGCATAGTCAATAAAGCAGAAATAGATGTTTTTCTGGAACTCTCTTGGTTTTTCTATGATCTAACGGATGTTGGCAAGTTGATCTCTGGTTATTCTGCCTTTTCTAAATCCAGCTTGAACATCTGGAATTTCATGGTTTACATACTATTGAAGCCTGGCTTGGAGAATTTTGAGCATTACTTTACTAGCATGTGAGATGAGTGCAATTGTGCAGTAGTTTGGGCATTTTTGGCATTGCCTTTCTTTGGGATTGGAATGAAAACTGACCTTTTCCAGGCCTGTGGCCACTGCTGAGTTTTCCAAATTTGCTGGCATATTGAGTGCAGCACTTTGACAGCATCATCTTTCAGGATTTGAAATAGTTCAACTGAAATTCCATCACCTCCACTAGCTTTGTTTGTAGTGATGCTTTCTAAGGCCCACTTGACTTCAGATTCCAGGATGTCTGGCTCTACGTGAGTGATCACACCATCATTATTATCTGAGTCATGAAGATCTTTTTTGTACAGTTCTTCTGTGTATTCTTGCCAGCTCTTCTTAATATCTTCTGCTTCTACTAGGTCCATCCCATTTCTGTCCTTTATCGAGCCCATCTTTGCATGAAATGTTCCCTTGGTATCTTTAATTTTCTTGAAGAGACCTATAGTCTTTCCCATACTGTTGTTTTCCTCTCATTCTTTGCACTGGTCACTAAGGAAGTCTTTCTTATCTCTCCTTGCTATTCTTTGGAATTCTGCATTCAAATGGGTATATCTTCCCTTTTCTCCTTTGCCTTTCACTTCTCTTCTATTCACAGTTCCCTACTGGCTCAGATGGTAAAGCATCTGCCTACAATGTGGGAGACCCAGGTTTGATCCCTGGGTTGGGAAGATCCTCTGGAGAAGCAAATGGCAACCCACTCCAGTACTCTTGCCTGGAAAATCCCATGGACAGAGGAGCCTTGTAGGATGCAGTCCATGGGGTCACGAAGAGTCTGACACAACTGAGCGATTTCACTGTTCCTTTTATTCACACCTATTTGTAAGGCCTCCTCAGACAACCATTTGGGCTTCTTGCATTTGTTTTCCATGGGGATGGCCTTGATCCCTGACTCCTATACTATGTCACAAACCTCCATCCATAGTTCTTCCAGCACTCTGTGTATCATATCTAATCCCTTGAATCTATTTGTCACTTTCACTGTATAATTATAAGGGATTTGATTTAGATCATACCTGAATGGTCCAGTGGTTTTCCCTACTTTCTTCAATTACAGTCTGAATTTGGCAATAAGGAATTCATGAACCACAGTCAGCTCCTGGTCTTGTTTTCGCTGACTGTATAGAACTTCTCCATCTTTGACTGCAAAGAATATAATCAATCTGATTTTGGTATTGACCATCTGTTGATGTCCATGTGTAGAGTGTTCCCTTATGTTGTTGGAAGAGAGTGTTTGCTATGACCAGTGCATTCTCTTGGAAAAACTCTCTTAGCTTTTGCCCTGCTTCATTCTGTACTCCAAGGCCAAATTTGCCTATTACTCCAAGTATCTCTTCACTACCTACTTTGCATTCCAGTCCCCTACAATGAAAAGGACATCTTTTGGGGTGCTAATTCTAGAAGGTCTTGTAGGTCTTCATAGAGCCATTCAACTTCAGCTTCTTCAGCATTACTGGTCGGGGCATAGACTTGGATTATTGTGATATTGAATGGTTTGCCTTGGAAACAAACAAAGATCATTCTGTCATTTTTGAGATTGCATCCAAGTTCTGCATTTCAGACTCTTTTGTTGACTATGATGGCCACTCTATTTCTTCTAAGGGATTCTTGCCCACAGTAGTAGATATAATGGTCATCTGAGTTAAATTGACCCATTCCAGTTCATTTTAGTTAGCTGATTCCTAAAATGTTGATGTTCACTCTTGTCATCTTCTGTTTCAACACTTCCAATTTACCTTGATTCATGGACCTAACATTCTAAGTTCCTATGCAAAATTGCTCTTTACAACATTGGACTTTAGACTATTTCATTCATGTCTTATAAATTTCTGTGTACAGTCTTTGTCTCCTTCAGTTCAGTTATGTCATTCAGTCGTGTCCGACTCTTTGTGATCTCATGAATCCCAGCATGCCAGGCCTCATGATCCATCACCAACTCCCGAAGTCCACTCAAACCCATACTCATTGAGTCGGTGATGCCATCCAGCCATCTCATCCTCTGTCGTTCCCTTCTCCTCCTGCCCCCAATCCTTCCCAGCATCAGGGTCTTTTCCAATGAGTCAGCTCTTCTCATGAGGTGGCCAAAGTATTGGAGTTTCAGCTTCAACATCAGTCCTTCCAATGAACACCCAGGACTGATCTCCTTTAGGATGGACTGGTTGGATCTCCTTGCAGTCCAAGGGACTCTCAAGAGTCTTCTGCAACACCACAGTTCAAAAGCATCAATGCTTTGGCACTCAGCTTTCTTCAGAATCCAACTCTCACATCCATACATGACCACTGGGAAAACCATAGCCTTGACTAGACAGACCTTTGTTGGCAAAGTAATGTCTGCTTTTCGATATGCTGTCTAGGTTGGTCATAACTTTCCTTTCAAGGAGTAAGCGTCTTTTGATTTCATGGTTGCAATCACCATCTGCAGTGATTTTGGAGCCCAGAAAAATAAAGTCTGACACTGTTTCCACTGTTTTCACATCTATTTCCCATGAAGTGATGGGACCAGATGCCATGATCTTAGTTTTCTGAGTGTTGAGCTTTAAGCCAACTTTTTCACTCTCCTCTTTCACTTTCAGCAAGAGGCTCTTTAGTTCCTCTTCACTTTCTGCTATAAGAGTGGTGTCATCTGCATATCTGAGGTTATTGATATTTCTCCCAGCAATCTTGATTCCAGCTTGTGCTTCCTCCAGTCCAGTGTGTCTCATGATGTACTCTGCATATAAACTAATTAAGCAGGGTGACGATATACAACCTTGATATACTCCTTTTCCTATTTGGAACCAGTCTGTTGTTCCATGTCCAGTTCTAACTGTTGACCTGCATACAGGTTTCTCAAGAGGCAGGTTAGGTGGTCTGGTATTCCCATCTCTTTCAGAATTTTCCAGTTTATTGTGATCCACACAGTCAATAAAGTCATAGTCAATAAAGTCCCCTTAGGTAAGTTTATTCCTAGATATGTAATTCTTTTTGTTTCAATGGTGAATGGGATTGATTCGTTAATTGCTCTTTCTGAATTTTCATTGTTAGTATATAGAAATGCAATATATTGCATTGTGTATTTATTTTGTATCCTGAAACTTTGCTGAATTCACTGATTAGCTCTAGTAATTTTCTCATACTACCTTCAGGGTTTTCTATGTATGTACAGTATCATGTCATCTGCATGTCATCTGCAAACAGTGAGAGATTTACTTCTTTTCTGATCTGGATCCCTTTTATTTCTTTTTCTTCTCTGCTATAACCAGGGCTTCCAGAACTATGCTGAATAATAGTGGTGAAAGTGGATACCTTTGTCTTGCTCCTGATCTTAGGGAGAATGTTTTCAGTTTTTCACCATTGAGAATAATGTTTGCTGTGGGCTTTCATATATGGCCTTTACCATGTTAAGGTAAAGGTGCATGATCAAGGTGCATGAGCTTTTCAATGTGTTGCTGAATTCTGTTTGCTAAAATTTTGTTGAGGATTTTTGCATCTATGTTTATCAATGATATTGGCCTGTAGTTTTCTTTATATGTATTGGTTTTGGTTTTGGTATCAAGGTGATGGTGGCCTTGCACAATGAGTTGGGAAGTGTTCCTTCCTCTGCAATTTTTTTGAAAGAATTTTAGGATAGACACTAGCTCTTCTCTAAATGTTTGATAGAATTCTCTTGTGAAGCCATCTGGTCCTGGCCTTTTGATTTTTTGGGAGATTTTTGATCATAGCTTTAATTTCAGTGCTTGTAATTGGGTTGTTCATAATTTCTATTTCTTCCTGGTTCAGTCTTGGAAGGTTGAACTTTTCTAAGAATTTGTCCATTTCTTCCAGGTTATCCATTTTATTGCCATATAGTTGTTCATAATAGTCTCTTATAATCCTTTGTATTTCTGCATTGTCTATTGTAACCTCTCCTTTTTCATTTCCAATTTTGTTGATTTGATTCTTCTTTTTTTCTTGATGAGTCTAGCTAAAGGATTGTCAATTTTGTTTATCTTCCAAAGAACCAGCTTTTGGTTTTATTAATCTTTACTCTGTTTCTTTCATTTCTTTTTCAATTATTTCTGCTCTGATCTTTATGATTTCTTTCCTTCTACTAATTTTTGGGATTTTTGTTCTTCTTTTTCCAATTGTTTTAGGTGTAAAATTAGGTTGTCTATTGGATGTTTTTCTTGTTTCTTGAGGTAGGGTTGTATTGCTATAAACTTCCCTCTTAGGACTGCTTTTATTGCATCCCATAGGTTTTGAGTTGTAGTGTTTTCATTGTCATTTGTTTCTAGAAATATTTTGATTTCTCTTTTGATTTCTTCAGTAACCTGTTGGTTATTTAGAAACATACTATTTAATCTCCATGTGTTTGTTGTTTCTTACAGTTTTTTTTTCTTGTAATTGATATCTAGTCCCCTAGTGCTGTGGTCAGAGGAGATGCGTGATATGATTTCAATTTTTTTACATTTATTGAGGTTTGATTTGTGACCCAAGATGTGGTCCATCCTGGAGAATGTTCCATGTGCACTTGAGAAGAAGTGTATTCTGCATTTGGATGAAATGTCCTGAAGATATCAGTGAGATCCATCTCATCTAATGTATCATTTAAGACTTGTGTTTCCTTATTAATATTATGTTTTGATGATCTATCCATTGGTGTGAGTGGGGTGTTAAAGTCTTCTACTCTTATTGTGTTACTGTCAATTTCTCCTTTTATGTCTATTAGTGTTTCTCTTAGGTATTAAGGTGCTCCTCTGTTGGATACAGAGATATTTAAAATTATTATGTCTTCTTCTTGTATTGATCCCTTGATCATTATGTAGTGTCCTTCTTTATCTCTTGTAATCTTTATTTTAAGGTCTATTTTGTCTGATATGAGGATTGCTACTCCAGCTTTCTTTTCCTTCCCATTGGCATGGAATACTTTTTTCCATCCTTTTTCAGTCTAGATTCTCTTGAGGTGTAAAGTGGGCTTCTTGTAGACAGCATATATATGGGTCTTGTTTTTGTGTCCATTTGGCCAGTCTGTGACTTTCGGTTGGAACATTTAATCCATTTACATTTAAAGTAATTATTGATACGTATGTTCCTGTTGCCATTTTCTTAATTTGGGGGGTTGATTTTGAAGATCTTTTTCTTCTCTTGTATTTCTTGACTATATAAGCCCATTTAACATTTGCTGTAAAGCTGGTTTGGTGGTACTGAATTTTCTTAACTTTTGCTTTTCTGAAAAGCTCTTGATTTCTCCATCAGTTTTGAATGAGATCCTTGCTGGGTACAGTAATCTTGGTTATAGATTTTTCCTTTTCAGTACTTTAAATATATCTTGCCATTCCCTTCTGGCCTGCAGAGTTTCTGCTGAAAGATCAGCTGTTAAGCATGTAGGGTTTCCCTTGTATGTTACTTGTTGCTTCTCCCTTGTTGCTTTTAATATTCTTTCTTTGTGTTTAGTGTTTGTTAGCTTGATTAAAATGTATCTTGGCATGTTTCTCCTTAGGATTTTCCTGTTTGGGGCTCTTTGTGCCTCGTGGGTTTGATTGGCTAATTCCTTTACCATGTTGGGGAAATTTTCAACTATAATCTCTTAAAATGTTTTCTCATACCCCTTCTTTTTCTCTTCTTTTTCTGGGACCCCTATAAACCAAATGTTGGTGCATTTGATATTGTCCCAAGGTTTGTGAGACTATCCTCAGTTCTTTTCATTCTTTTTACTTTAATCTGCTCTTCAGAAGTTATTTCCACCCTTTTATATTCCAGCTCACTGATTCATTCTTCTGCTTCAGATATTCTGCTATTGATTCCTTCTAGAGTATTTTTTAATTACAATAATTGTGTTGCTTGTCTCTGTGTGTTTATTCTTTAATTTGC